>JAJPUD010000437.1:164650-240953 GCA_023553655.1 Myrmecobius fasciatus
CTTCCCTCTTTCTCTTTTTCCCCTGTTTCCCATTTACATCCTCTCCCACTATCTTTCCCCCTTGTCATCCCTCCTTCCTTCCCTCTCTATCTCAGTCTCTCTCCCTGTCTCCCCTCCCTCCAATCTTTGAGTTCACAGCATTCTTTCTCACGACAGATATGAGAAGAAGACAATTCTCCCCACTTTAAAGATGAAAGAACCATGGCTTGGTGACAGGAAGTGATTTGTTCAAGGTTGGGCAGTTAGTAAGTATTGGATCCAAGATTAGAACTCAAGTCTCTCGTCTCCATATTTGAGGCTTCTTCTCCTACCACCACATTTGTTTTTTGTGCTGAATCAATGGGAAGGGAAGGAGAGAAAAAAGGACAGAAATTAAATCCAGCATGCTCCAGAATTCTTGTTTTTCCTCTCACTGGTTGGCTGGGCTGTCAATCAGCATTAGAGTAGCTAGCTACAGAATAATAAGCCATTACATTTATGTCCGGTTGGTGACTGACTGACAGCTGTGCCAGCCAGTCCCGTTGTGCCCTATCCACTTTGAGAGGCCCTGTTATTCTACAATCCCTGCCCAGGGCCTGGGGAGAGCGTTTGTGGGCTGCAGTGGTTTTCTAGCAGCAGGAATGCCTTGGCCTTATGCTTAGGGGCTGAGTCCATTTTTAGACACAGAAAATTCAGCTCTAGGAAAATGGGCTCCTTTTCATTAGACACAAGCTCTACTTCCTGGCTACACAGCTTCTGCTTTGAAGGCGAAGGCCCAGAGAAGGGGCAAAATCTTCATTATATTTCTCTTTATTTTTGGTTATTATTGTCTATGACCAGGAAAGGGAGCTTTTGGGGGGATAAATTTACTCTTTTACTACCATGGACTTTAATGGGATTCACCTCCCTCTGCTTTGCCCCCGGGGAACAGCCCTGTACTTCTGAGCAATGAAAAAGCATCTGTCTGTGTGATGGAATCAAGTACTCCCCAGGAGATCCCCAGTGTCCCCCCAAATCTTACTCTCAGAACCCCATCCTTCTAGCCAAATGCTCTAATGGCTTTCCAAGTGGAAGTTCTCGAGGAGGGGTTATACGTTAGGCTGTTACCAGTCATTTGTGTCTTAGTGAAAATCCTTCAAAGCCCAATTCAACGTCACCTCCTCCATGAAGCATTCCCTGATCTCCTGGTTGGTAATCTCCTCCTAACCCAGTCCTTTGTTTTTAATGCATTTAATGCACCTCTCTTCTGTGACTGTGTGCCCCTACATGGATTGCTGTCTTGTTTTCTTTCCATAGGGTAAAATCCATAAGGGAAGACTGGGTGAGCCTAGAAAACCATTGGTTTGGGAGTGGGGTTCCCTAATGTAGAATGCCTTCTTCCTTCCACCTCCCCCAAATTTTCCATGCTATAAATGTCCATCTCTCATAAAACCCTGGTTCAACAATTAGCATTTATTAAGCACCTATTGTGTGCCAAGTACTTTTCTGGATTCTATGTAATTATCATTATTTAATTAAATATAATTAAAATCCATAGATTTGCATTAATGAGTATGTACACACATACTCAAAAGTTTATACTTTTTTTGGGAAACAACTTGTTCACAGATAAGTAAATATAATTTCTGTACTAGGAAAATAGGAACTAATTTGGGAGGAAGAAAGAACTACCAATTGAAAGAATTCTGAAAGATTGCGTGTATAACTGAGTGGAGACTGAAATGAATTGAGGAATTCTAGGGAGTACAGGTGATGGAGAATATTCCAGGGATGGGGAGATTGCTCATGCAAAATGAGAGGGAGGAAATGGGGTGCCATATGCAGGCGGCAGAAAACAGGCTCATGGGGCAGAAATGTAGCATTCCCTTAGAGGAGTAATGGTAAAGGGGTCTGGGAAAACAGGTCCTTTCTAATTGGCGCCTCCCTATATTTGACAGCATGGGTGGAAAACAAATTACATATTCTGGGACCAACTCCTACCTTCCCTATAAAATACCTGCTCCCCTTTTCCATCACTGAGCAATCTGTTGGGTGGAATAGGACCCAAAGGTCCTATTGAACTGAGAAGGAGAGGATGAGCCTGGCATAAGCAAGGTATCAGGTCTGAAAGGTGTCTCTTATGGGATCATAGATCCTTTCTCCTCTTCCCGAGTCCTGAACCTAATTTCACCAGAGTAAAATTGTGAAGGACCTCATGACTCTGGAGAAACAGTGATACTCTTGTCTCTACCATGACTGTGCTCTAGATTATCCTTGCCCCTCCATGCCCTTGGGTTTTAAGTTGTAAGCCTTCCCTTATAAGTATAGTGTAACTGATTCCACACTAATAAACCATTGATGAAATGTGAGTTGGTCCAACTAATCAGGAAAGAAATTTGGAATGATGTCCCAAATGACTAAAACATCCATGCTGCTTCTAGACATAGAGCCAGATTAGATAAAGTATTTATTAAGCCCTGTCTTAGGCACTGGTATAGCATCGGGATACAGATAGAAGCAATCAAGACAAGTTAGAAACAAATAGAAATGTTCTATATTCATCAAAATATTTGTAGTAATTTTGTAGTAATTAAAAAACCTGGAAACAAAATAGACGCTCATCAGTTGGGGAAAGGCTAAACAAATTGTGGCACGTGAATGCAATAGACACTTACTGTGTGCCAGAAGACATTACAATTATGAAGAAATTCAGAAAAACATGGAAAGACTATGAGTTGATGCAAAATAAAGTCAGTGGAACCAGAAAAATGGCATAGAAATTACTTATAGCAATGCAAATGGGAAATGAGGAAAAAACTTAATGCCAGAGAGTTATAATTCCCTCACCCCAGGGAAGAGTTGACAAAATGTTATTTTCCTCTCTTCTTGGTCAAAGTGGGGAAATGTGGGTATGGAAAACTGCATATATACATAGTTGTACTGGTTGGTTTTGCTAAAGCGTCTCTGTCTATTGTAAAAGATGATTTACTAAGTAGGGGAGAGAGTGGGTTATATTTGAAAATGAATATAAAACAAAGAGAATATAAAAAGATAAAAATGAAAAAGAAATAACTAAAATCCACATAATTATAATTATGTAATTAAATAAAATTAAAGTCCATTAATGCATATATATCTCTATCTCTATCTATTTTTATATATATGGGAAGGGTTATACTTTAAGCTGTTACCAGCCATTTGTGTGTGAGTGAAACTCCTTTAACGCCCAAGCCCCTTGATGAACTCTGATCTCCTGGTTGGCAATCTCCTCCTAACACAATAATTTATAAACAGACATACATATGTTAATTCTGTATGTGTGTATGTGTGAAGCCCTCCAACTGGATGTTCTGGACCCTTGTCTTTTCTCAAAATGAATTCATTATCTTTTTTCTCCTAAGTCCTTCCTTCTCCCTAACTTCCCTGCTGCTGTTTTCCCCATTTTCCCAGGCACCCAGGCTTACAACCTCCTGGTCATCCTTTGTTCTTCATTCTCAACCACCCTGATATGATTCCATTTTGAACCTGTTGATTCTATCTATCTTCCTAGCATCTCTCCTCCATGTCCCTCTCTTTCCTGTTACATGGCTGCCCCACTCTTCAGCCTTTCATCACCTTCTACCTGAACTACTGCTCTAACTTATGCTCTAACTAATCTTACTGCTTCAGATTTCTTCTCATTTAATCTACCTCTCTCCTGCCCTCACAAAATGATCTCCCTAAAACACAGACAGACATCCCTCATCCCTCATCCCTCATCCCTCATCCCTCATCCCTCATCGTCTTACATAACAAATGTCAGTGGCTCCTATTACCTCCAGGAGCAGATATATGAGATCCTTCATTTGCTCTTAAAATTCCTGCCCAACCTGGCTGCTTTCCTAGTTCTTGTCTACTGGACTCCAGGGACTGTCATTCAGCCATGTTGGCCCCCCTTGCTGGTCCTCCCACTAGACAGTCTCCTGACTAGCTGCCTCTTCACTGGATGTTCCAATCAATTCCCTCCGCACTTCCAACTGTTAGCTTCCTATAGGACTCAAGACCGCTGAAGTCAGCTTAGTGAGCTTAACTGATTGTTTAATTTCCAGTGTAAACACCTCCAGCTTTGAAAGTGGCAAATGCTCCAAAATCAGAACTCATTTGACTATTTTGTTGATTGTTTTGACTTAAAATGATGGTGAAGATGTGAATAATGCACATTAAGCTTAAAAGTATTGTCCATATATCCACATGTGTGTATATACATATTCACATATATAAAACACCCATAAGTATATGCATACATGTGTGTCTATGTATAGTTCACATGTATGTCTTTATAGGTATATACACATATATAATGTGTATATACATATGAACATTTGTTGTTATACATTTGGGAGCACATCACCACGTGTCTGTGTTTAAAGAACTCCCTGAGACCCAGATATGGACTCCCCAAAAAGCCTTCTGATTTCCAGCACACAAAATTGATTCCAGATTGGTCTTGAACCTTTTTAAGGCTCAGGAGATTATTAGAGGTATAAAGCTTTTTCCCTGTTCCTCCTCTGAAAGACACAAAAAGTCAGAATTATAGGTAAAGAAAGTCAGAACCACAAGTAGATCTGAGATAACTGCTCTTAATTAGATGCAACAAATGACTTTTGGCGTTCCTAATTTTTACCTTTTTGTAACAATTCAATTCATTCTGGGTCTTACCAGAGTAGACAAGCATGAAATGAATTCTCCGTGGTAGTTTCCCAATGGCAGAGAAACGGCGAGCTTTGAAAAGACTGGGAGAAGTTATGGAAGATTTGGCTTCCGCCGTATTTTTCACTGCGCGAATTCCCCCCAAATCGATTGTGTGCAGCCACGTTATCCCAAAGAAATGAGCACGTTTCTTGACCTTCTTTTCTCCCCTCTTAACTCTGGCTCCAATTTAGTGCGTCTCCCAAGTTTATCCCCCATGACGGGGTGACCACGGTCATTTTCCCAGCTATTGTTCCTGGGTCACATTTTTGCCAGGATACAGGAATTATTCTCTTCCCTTGGCAGCACAGTTGGAAGGGAGCTCGGAGCTCATCCAGCTTTTGTCTCTGGCTGCATCTCTTGCTGGCAAACTCAGCCCTAATCTCATGTGGACTCACTCGATCCTTTCCTGTACTGTTCTGGGTTTCCACAGGGGGATTCTGAGAGATTGTCATTGAGCGTCTTGGCGGGAATTGTTCATTCCTTTGCCTGATCCATGGCTATCCCCCATTAAAGCAAGTGGTCATCTGGCCTCTGCTTGAAAACCATGAGGGATAGATGCTCAGCATCTGGAGGAGGCAGTGGGATAGCCACTCAGGACTGCACAGTCCGCTCAGTCAAGTCTTCTCAGCCTCATTTACTTGACCTTTAAAATGGGGATATTTCATAGGGCTTACCTCACAAGGGCTGTTATAGTGATCAGATGACACAATATGGAAGGTACTTTGTGAATCTTAAAACATGGTATAAAAACTGCCTAGTGCTGAGATAATTCATCTTCCCCCATTATTAGCAGTTCTGTTTGTTAATAAGTTTCAAAATCAATAGGTTTATAGACTAAGAGCCAGAGAACCTTTGAGATGACCTATCCCAGTGGAGTCTCACTCCAGACTGTGCGCTTGTCACTGGAGTGAATGGAATACTGGACAGCGAGATGGGGAAGCACCCTGGGACCACATATCGCCATTATCTAGGTTCTATTGTGTTTTCATTTGTTTTGGTAAATATTTCCCAATTACCATTTAATCTGGTTTACATGATGGAGGGTTCCATGTTTGATTTCTCTGATCTACTTCCATCCCTTCACTTTATAGATTAGAGCATTGATGCCCAGAGATAAATGAAGTGTCTGAGAAAATGGCAGAGCTGAGATTTCACTGCCCTATGTTTGGAATGAACATTTACCATCTAGTTACTATCTTAAGACTTGGTATTGTGATACGATGGAAAAAAAAAATTGGGCTTAAGAATCAGAGGCTTTGGGTTAAAATTCTGCCTCTGTCTTTTTTTGTTCATTTATTTTCTTTCTTTTAAAATTTTTTTCTTAATTTAATTTTTAATTTATGGACTAAAACAAGTATCTCTAGAACATAGTTTAATTAAAAAGATGATTGCACATGAAACTGCAAATCTATTAAGTACAGGTTGCTATTCTTTTAAAATATATAATAAAGTTATCGTGTAATTCCACCCCCTCCCCATCCCTCTTTCTCTTCCCTATCTCTTCAATCTTGGATAAATGAGTGCAGTTCTCTTGGGCTCAATTTCTTCATTTGTAAAAAGATGGGGTTGGACTAGCTGTTTTTCACCAACCCAGGGTCACATGAAGCATGTGACAAAGTAGATCTGGGATTCTGGTGTCCCTGATTTCAATGTCTGCATCCTTCACCTGCCCAAACACCTGCCATGACAAGGTAGCTGGTGCTTTCCATGAAAGAAATAAGGGCATTTTCATGGACAACGCACTTGGTTATCTCGTGATCCTCAGGAGGTAAATGGGTAAATGGGGAAACTGAGGCAGCCCCACAGTGTTTGCTGATCCCAGGTACACCCCACTCTGCACCCTCAGCTGCCCACCTCTCTGGTGGGGGCCTTCCTTTTCCTGAATCTGGAGCTGACTCTGATTTCCTATTGAGTCAAGTCCCTTTGCAGATGGGCCCAAGTGAAGGATACATCTCAAGGTGAACAGTAAATGCTGGATTTCATGCTGGTGGGTTACACCATGAGCCACACTCTTTTCAAACAATAGGGGAAGTTCTTCAGAGACGTTCGGGGGGAGGGAGCCCTTGGCTCTCATGGACCAATAGCTGTGGTTGAATCAGTTAGCTACATCCCTCCAGACCCAAAGATGAGTATCATCTGGGTCTGCTGATTTGTGAAAGTTCTCCTCCCTCCTCCTGGAAGCCCCAGCTGGAGTCAGTCAGGGAGGGCCCTCCTCTCTCTGTCCATATGCCTTATTCCACAGAGGCAGCTTGTGGAAAGGAGCTGGTCTTGCATTCTGCAAAGCTTGCTTCCAACTCCCCCTCCTCTCCTTACTCCCTGAAGGACCTTTGGCGGGTCCCCGGATTTCCATCCACCTCAGTGCTCACCCATAAAATAGGGCTAACAATAGCATCTCCTTATTTGGAGGATAGTTAAGTTCACATTGGTATAGAATGTACTTTGAAACTTCCCCCCATCGCCTGCATATAAGCTATTCTGGAACCTAGGTGGGTAGTGAAAAGAATGGTTAACTCGAATCAAGAAAACTTGAATTGGTCCTACTTAACTGTGTGGGTTGGACTCAGGAAAGCGAGTTCAAATTCTGCTTGGACACTAGTTGGGCAAGTCATTTAACCCATTTGCCTCTGTAAGATGGGATAATTATAGCATCTCTCTCAAAGGATTGTTGAGAGGATCAAATGAGATAAGGTATATAAATCACTTTGTAAATCTTAAAGTGCTATAGAAATGATAGTTATGATGATAATTACTGTTATTTCATTCTTATAGGGGGGAAGCAAACATTTGAAAAGAGCAGTCCTTCCAGAATATTTTTCTACTTTGAAATATGTGATCTTGATTTAAAAAAGAATATTTTTTTCATTCTGTTGGCTAGGGTCAAATCAATTTTTTTTTGAGCCAGGGGATGGTTTTATTTATTCCCTCCCAAATCTTTATGGGCTTTGAAGAGCTTCATTAGGTCCCTTCCTCTCCTTCCCCATTTCCTTTAGAGGCTCCTTTTCACCCCTAAAACATGCAGCGTGTCTTCCTGAAACAAATTGGCTTCTGGTGCTTCCTGCAATTTGAGGTTTTCACTTGAACTGCAGACTGTTTTAACTTAATGGAAGTTTCTCAAGGAAAGTTTTTGCCATCTTCCATGGCAGACTTAAGCACAATGTTTGCTCCATTCACACTGTCATCATCACTTAGTATTTATACTTGTTTCTGTGTCCAGGCTAGTTTTTCTTTTGCTGAGAATGATGGCCAATAACAATATTTTTTGATTGCTATTTTTATTTTTTTACATTACTGAAAATTTCCTAATGGGGCAGCTGGGGCACAGTGGATAGAATGCCCAGTCTGAAGTCAGGAAGAATCATATTCTGAGTTTAAAACTGGCCTCAGAGACTTACTAGCTGTGTGACTCTGGGTAAGTCAGTTTCTTCATCTGTAAAATAAGCTGGAGAAAAAAAATGGTAAACCATTCCAGGGGCTTTGCCAAGAAAACTCAAAATGGGATTATGAAGAGTTGGATATGATTGAAAATGACTGGACAACCACATTGCCTAATAAAGTTCTTCCCTCTTCCATCCTGGAGAACTATCTTTTTTTTTCTAAACACATTTTCACATTTATCATGCTGCACAAGAAAAATCAGAACAAAAGAGAAAAAATGACAAAGGAAAAAAAAACAAGTAAGCCAACGATAACAACAATAACAAAAAGGTGAAAATACTATGCTATAATCCACATTTAGTCCCCATAGTCCTCTCTGTGGGTGCAGATGGTCTCTCCATTACAAGATTATTGGAATTAGCCTGAATCACCTCATTGTTGAAAAGAGCCACGTCCGTCAGAATGGATCATCACATAATTTTGTTGTTGCTGTGTACAGTGTTCTCTTGGTTCTGCTCACTTCATGCAGCATAAGTTCATCTAAGTCTTTCCAAGCTTTTCAGAAATCAGCCTGCTCATTACTTCTTATAGAATAATATTCCGTTACATTCATATACCATAACTTATTCAGCCATTTTCCAACTGATGGGCATCCACTCAATTTCCAGGAGAATGATCTCTCATAAAAAAGAAAAATAAGGAAAAATCAATTTCAGCAACAAGTGTACACTTGGAGAAAGTCTGATAGCTGCAGTTTCACACCTGTTGTCCCCAAAGGGATAGGTGATGGGGAAGGTGGGTGATACCTTTTAAAGGCCAGAACTTGCTCATCAGCTTCTCTGGGTATGTCCAAAGAATGCTTCCTTCATGGCTCAGCTCCATTCTCCCCTTCTATAGGAAGCCTTTTCTAGCCCTGAATCTGAGCTCCTTCCTTCCCCCTGATCATCTCCAATTTGTTCAGTCTCAATCTCATTTTGCACATCGTGTCTCCATTTACATGGTGAGATCCTTGAGGATAGGAATTTTTTTTGCCTTTCTCTAGGACTTAGCACAATGTCTGGCACATAGTAGATACTTAAAAAAAGACTTGTTGTCTTGGTGATTGACGAGTAGCAGAAGGTACAGAGAGAGATGTAAATCCAGTAGACATTAAGACTACGGGTTTCCCAGGAGATCATAAGTGAGGTGAGGAGAGAGAGACTCTGAGAGGGTTACCAAGAGCCCTGTCTTTGCCCAATCAGCTCTTCCAGATAATTGGGAGAGATCTGGAATGTATCACTGTCACTTGTTATAGCAGAGAGTTGCCTGGAGCACCGGACCTGTTTTCCACGACAACATAATATTCCGTAATTAGAGCGTGATCATATTCTTTGAAGGAAAGGACACTTGAGTCCTAGAAAGGCTCCAGTGGCACGCCATGCCTGAGGAAGGAAGGCAAAGGAAATCCAGGCTCTTTTGTTAGGAGAGTTCCATGACTGTATGAAACTTTTCCATCCTGAAGATTTGGGTGTGTGGCAGTAGATAAAGTGTCCAGTGCCTCTGTGCAGAATGAAGTGGCTGTAAAGAGAAGCAATTCCTATTTAGGGAAGGTATTAAGTAGATTCCCAGGGGATCAATCCTGGGTCTTTCACTGCTTCCAATCTATCTGAATGTCCTCCATGGGCAGGGGCTGGGCCAGAGGAGCTGACTGCAGCCCTTTCACAATTGGCTGGCAATGGAAAATTTGGAGAGAGCCGAGTGTGGAGGCAGACAGTTTGTAGAGCCCAAACTGTTCACGTCTGACTCATTGTTGAGCATCCAAGAGTGAATTGAGACTTCCTTTTAAAATACAAAGCAGGATCTGGGCCCTTTGCTGAGGATGCACTATCTGGGATTTCTCCCTAGTCCTCTGATCTTTGGCTAGGGACACAAAAAGCCTAGCCAGGTTTTGTGGCCAGAGCACAGTGTGGGCAGTGACCTTGCATGGTGGGAGGAGGGATGTAGTACCAGGGGACTGGAGTCCTATCAGGTGAGGGCTTGAGATGCACTTGTAGGCCATGACTGACCCCTGGATATCATCGTGAGGGCATGGGAGAGACAAGAGAGGGGTCCTTGGTATTGTCATGGAGCAGGAAGCAGTCATGGGCTGAGTACATATCATTGCTAATTGGATAAATATTAGAAGAAATGGCTAAGCAGTGTCGGGGCTGAGCTTCCACCTCTGGCCTTGTGGAGAGGTTAAACACTAGCAAGAGAGGCTACTTGAGGAGGAAATGTAATCACTGTCCTGGTCCACACTTAGAAATTCAATTTCCAGCCAATCCCATCATTTATTAACTGCTAACTTCAAGGTACTGAATTAGGAGGCAATCCTGAGACAGGATGAAAAGCATTTCTGGCCCTCATGTCTCCTGAGGATAGAGGGATCAACAAAGAACCAGATAAATGTGTGTTACCTTATGAGCTCTATGATACACAAAGGGAGCCTGTAGGGAGGCTGGAATAGCTAAGGCAAGTCTCTACTGAAGTACATCCCAAATTCAGGAGGTAGAGAGTGGTGTTTTTTGGGGAAAATTTAAGGACCCTAAAACTTGTGCTGTGATTATTTGCACCATCTCATACAAGGCTTCTCAGCTGTACGCATGGAGAGGCAGAGGGGAAAGTCTGGGTGGCAAGGCTGGCTCCACAGCTTTCCAGACTCAGGGATTTTTGCCAAATTATGGCCCCTCTCAGTCAGTCTCCCCATCTGTAAAGTAGGCTCAGCATACACAGACAGTGCTGTATCATGTGAAATGTTATTTCTATTAAATATTTCCTACTGGTTCAGATTACTTTTTTAAAAAGTTTCAAATTTAGCCCTTGAGATCATTTCAAGATTACATTGAATTGAAAAAATACAACCCACTTAGTAAGGAAAGCTCCTAGATAATTGCTTTTTTTTCCTTTTCTTTTTTGGAGGCAATTGACTAACCCAATGCCATAAAGCCAGTAAGTGACTAAGGCCAAATTTGAATTCACATCCTCCTGACTTGAGAACTGGTGCCATATCTACTACCCCATCTCACTGTCCCTCCAGACGACTGCTTGGTAGTTTTGTGTGAATCCTCCTTTTAACTATTTCTCTTCTCAGAAAATATTTTAAAAAGGAAAAAAAAAACATTTCCAAACTACATAAAAACCATGTCAGATCAGGAACCATTTATTAAGTTCCTATTATATGCAAGTTATTTTTTTTTCAGTTGAGTCCAATTCATTGAGACCCATTTGAGTGGTTTGGACATTTCCTTTTCCAGCTCATTTTACAGATGAGAAAATCTGACACAAACAGGGTTAGATGAACTTTCCCAGGATCTCACAGCTAAGTGTCTGAGGTCAGATTTGAACTCAGCTCTCCCTTTGCCAGCCCCTACACCTAAACACTGAACCATTTAATGGCTCTAAACCAGGTGGTGCAGTAGATGGAGTGCTGGGACTGGTATCAGGAAGATTTCTCTTCCTGGGTTCAAATTCAGCCTCAGACACTTCCCAGCTGGGTGACCCAAATGGGGTCACAAAGAGTCAGAGATGAACACATTTGTTTGGTCCCAGGAGTACAAAATAATGAAAAAGCTCAGCTTTCCAGCATTGTAGGAGCTTCCATTCCAATAGCTGCTGCCGGTAGACATGATGTGCACATCAGTCACCATGCTACATGGTAGAATTCTGTGGGAATAACCAGGAGCTCCAGGTAAAATGCTAAAAGAAATGTGAGGGGCTGAGGTGTGAGGAGCAGCTGAATCCTCAGGGAGCTTTGGGTCAGCAACACCGTGGTTCGAGTCAGTATACTGGCTGTGTGACTCTGGGCAACTGAAGGGGACTTTTTGGTCCTCTTGGCCAGAGTGTCCATCAAAGAGCACCGGAAGTCACCATTACATGCACGAGGACCTCTGGCTACATATTGATTTAGAAAATCACAAATCAGCATTATCCGGGTGATATTGCGACTTTCTTTCTCTCGCTAACTATTTCCAACTTCCATTTTATCCTAGTTCTGGCGGTCGGCCAATGGGTTCTGACACCTCCGCTTGAGGCAGCTCTCTGTGCTGAACTGTGAACTGTGAATCCCTTATGCCAATGAAATGACAAGTCCTGTCTATATTCAATCTATACCTTAGGCATTTATTGAATATTCATAAAACAGCTGACAAATATGAGCTCACTTTGCTCACTTTTACCTGGGTAGTGGGAGTATTATTTAAAATTCCATGGGGATCCTCCTTGCTTCCTTTGAATTGAAGCTCCCTAGAGCAGTCCAGGTCATAGAAGAGCAGACTTGGAGTTAAAAGGGACCTCGAGACCTTTGGTTCAATCTGTTCATTTTCAGATGGAAAAACTGCATCCCACAAAGGTATCTTTCTAAGTGATTCATTCAAAGTCACACAGTAGTGAATATTAGAGGGGGGATTTGAACTCAGATCTGAAGTCAGATGCAGCCCTTTTTACACTGTAGCTCGTGTGTTCTGCTTTTGTCATCTCATAAGGATTCCTGTTATATTCATCTATCGCTTCATAGATGAATCATTTTAAAAGCAATATGCCTTTTGTCTCTTTGATCATCTATTTTTTCCTCCATTTTCTTTTCCATTTTAAATGTCTCCTTAAGGAAGGGATGATATTGTTTCACCTCCCTCACCCATTTATAAATTGTGTCTGAATTTTCTGATGACTTTGGAGTCACGCCTAGTTTGGTGAAAAAACATAGGCTACGTAGTCAGGGAACTTGGGTTTGAATCTTTGTGGCTCTATTCCTTGCTCCTTGTATGACCTTGGACAAGCCACCTAATTCATGGGACTTGGTTTCTTCATCTGTAAAAGAAGGAGGTCTGCTCTATGATTTCTAAAATGGTTCTCTTAATGGATTCATTGGTCTCATGATGAAGAAGGAGGTGTGCTCCATGATTTCTAAAATGGTTCTCTTAATGGATTCAGTGGTCTCATGATGACCTGGCTTATTGGTGCTAGAGAGTAAGTAGTAGTAGGTCATAAATACAGTCCTAGACGGGGTTGGGAAGTGGTCTGAAATCTGACCTTGGACATTTTCTAGCTGGCTGATCACTTTGCTTATCCATAAAATGGGAATAACAATAGTAAGTCCCAGAATTGTCATCAAGATCAATGAAGATAAAATTTGTAAAAAGAGCTTAGCAAAGTACCCAGCCACAATGGGTGTCACAAAAATGCTTTTTAAGAACAAGAAAGCAAACAAATAAACAATCCTTTCTCACTTACCAACTGATGGCTGTCATCCCAAGCTGTATACAAGGCAAATATAAAGGTCAAGTGCCTAAAAAGAGAAGGCTTAAAACCTCCCCAAGACGAACACAGTTGATATGTATTTTATATCACGCTTTCCCTTTAAAAGAGAAAAAAGGATAGCTGCTGTTTTAGATAAACATTTTGCAGAAGCAATCCTTTATATGAAATGTAAAAAGACCTCCGACTTCCCTCCCAGATAGCGATGCCGCAGAGTGCAAGTTTACATGCAGTGCTCGAGATATTCATTAAAATTGTAATTAGACTCACGATTAAATTCATTCACAGTAGAAACTTTGTGTGTAAGTGTTGCTACAGGAAGAAACCTCCAGTTTGAAAATTAGTTCAGCAGTCTGAGCTATTTTAATTATGCAGAGTTGATTATCACTGGAGAAGGAAACCTTTATTGCTACAATAGAATGAAGATCTTTCTCTCCCTCTTCTCTCTCTCTCTTTCTCTGTCTCTCTCTCTGTCTTCTCTCTCTTTGTGTGTCTCTGTTTCCCTCCTCTTAGTCTCCATCCATGTCCTCTTTCTATTTTCTCTCCTTCTTCTGTGCCTCTCGGTCTCTTTTTTATCCCTTTATCTCTCTTTCCCCTCTGTCATTGATTTCCTCTTTCTCCTCCCCCTCCCTTTTCTTTCTTTTCTCCATCCCTCCCTCTCCCCTTTTATGCTTTTCTCTTTTGGTTTCCTCAGCTACTATATGGTACATATTTTGATAAGCAAATGCTTTTCTTTGTTGAGAAAATGAGAGCTAATCTGAATGAACTTTAACAGTGGGACTCCAAAAGTTATTAAATGGTTCCCAGTAGATAATGCAGATTCTTCATGTCTTTTTCTACTGTAGTTTGTCACTTTGTTCCTTTGAAGCCAAACTTGATCTTGCAGCAGAAACCCATCCTCTTATCGGGAGTGAGATCTGAGGGCTTTAGAACTGGAAATTCTTATTTAAAGTGTGTTCTAATGGTGCTCTTTCCTGCTTGAGCTTTCAGATATCAGGATGGCAGCTGCTTCCCCCTCAACTTGCAGGCTTCCGACTCAGAATGTAAGACAGCTATTTCTTTGCTACTGACCTTGGAGCCTTGAAGGCAATCAGAGCATTTGTAGTTTCACTAGGATCATTAGAATCTCAGAATTGGAAGGAAGCTCAGGAGCCATCTTTGAATCTCCTGTACAACACTGGTGGCAGGTAGCTATTAAGCTTTTGCTTGGATACTTCTCCTGACTGGGGACTCACTATCTCTTGAAGTGGCCCTTTCCATCAAATAATTAGAAAAGGTTTTCTTCTATTAAACAGAAATTTTCCTTTTTTTTTTTTTCAATTTCTGTTGATTCTAGCACTGGGAACCAAAATGTCTACTCCATCTTTGACATGAGATTCCTTCACATCTTTGAAGAAAATCATTTTTATCCTTTTTCTAGCTCTTCCTCAACAACTTTCTTATTTGGGGGATGCCTCTGCCTTTGTGACCTCCCACTCTGATTGGTGAGTTCCTGCCCAGAACCTTTATTTGAGGGGGTGTCTAAGCTAGTATGCTAAGGATGGGGTATAGACATATAAAAGCAGGATTTACTCTCAAGGAGATTATATTCTAACTGGGGCAAATCCCACACAAAGGAAAGTGGTGGCTAGGGAAAAGTGTTTTAATTTGGGAAGCCATTAGAATTTCATAGGACTTTAAGGAAATCTATTAAGACACCCTATTGAGAAGTAAGGGATGTGATTATGGTCTTCAGACCCAAAGGTGAAAAAAAGTGAGGAGAATTTAGAGGAGCAGTTGGAATGAAGAGGAGGTTGCATGGAGTCCAGTAGTTCAAAGCTGTGTCTTTGAATCCCTTGTTGTTGTTGTTCACTCGGGTCCAGCTCTCTGTGACCCATTTGGGGTTTTCTTGGCAAAGAGACTAAATGTTTTGCCATTTCCTTCTCCAGTTCATCTTACAGGTGAGAAAACTGAGGCAAACAGAGTTTGTGACTTTCCCGGCTAAGAAGTATTTTAGGCCAGATTTGAACCCAGGGAGATGAGGTTCCTGACTCCAGGACTGGCGCTCTCTTTGGTCCTATTATGCTTCATAGTGATCCCTTTGAATTTCTTGCTTTCTTTTAAGCTTTACTCAAAAGCTGTCTTCTCTGTAGTCTCCTCTTCTCTTCTCCCCTACTTCTCAGTATTCTCTCTTCAAATTATCTTGTATTTACTTATATATCATGATGTAAAGGAGTGACCAGTAAAATGTGAGTTTCCTGAGGGTGGGGACAAGTTCATTCATATCTCTGTATCCCCTGGTAACTATGTGCTATTCACATAGTAGGTGCTTACTCTTTATCATATTGAATTTGGTTTACTTCTCCTATGGACCCTGATGATTCCAAACAGGCAATAATAATTCATGTTTTTAAAGTACTGTAAGGTTTACAAAGTGCTCTCCTCATGACAACCCAAGAGGTAGGTGGTCCAAATCATGCGTAATTTGTTAGATGAGTAAACTGAGTCCAAGAGATGATGGGCTGCTCATGAGTGTATTGTGAATATCATTGAAAGGAATCTCCAGAAGAAAGCTTGAAGAGGAGATCAAAATTGGCAAAAGGGCTAAGCCAGGTCTGACACACTTTGTGTGACCATAGGAGAACTAAAATAAATTCAATACATCAGTGAGCGGGATACCTGGGGGACTGGGCAATCACGGCATAGGCTTTCCATGGAATTTCGATTAAGAAAACCCCACAAACCCCAAACTTTGAATCCCAGAGATGACTCTAGTTCACAATAATATTTTGAAAGTGGCTATTCTGCAAGTGTTTTTTCCCCTCAGGATCAGTCTTTATACTCTGTTCCCATAAAATGGTGATCCGTGTATGTGACAAAAGCTTTGTGGAGAAATAAGCATTTATCATTTAGCAGCTTTAGACTAATAGCTTCTCAACAAGTAAACTTCAGAAGTCTTCCCTTATCTTCCAAGGTCTTCCTTAGTGGAGTGTATATAAGGACTCTAAGACTGAGTGGTGGTAGAATTGACAAGCTGCTATTTCAAGATCATAAGATTTCCTAGACTTATAAGAAATTCTAGATTTATAGACATCTTGGAAAGGAACTTAGAGATCTTCCAGCCTAATAATTTTCTTTTATAGATGAGGAAATCTTGAATTGGAGTAGTTAAGTTTAAGTGACTTGTCCAAGGTGACAAAGTTCAAACAACGCAATTTTCTCAACATTATTCTCAGGATGGAATTAACCACTAGAGCTGAAGATAATCTATAGTTCCCTACCCATTCCACTATGTCCCATGAATTCAGTGAAAACTCTTTAAAACTAGTGCTGATTGTTCTTTCCTCAGGAGATCTTTCTACTTTTTAGGCATTATTCATTCTCCAAATCAAAACTCTCAATATCTATGGTTGATGCTGATCTCCCAGGGAGTAGCTATGGAGTGCTAAGTTGCAGACAATCTTTTTGAACCTTGACTAGCACTCTCGTTTCTTCTTTTGTAAACTTCTCCCCAGGAGGAATGGATAGTTTAGGATGTTTAGGTAATTGCCAATAGCTTATTTCTTCAGCAAACACTCCAAAGAGATTTTACCTTGTCCCAATCAAAGTGGTCAATCAACAAATATTTGCTATAGCCACTATATGATAGGAGCTGTCCTTTGTGCTGGAGATAAAATGACAAGAAACAACACTTGCCTTGATGAGCTTACATTTGATGGGGGAAAAAAAGAAACTTCAGACATATTCCTAGCATCCAGATGTACTAAGGCAGCTCTAATGTCTAGAGGGTCCCTTGGAGATTTTAGATATAGGATGAAGTATTCCTGATATAAGTAATCTCTTCCCCACAGAAGTCTAGTTCTTTCACAGGCTGTTAAATGAATATGCCCTGTTTTGCTAATAGAATGACTTAAATATAATGTTAATTAAATATGCTATTAGCAATAGAATCCTTCCACTGATTCAGTCTTTATTGTCACTTTAGCCAGTAGTCCTTTGAGTTTCAGAGGAATAGGTACAGGGAAAGTTATTGGCCAAGAAAACTCCAATATCTGTTCCTTTCACTGATTCCTGACACTAATTTATTTGACTATAATTCTTGATATACAGAAGATTGTATTGGGTGGATTCTCTTGGGTACAATTCAGAATAGATTTGCCAATTTTACTTGTAGTGTAATAAAAAACCCCACCAAGAGGAGCCTAGCTCCTGGTGATCTCCCCTATAGGTCTTAATTCCTAAACTTGAGCAGGATTCTGCCATGCAGCCATCATAGCCTTAGAGATTTTGCTCAGAGCTAAGAAAGGCAAATATCAAAATTCATTTGGAAGATGAAAAAACAGGTCCAGCAGGATGATTTGTCCAAGGCCATGTAATGATCTAATGTCAATCGTCTCACATTAGAATCAGGTTTTTTAGACCTGAAAGAGACCCTGGAATTGTCTAGTCTAAAACCGTCCCTAAACCCCTCACCTGGCTCCTCAGTGGCAGAGCTAGAATGAAACTGGTTCCTCTGGATCCTGTTTTTTAAGCCTTTTGCCAGATCTCCTTCCCCTCCCTGCCTTCCTCTGGGCTCAATGGAAGTCATCCTGAGCAGACAAAAATCTCCCCCTCTGGAAAACCTTCTTGCAAAGCATCTCCCAGAGCCTGCGTTCATCAGCCTTGAGAGCTGTGGAGAGGCTCCTCCTGAGTAGTCTCCAGAGCGGTTCTGGGTTTGTCTGTGTGCTGAGCTGTGGAGATCTGTTTCTAGGCCAACATTTGCCTGTTGCACGTTTTATTTTTCTAATGGTTCTCAGGCACGGTGGTAATAATTGCGCTGTGTACGATGGCCTTCTATTAAAGTCTCAGGATACAAACGGAGTCTGTATAAAGATGAGGCCAAATTAAAACAATAAATATTCTCGATGCTTGCTTTAGAGCCCACGTATCCGAATCTAACTGGAGCATCTTTCCTTTATAGTCAGGCTAAAAAGCAAAGGTAATTTGGGAGGGTTCCACCCCCGTGTGCTAAGCCCCTGACAGAAGGCACGGAAGAACAAATATGACAGATCTTGCTGAAGGATAAAAACAACGAAACCTTCTGTGCTCGGGGAGGAAATAGAGTCAAAGCTCGTAACTTTGCCTAGGGAATATTGAGCATTAATAGGTCACATCCATTCTTTCCTCAGTGCCTCATAGAGTGAAAAATAACAGCTACATATCCATTGAGTTTTAGATACAATGGCTTACATATCTACTGTGAGCAAATGCTTTCCTTGTAATTACCCCATGAGGTAATTAGTGCAAATGTTATCCTTTGCTTTTTCCAGAGGAGCCTCTTTACTGGGCTTCCGAGAATTGAAGGGACTCACCTGCAGTCATCCCACAACCTGCTCGTGGCAGAGTCCGGATTCAACGATGCAACCCACAATTCTACAGTCAGCTGGTCTAGAGATTCCAAGACCTCCAGATATCACAAGATTATTTCTTTTTCTTTCTTTCTTTTTTTTTTTTTTTTTTTCTGAGGCAATTGGGGTTAAGTGACTTGCCCAGGGTCACACAGCTGTTACGTGTCTGAGACCAGATTTGAACTCAGGTCCTCCTGACTTCAGGGCTGGTGCTCTATCCACTGCGCCACCTAGCTGCCCCACAAGATTATTTCTTAATAATGAATAGAAAAGTAATAGAATAATAAAGATGGCTGCTTTGTAATCAGGGGCACAGTTGCAATATTAAGGGCAACATGCACTCCATAAACGTTTCTTGAAGACAGAGTACTGCTTTTGGATTCCATAATCCCAATTTCTACCCTTGCTCTGACACTTATAAGCTATGTTACTTTCTGCCTTTGCCCTTGACTTCTTCATTTGCAACATGGGAAGAAAAGTACCTACAATATCAACTTCATTGAGCTATTATAAAGAAAGACTTTATCAGCTGTCTATGTAAGTGATACTGATGAAGATGATGATGACTATTCATTTATCCACTAACCAAGCCTCTACCATGTGAAAAATCAAATGTTCCAGGAACTGGGGAAAATGCAAAGACAATCTATATATGACCCTTTCTCCCATAAGGAATATAGGATATAGACAGCTATGCAATATCATGCATTATAGTAACTCTATCAGAGGAGAGCAATAAGACCTTAAGGAAAATATAAACCACAATGTTCAGAAGAAAGAATGATGATTTCCAATTGAGTAAATAAGGAAAGCTTCTTAGATGAGTTTCAGTTTGACCATAAAGAATAGATAAGATTTCAAAATTCCAAGAAGGGAAACATGCCTTAATAGAAAGGGATTTCTTAAGGGTGAGGAATAGGAAATAAATTCCCACAAATCATTAGATTTTTGAATATTATAAACTAAATCTTTGAGAAGTCAGAAAAGGAAATTTTATTAAAATAATTAGAATAAGCATACAACATCTGGAAGATAACCTGCAAAGAAACACTCCAGATTTAATTAAATAAAACTACAAATACTTTTTACAGAAATAAATGAAATTTTAGAGAGAGATTCATTGTGCATGTTTAGGTTGCTTCCATATTATAAAATGATGACATCACTTAAATTAATTTATACATTTGATGCCAATTCAAGCAACTGTGGTGTTATTTTCTAGACTCAGCCAAAATAATCACAAAATTTACCTGAAAGAATAAAAACTCAAGAATTAAAAAAGATAGTGAAAAAGTAGAATTGAAGAGATCCCAGCCTTCATAGATCTTAAATTATATTATAAATAAATAATTAGAAAATAATTTTCTATTGGTTTAATAATAGAAAAGTTGATCAGTACAAAAGACTAAATAAGTAAGACCTTGAAGCAATTGAATACAGCAACCTCATGTTTGATAAAATCTTGAACATAAACTAGGGAGAAAGGACTCCCTGTTTGACAAGAACTATAGGGAAAGGTTTAAAGCAGTTTGGCACAAATTAGATTTTCTTCACTTCCAACATCTTATACCATATATCAGAATATACTCTATACAGATAAGTGATCTTAATATAAAACCCCAACATTAAAAATGTAGAGAAGAATGAAAGGAGATACTCTTCAGATCTATGTGTATTAAAAAATTCTTAAATAACATAAGTGACAGAAGTGATCCTATAAGATAAAATAGATTATTTTAATACATAAACTTGAAAAAGCTCTTATATAAACAAAATTCTACTATAGTAGAAAGAATTATCGATGGGAAGAATTTAAATCAATTATCTATGATGAAGGTCTTCTGTCAAGATATATGGTGAACTGATAAAAGAAAACAAGAGTCATTTCCTAATAGAGCAGTTTCAAAGGATGTAATTTAAAAAAAAATTATAGAAGTATATTTCCTGCCAAAATGTAGTAAGAATAGAAGTTACACATATTTTCCATTCAACATCTGAGAGTACATACACTTCCCCCCTCTGATAACAGCTCTTGGGTAGAGTGGGCTCAGACTGAACAGAGTTTCTACTCTTCTAGCCCTTGCCCCATCGAGTTTGCTTCCAAATGCAGTGTTGGTGAGATGTTTGGGTGGATCTACACTTCTCTTACTGCTGGGCTGGGTAGTGCTTCCTGCCACCTGGAGAGATGTATGTGTGTATATGTGTGTAAAATGTGTGCAAATGTATATCAATATTTCTATAGGCAATATATATATATAGGCAATATAATTATATAGGCAATATAATCTATATCTATTGGGAGAAAGGAACAGTGCCTTAGGGCTTAGCATATTTCCTATATATAGTAAGCAATTAATAAATATTTATTGGTGGATTATTGAGGACTCATCTAGATAGATACTTATCTATATTTGTAGACATATTCTCTCTGTGTGTATGTGTGACAAAGAGAGTGAGAGAGACAGACAGATAGACAAAGAGACAGAGAGACAGAGAGAGACAGACAGAGAGAGACAGAGACACACACACACAGAGACAGAGAGAATAAGAGACAGAGACAGAGAGACACAGAGAGAGAACACATGTGCTGCTAGTGGTGAGAAAGAAACTCACTCTTGCTATCTCACCTTAATTGTCAGGGGGTCCCAAGTGCTTCTCTGGTACTCCATACATAAATAAGGCTTTTATTGTCAACTCCACATACAGCAGATTATTAGCAGATGTTTCCAGAGGCCAGTCAAGCTAGTAAACAGGGATCCTATTCACACGTCTCCTGAGTGGATTTGCTTCTTGTTCTGATGCATTTTACCTCCTCCCTTTGGGGCCTTTATCGTCCCTCGTTGGAAACAGTCAGTAGCCATCTGGTACTCATTGTGTCTCCTCTGGACAGCTATTGAAATATCCTTAAGAGATTTCTCCATTATACCAGGGGTTGTCAATAGTGTGATTTCTTCTCCCTTTGCCTCTCTGAGACATAAAATGGTGCCATTCCATTGCTCTAACACTCACAATGACAGAAAAAGACATGTACCTTGTTCACTGTGGTGACAGGTGGGCAACCACTGCACTTTGCCATAGTCAGGAGTATTCATCTTTCCCCAGCAGTCAAACCAAAGCATTATTTTTCTGCTGTATGTGCCTTGTTGAATCAATCACTCACCTTTTAGTGCTGGGCTGATACAATGAAAACTTGTATGGATATAGCTCTTTATAATTACAGAATGCTTTTAAAAAGGTTTTCTCATATTATCTTTACAACAACCCTGAGATACAGTGCAAATATTTTTCTTTTCTTTCCTTTCTGTCTTCTTTCTTTCCTTTTCTCCCTCTGCGTCTCTCCCTCCTTCCCTTCCTTCTTCCCTCCCTCTCTCCTTCCTTTCTCCCTCCTTCCTACCTTCCCTTCCTTCTTCTCTCCCTCCTTCTATCCCTCCCTTCCTCCCCCCTTCCCTTTCTTCCTCCCTCCTTTCTCCTTTCCTTCCCTCCCTCCCTCCTTCTCTTCCCTCTCTCCCTCCTTTCTTCCTTCCCTCCTTCTCTCCCTGTTTCCCTCCTTCCCTCCCTGTTTCCCTCCTTCCCTCTCTCCCTCCTTCCCTCCCTTTTTTCCTCCCTCCCTCCTTCCCTTTCTTCCTCCTTCCTTTCTTCCTACCTTCTCTCCCCTTTCTTTCCTCTCTCCCTCCTTTCTACCTTTTCTATCTCCCTTCTTCCCTCTTTCCCTCCTTCCTTCTCTCCCTCCTTCCCTTCCTTCCTTCCTTCTGCAAGGAACAAGTGTGTATTAGATACTTACTATGTGCTTGTTAATGTGCTAGTGCTTTTCAAATATTCTCTCATTTGACCTTCACAACACCCTTGTGAGGTAGATACTTAGAAACTAAGATAAATAGGGTTAAATGACTTACCCAATGTAATACAACTACTAAATGCCTGAGGACAAATTTGAACTTAGGTCTTCTTTTATTTTATTTTTTAAGGAAATTGTATTTATTTATTTTAATACACATTACTTTATTAATCACATAGGAAGAGAAAAATCAAAACAAAAGGGAAAAACCATGGAAGAAATTAAAACAACAGGAAAAAGAAGTGACTAAAGCATGTGTTGATTTACATTCGGTCTCCTTAGTTCTTTTTTTCTGGATGCAGACGGCAGTTTCTGTCCAAAGTCTATTGGGATTGCTTCGGATCATTGAACCCTAAGAAGAACCAAGTCTTTCAGAGTTAATCATCACACATTCTTGCTGTCATTGTATATAATGTATTCCTGCGTGTTTCCTCACTCAGCATCAGTTTGTGTAAATCTTTCCAGGACTTTCTAAAATCAGCTTGTTCACCATTTTTTATAGAACAATAATATTCCATCATCTTCATATACTGCAACTTGTTCAGCCATTCCTCAATTGATGGGCATTTTCCAATTCTTTGTTACCACAAAACTCTTCTTTATGATTTCCTTGGGATACAGACCCAGTGATGGCACTGCTGGGTTAAAGGGTATGCCCAGTTTGATAACTTTTTGGGGATAGTTCCAGATTGCTTTCCAGAATGGTTGGATCCATTCACAGCTCCACCAACAATGCCTTAGTGTCCCAGTTTTCCCCCATCCCCTCCAACATTTATCGTCATCTTAGGCAATCTTAGAGGTGTGAGGTGGTACCTCACAGTTGTTTTAATGTGCATTTCTCTAATCAATGGTGATTTAGAGCATTTTTTCATATGACTATGGATGGTTTTAATTTTGTAATCTGAAAATTGTCTCTTCATATCCTTTCACCATTTATTAAATTTATAATGTCTTATAAATTTGACACATTTCTTTATATAGTTTAGTTTGGTATAGTTTATATACTAACAACACTAGCTATAAAGATTTTTTCCCAGCTTTATACTTCCCTTTTAATCTTGTTTCTGTTGGTTTTGTTTGTGCAAAATCTTTTTTAATTTAATGTAATCAAAGTTGTCCATGTTGCCTTTCATAATATTCTGTAGTTCTTCTTTGGTCATAAATTCCTCCCTTCCCCAAAGATCTGATGGGTAAATTATCTCTTGCTCTAAAATGTATTAGAACTCTGACCTTATTACTTCAGATGTGGGGCTCTAATCTTTGGGTTACTCAGGTGCCATTGTTGTAGCTCTGATTTCCTCTGAACAGAAAACTCCTGGTGTGGAAAGTCTCTGACTATACCAGTCTACTTAGATAATTCGTGGAAGTTACAGGGACCTGAAGGATTATGTGACATGCCTGAACTCATATAATCAATACTAAGAGCATAAGTTCAACCTGGTTATTTCTGACAGAAAGCCAGTCTTTTCCTAGTGTCCTACTGTCCCTGCTTAAGTATTATTAGGCTCATTTTGGAGATGACAAGACTGAAGCTAATCTAAATGAAGTGAATAGCCCCAATATCTAACAGACTAAGTGGCAAAGCCTTGATTCCATCTGGACCCAAAGGCCCAATATTTTCCTCACTAAATCATGTAGCTTCTTTAACATTAGAATAAGGGAAATGATATTTGGCTGAATGATATCTCCAGAAAAATGACACAAAACAACATGGTTTTTATTTAGGGGCAGGGGAGGCAGGTAAATTATTATGTTTTCAGGAATCTGGTCCTTATTTTAATATTGATTTTGTACATTTATTAAAAAAATCTGCCTGGTATCTTTTGTCAAACTGTGAAGTGGAATATAAATACTCAATAAATAAATAACAAGAAGAGAACCATATGTTGACTTATAGCTGGGTGAAATTCACTTGCTAAGTTCCTTGAAGGTACACACTTTTTGTAGAACCTGTTGTTTTTTTTTAATGGAAAAATCTCAGGAAGAAATTTGCTATTGATATTAGCTCTTGATGTAGACACTAGTCATATAGCAACAGTGATACCATCATTAGCTGTGGAAATGATTGAGTATTTATTTTAATTCTTATTGATATCTTATTTTGTAGATCATTTTCAATTCCTCTGTTTTCTTTCTTTCCTCTCTTCTCCCCTCCTTTTCCTTTCCATTCTTGGCAAAACAAGCGGATGGAATATTTAAAGAAGTTGGAGTGTGAAAGTAAATTTTTTTTACAAGAAGGAAGTAGAACGGTTGGTCTCTTCAACACTGAGACAACATAACGGAATTACAGCGGATAGAAAATCATCTCTAAGGAGCCCCGTCAAGCACAGTGGAACATCCCTTCCACTTTTTTTTAACCTGTTTGTCAAAAACTCTTCAATCTCTGTCTAGCTAATAGAGACTCTTTTCTCCAGACCCAAAGTAGGCTACTCCACTCCTGATCTCACTGTATAGGTTAGGTTCAATAGATTGCCAATTTTCTTAAATCAACTGGATAGCCAGGCCCCAAGTTCTTCCCTACACAGAAGAAAACTTGGTTCAGAAAACCCTGTTTCTGCAACAACAAAGATCTTTCTGAAATGGACCTAGTATATTTCCTTTCATGCAGTTCATTGGACTTGTACTTATGGGTCCCTTCAATATTTTTTGAGCACTCCACATCCCATGGCCCAAACAGTTTTGTGATATGCTATCATGCCAGAATCTCTAGCCTCAAAAAGAATTCATTACCTTTTATTCCCCCAAGCCCTCCCTTCTTTCCCTTTTATTAAGGAGGGGATCACCATCCTCTCAGTCCCTCAAGTCCATAGTCTTGGTGTGAATTTTGATCCCCAATTTCCGTCACCTACACATTCAAAATGTTGCCAAATCTTGTTTTTAACATAAAAAATATCTCAAAATGTATTTGTTTTCTCTCTTCACTCATATAGTTATCACCAAGTTCAGGCCCTTGGTACTTCTCTTCTGGATTGTTGCCCAATAACATCTGGTTTCTTTGCCTTAAGCCTCTCTCCAATTTAATTTGTCCCCTTCCAAAATGGTCTGTGTTTACTTTCTGCTCAATGAGCCTCCGTGGCTTCCTTTTACCTCCAATTTGAAGGTTAAAGCTCTTCCACCTTTTCATTCCCCTTCAAACACTCTGTATGTGGTCTACAATGACTTGCTTGCTCTTTCTTGAACACAGTAGCCCATCCCTCATCTCTATGTCTTTATTCTTGAGGTGTCTGATGTCTGGTGGGCTTTGCATTCTCCCCTGCACTTCTTAGTTTTCCTGGCTTCCCTTAAGACTCAGCTCAAATCTCAAAAACTCCTCTAAGAGGTTGTCCCTCACCCTGCTCCTCAGACTGTTTTCTTTGCATATATGAACCTAGTTATTAATACAGTGTCTCCCTTATTTGGAAGTGGGCTTCCTCAAGCAAGGACTGTTTCTGTCTTTCTTTGTGTTCCTAGGGCTTAGCACTAAGTGCTATAGTAAGTACTTAATAAATGTTTGTTGTCAGACTGACTTACTTGGTTGGGCTCTGGTACATTCTGTTTCCATGCTGGCACAATACTATGTGGCTCTCTAGGAAATAGGCTTTATTTTAGTCTCTTTGAAAGGTGGCTAGGTGGTAAAATCTCTCTCTTTTTCACAAATAATGGAAACAGGCAAGGGAACAACAAAAACAAAAATTGGATATTTCTCTCTCTCTCCCTCTCTCTTTCATCTCCCTTCCTTCCTTCCTTCCTTCCTTCCTTCCTTCCTTCCTTCCTTCCTTCCTTCCTTCCTTCCTCTCTCTCCCTCTTTCTCTGTCTCTTTGTCTCTCTGTGTGTGTCTGTCTGTCTCTCTCTCACACACACAAACACTCACACAAATGCAGTATTATTTTCTCTCAGCGATTTTTTCATTTGCCTCCCAGATCTTCACCAATGAATGCTGTGTGGTTGGGAAAGAAACTCTTCCTGCAATTGTTTTCAATAATCACATCTGAACTATACTTGAATACAATTCAGGCAGATTAAAAATAACTCAGTAGGGCAGTGAACCCAGCCCCCCAGCCCAGGATGACAGAGACATGTGATAAAGGCACAAGTGGGAGGCAGGTTATGCCTGCTAGAATATAGCTTCATCCTATTGGCAAAGTCATCATATCTGTTTACTTGCAACTCAATCTAGATCTCGATGGCTTGCCAACTCACTGGGACACATACTGTGACAAAGACCTTCCTTGTGGGACAATAGGAGCTCAGCAGTCAGTGATTGGATGGGAATAGCTCTGCCTGTGGTGGATTCCAACCCCATCTTTGTTGCCTAGGCAAGCTTGGACAAGTGCCTTGGGAGGGTGGACTAGAAATGCTTGCTGAGATCTTAGCTTAGGATCTAGAATTCTACTCTGGTAATTATGCTGCCCAAGTAGCTCCCTTCAGTAGTTTTAGACTTCACATTTAAATCTAGTCTCTAATTAAAAAATATAATTGTGTTAATTAGTAACTAATGCTTGGAGTGCTTTAAAATTCAGGTAGAGTTTTTCCTAAGACCACCTCATGTGGTAGCTCAGTTAGACACTAATTTATTATTTTTATTTGATAGGCGAGGGAAAATATGCCCAAAGTGACGTTCCAGCGTCTTCCAGCTTGAAAATGTCTGAGTCGGAGCTTTGAGTTCAAATGTTTCTGATGATGATCTTTTCACTACCCCATACTGCCTCCTGTAGCAAGTGTCATGGCAGGGATTTGACCCAGTTATAAGATGAGGGGTCCTTCAGCTAGTCTCCCTTAGCACATGGAAACACCGGGCAGTTCAAGTCAGGAGACTTGGATTGGAGTCCTGCCACCATTACTGGAAGGTGGGAGAGATGCTATCCTCCCCCAGGGTGGATGTGAGGGTGAAATGAAATAATCCCTATTATAATCAAAACTCACATTTCTCAGTCACTGAAAAGTGTACCCCGTCTTTGCTTCTGATAGCCCGGCAACATTGCCTTATGTACAGATGAAGGAACTAAAGCTCAGAGAGGGGAAGCTTAAGTGTCCCAGAGCCAGCTCAGATCCAATTTCTTTTTACAATGAAGAGCTTCATGACAAATGAATTCCTGGAAACAGCCTGGGAGCAGATTGCCATAAAGCAGCCTCAGAGCTATCCCCACGCCGCCACGGCCAGTCTGGAGACATTTCCCTCTTCTTCTCTCCCAGCATCCCTGGGCTGGCAGATCCCCAGCCGTGGCAGGAAATGGGGATGGGTCTTTGAGGATGGGAAGGGGCAGGGACTGCCTGTCTGTTCTGGGCTCGGAGAATGGGACTTACAAAGGAGAATCAGGGCTTGCTTATTTTCAGGGCATTCGTGTCAAGATCCAATGCCCGGCGTGGCATTCAGAGCCCGTCAGATGAGCCTTGGGTTTTCTGTATGGCTGCTAATGCTCCACTGCCCTTCCTGTTCTACACGGGACTAGCTCTCAGAATACTTTATCTCTGGGGCTCTCCCATGTAACCCTTTATGGGTTCTCCTTTCAAACACCGGCCTTCTTCCCCAAAGGTTCTCAGCATCTTCAAGAGTCCCTCGCCATTGCGAGCCTTCAATGAATGCTTGTTGGGCACTTTTTCCTTTCAATGGCCTTAGCTTTGGGGGTGCTACCTTAGTCTGAATTGCTGTACAAGTTCTTCTGACCTTCCCTTCCCTCTCCCTAATTCCGTTTAGCCTCCCAGGGAATAAGGCATGAGAGGCCAGCCTAGTAAGTAGGTAAGGTAGACTGCCACCTGTCCATTGATTTACAGGGTTATTATGAAGGAAGGACTTTGCCAGTCTCAAGATGCCCATAAATATGACCTGTAACATCATAGCAGCACCTTAGCCAAGACTTCCATGGAGGCAGTGTGGCTGGGCTGAAAGAGAACTAGAGGGAGGCTCAGAAAGTCTGGTTTCCAGTCCCACACTCTGTATCTTTCCCTGCCTTGGAGCATGTATTTTCCAGCTATTAAATAACATATACTAACTATATAATATTAGATAAATTATTAAATAATGTGAGCACCTTGAGATTTACAAAAGATGCTCGCATTATTTAATAATTTGAGATTTACAAAGTGCTTCCCTCATGATAATCTTGCATGTCAATAGAAATGATATCCTTGCCATCTTACATGTGTAGAGACTGAGGCTCCTAAAGGTCAACTGAATTGCTCACACAACTCTTAAGGGTCAGAACCTGAAAAGCTTGGATTTTCTGACAACAGATGCAGTGATATTTGCTCCATACCAAGCTGGCCTTCTGCAATGGAGCATTCAGAGTAGTCCCTGGCTCGAAAGCTTACTCTGGTGAGTTCCATGGAACACATCTCAGAATCATGTTTTTCAGTTTACAAAATGTACAGAATTATAAAGGAAAGCAATTATATTGAAATATAGTCGAGAATATTTTAAAAAATGCTCCCTACCTCCCATTAAGAATTCCTGATACCAGATTACCTATTGAAAATCCCTCTTTTAGTATTAATAATTGCTGATTTAAAGGTCTAGCTTGGACACTGTGTGATCTTGGGGAAGTCACTGTGTGATTTTGAGGTTTAATATCCTCTGTAAAATAAGAATGATAACACTTGCACTAATCAATACCACAGAGGATTGTTGCAAAGATTAGATGAAATTTATGAAATAAATGAATGCATATAAAGCATTTTATGGTGGTAAAATACTATATAAATATGAAATATTATTGTTGCTTAAATCAGGACTTCTTAAATTTTTTTCCATTTGGGACCCATTTTTGCCTGAGAAATATCCAGTGTATGGGAAGATAAAATAGTTATTCAGATCAAACATTTATCGATAAATCATAATTTGGTGACATCCACATTCAGTTATGCAATTCCAAATGGGGTCGTGCCTCACAATTTAAGAAGCTTTGGTTTAAATAACTTCATTATAATAAGAGCTGTTCCATATGATGAGATTTGGGATACCTGAGCCAAGCTGAAATTTTCCTGCACATTTAAAGTTACCTATGCTATTAGGTTCCTGATAATTATACCCAGAACTTACTAGTATAAAAGACACATATACAGTTCTCAGTTTATAAAGTCTTATTGTTCATGGATCATCATCCTCTTCATCTTAAAAAGGAGATCATTGGATTGCCTACCTGACACTACCCGGGCCATGTAATGTTGGGCGAATTATTTAATAGTAGCCAGAATGCATTAAGGTTTGCCACACACTTTTATATGTTATTGTGTTTTATCCTCATATTTAGCCTTTCTAGGTCTCTGTTTACTAGGATGATGCATTTGTATTAGATGACCTCCCATTTTTTTTTTTTTAGCTTTAGATCTATGGTAGGTGATCCTAAATGTAGGGCAATGACTTTGTAGTCAGGAGAGAGGATTAATCTATATGTTGAAGGCCTGCTGTCATGTGTACCACCCAACACCAGAGGGCTCTGTGGGAGGGAACAAGATGTCTTCTCCGGCTCTCAGCTTGCTGGCTGCCATTCTGACCTTAATTCTAACTATTTTGCCTAAGACATAACTTTTCTCTTATTGGTTTAAAATTTGTGGGTAGATTATCCAATCACATTGTTGGTTTGAAAACTGCAAATTCTAGGAGAATCTTTCTTTCTTTTTATTGTTGCTATCCAAAGACCTTCCCACAAGGATTCATTTTATTAGTACAGAGTTTAATTGGACTAAGGTAAAAGGGGATGGTGAATGAATAACCAATCAAAATGCCTATTGTAAAGGGGACAATCACACAAATTCTCTCCACTCTCATGGGACTGACCATTTCAGAGTGTAAACAAACACTGTTGTGGTGTTTAATGCGCACTTCCCAACTCTCATTGGCACAAGGAGCCGGAGGCACTTGCTTCTCAGAAAGTCTTCACACCTGCATGCTGGGGCAGGATTCTTAGTTCAATACTTTCATGTCAACAAGGAACTTGATTCTTCCCTGTGGCATCTCCCCATTGTTTTTTATTGACTTGACTAGAGTCTAAGAAACTTTCCCTTCTCATGAGGGACTCCCTCTGGACCACTCTTTCAGGAAGGGCCCAACCAATGTTCTATTTGGTTTCATATATAACACTCTTCTTTATTTTCTTCTCCTCCTCTAGCTGTTCTAACTTTTCTTATTCATTCATTCACTTATTATTTTTTTTATTTATTTACTATTTATTTGGTGAGTCGATTGGGGTTAAGTGAATTGCCCAGGGTCACACAAGTAGTAACTATTAAATGTCTGAGACTTGATCTAAACTCAGGTCCTCCTGACTCCAGGGCCAGTGCCCTGTCTACTGTATCTTTTAGCTTTCCCAAGTTTTTCTTTATATGTTGTCTTTTCTCATTCAAATGTACACTCCTTGAAATCAGGGACTATTGTGGTTACTCATATTTATATCCCAATTGTTTAGCACAGTCCCTTGTACATAAGTGCTCCCTCTGTCTCTGTCTCTATCTGTGTGTCTCTGTTTCTCTCTCTCTGCCTCCGAGCCTTTCTTTCATCTCTCTCTCACCTCTCTTCCCTATCTATTTATCTGTCCTTCAATGTAAATTTTGGTTTATTCCTGCTGTTTTTCTGTTAGTGTAACCAGAATTCCATTCACTAGATCCAAAGGCTGGCTAAGATACAGAGGGAAATTCTCTCACAGGTCTCTATTCTTTTTCTGTCCCCCACCCCAGGGAGTCCCATTTACCAAGATCTATGTTGGCCTGGTCTCCTCTGAAGATAGAGCTTTAGGGGGAACTCCAGCACTGTTAATCCCAAGTGTTCTGAGAAATATAATTCAGAGTGGGGTATGGGATCAAAAGCAAGCACACCAGTTCCCAGCTATGGATGGGTCATATCAAGCTGTCCACCGAAAGAGACTTTTGTCCTTGAAATCCCACTCTTTCCTGAAAACAAGGAGCTAGAACGATTCATAACCCCCAGCAAATGCAGAGTTGCCTTTCTCATACGTGGATGGGAGTCCTTCACTGGCATGAAAAGTCAGGAGTACCACAAGCCCTTTAGCAGGATATGGTGTAAGGTGCCCAAGACCCAGACTCAGGTAATTTGTTTTCAAATCCCAACTCTGCCATCTTTCTCTGTGTGGTCTTGCATAAGACATTTAATTTCTCTGGGCCAGTTTCTTTATCTGTAAGGAGGAGCTTCCTTTCGGCTTCAGAGTTCAGATCCTGTGATTTATACAGAGATCTAGTTCCTAGGGATAAGGGGGACAAAAACGATTTTTTTAACCTGACAGCAGCTGGGGCTTTTTGGGGAGGAGTCATCAATAAGTATTAGAGACATCAAAATCTCTCCTTGGTTCTCAGTGAAAGTCCTCCCTGAAATGCAAACAAATTGAAGGCCCTCCCAGCCCTTGCCCACCCTCTTTCTCTAGTTTTCTGGTCGCCCTTCCTGCAGACATTCACCAGTTCCAACCCCGAGCTCTCTGACCGGAGAGGATTTACTGATGCATGGAGTTTCTGGATGGCTGACCAGGCGGAGCGGCGGGGTCGTGTTACTGATTTTATGAAGGGAAAAAAAGCTGCCCAAAGGCAGCCCCTGTGCAGGGCAGCGCTGGATTGATGGTGGCAAGCAACATCACAATTCAATTGTATTGATTTAATAAACAATTTGAGGATCTAGCGTCCTGTTCAGTGGGTAGGGCACAAGCCCTGGACTTACTGATTTGTGAAGGAGTTGGGAGTGAGTGGCAGAGCAGGGTGCAGCCTGCTTTGTTGCTGCCTCTTTGGGGTACAGTTTATTTTTTCACTTAACACTCTTTAAACCATTTTTGGGTGGAGAAAGAAATGGCTGGAGAGGAAGATTTGAGTTCTTATGGGACCTTTGGAGAAGTGTAAGAGTGCAGAAACCCAATGATGAGCTGCTGATGGGGGACTGGTTCATCCTGCCGAGGACAAGGGCTCGAGGAGTCGGAGTGGAAGGAGTCTTTGTCACTCTCGGACTGGCTCCCAGTGAATTCCCCATCATTAGTCACATCTTTACTGGAGCTTTGTGGCAGGAGCTGCTGCAAAGATACTCGCGATGATCCCCACTATGAGTTTGACATGGCTGGAGTCATGGGCATCCAGGCTGGAAGGGGCCGTAGCAAGTAAAATGTCACAGTGCGTTGCGCACTGGGTTTGGAGCTGGCAGATGTGGGGATGACCTTCTTTCCTAAACTGGACGTACTAAAGCCATTTCAGTAGAAGTAGGCACTTCTTATTATCCTCCCCGCCCCACCCCAGCCCTTTGCCAGCCTCCCCTATTTTTGCCAAGGGCCCTCCTCTCTTTTTATTCTCCTGCGTTCGTGCCGTGGGCACCATCCTCCGGCCTCACCCCGCCTTTCTAAGCCCATCCGCTGTTCCATAAACTTCCATAAACACTCACTTCCAACCCCTTGCCTCTCCTCACAAGCCACTCCCTTACTTCGGACTCTCACCAGCTCTGACCCAGAGGATTGTAAGGATTTCCTCATTAGAGTCTCTGCCTCAGGTCCGTGTCCATGGCCATCCTCCATGCTGCCGCCAAAATGGCTTTTCCTTCAGCTCAAATCTGACCACATCCTTGCTCTATGCAACAAATCCCAGTGGTCCCCTCTGCCTGTGTAACTCTTCACAACCCGAGCCAAGCTCTCTCTCCAGTCTCATATGTTGCTCCAGACTTCTTCCTCCATGCCCCAGATCTTTGTTGGGAAGCCTGACTCTGCCCCGGAGGATTCACCCTTAGGAGCCAGCCTCTGCTCCTGCCACGTCCCTCTGTTTGGATGGCTGCCCTCCAGACCTTCTCCATCTCGTATCTCTTTATGCCCTATATTCCAGCCAAGCCGAACTTCTTTCTGTTTTTTCCATGGCATTTCCAGTCTCTGATACTTGATACTAACTGCCTTCATTCTTGGAATTGATTCTGCTCATTTTTGCCTCTCAAGAGCCTCATTCTTCCTTCAAGATATACCATCTTCTCCAGACTTTTTTGGTCCTCTCAGGTAGAAGTGCCCTTCTCCAATTAATTTTCATTCATTTTCATTCATTCAGTAATTTCTATATTTCATATATGATTACACATCTTTTATCTCCATAGATAGAATGTAAACTCCTTAAGGGTAAGACTTGTTTATTTGTTTTATTTGTTTGGGTTTTGTAGTCCCAGGGGTTAGAATAATATCTGGAACATAGTGGGTACTTAACAAATGCTTCTTTCTTTTTTTTTAAGAAAGTGAGAAAAACAAACTTTAGTCTGCATTCAGAGTTCATCAATTCTCTCTAGAGATGAATAGTATTTTCCCCCTTGGGTCCTTTGGAATTGCTTTGGATTATTGTCCTGATCAGAATAGCAAATTCTTTCACAATCGATCATCAATACTGTGTTGCTTTTACTCTATACAATAATCCCTGTTCTGCTTCCTTCACTTTTCACCACTTTATAAAGGTCTTCTCAGGCTTTCTCTGAAAGAAGATCCAGCTCATTATTTCTTACGACATCCTATCACAATCATGTATCACAACTTGTTCAGCCATTCCTGAATTGATGGGTTTCCTCTCAGTTTCTAATTCTTTGCCATCACAAAAGAGCTGATATTAGTATTTTTGTATAAATAGATCCTTGCTCCTTTTTTTTTTTTAAATTTTGATCTCTTCAGAATTTAGACCTTGGAATGGTATTGATGGATCAAAGGGCATGCAAAGTTTTATTGCTCTTTGCATATAGTCCCAAATTGTTCTCCAGAATGGCTGAACCAGTTTACAACATCACCAATAGTTCATTAGTGTATCTATTTCTCCTCTGGCATTTGTCATCTTCCTTTTCTGTCATGCTAACTAAACTGATAAGTGTGAAGTGGCACCTTAGAATTGTTTTAATCAGCATTTCTCTGATCAATATTGATTTAGAGCAATTTTTCATTTGATGGTAGGCAGCTTTGATTTCTTCTGAAAATTGCCTATTCATATTCTTTGGCCATTTATCAATTGAAAAATAGCTCATATTTTTTTAAATAAATTTGGGTCAGTTCTTTATATATTTGAGAAACGAGGCTTTTATAAGAGAAATCTCCTGTGAAAAAATTTCCCCAAAAGTGTTGCTTTGATTTGTTTATGTTAGAACTTTTAAATTTCATGTAATAAAAATTATCTATTTTATTTAAACATAAATAAAAATATCCATATTATTTATTTATTTAGAGAAGATCCTGTGATCCTCCCTATCTCTTGTTTGGTTACAAACATTTACTTTATCCATAGATCTAAGAGGTAAAATTTTCCATGCCCTCCTAACCTACTTATGATATCACTCTTTACGTGTAAATCATTTATCCACTTTTACCTTATTTTAGTATATGTGAGCCGTTGGTCTATCTCTAATTTCTGTCAAACTGCTTTCCAGTTTTCCAACACATTTTTGTCAGATAGTAATTTCTTCCCTCAAAGCTTGGATCTTTGGGTTCCTCAAATGCCACATTACTGTGGCCATTTACTGTAGTGTATTGTGTACCTCTATCAATTACACTATTTCTTAGCCAGTTCCAGATTGGCTTTATGATTATTATTTTGTGAATATAGCTTGGAATCTGCTACTGCCAGGATATTTTCCTTTATATATATATTTTCTCATGGATTCTTTTGTTATTCTTGACCTTTTGTTCTTTCAGATAAATTTGTTAATTTTTTTCTGGTTCTATGTAATAATTCTCTGGTAGTTTAATTGGGATGGCAATAAATAACTTAGATGGAAAGTCATTTTTATTATATTGACTCAGTCTACTCATGAACAATTAATATTTATGCAAATGTTCAGATTTGTTTTTATTTGTGTAAATTATGTTCCTATAGTTCCTGGGTTTGTCTCGGCAGAGGATTTCCCATGTAGTTTATATTGTTTGCAGTGATTTTAAATGAAATTTCTCTTTTCTCTCTTTTTCTTCTGGGTTTTGTTGGTAATATGTAGAAGTGATGATGAGTTATGAGAGTTTATATTACATACTATGATAAAGTTGCTAATTGTTTCATATAGTTCATTCCTTAGGGTTTTCCAAGTATATCACCATGTCATCTGCAAAGAGGGATAGTTTTGCTCCCATCTGGCCTGTTTTTATTTCTTCAATTTCTTTTTCTTGTCATATTGCTATGGATAGCATTCGATATAATATTGAATAAATATGATGACATCTTTACTTAACCCCTGTTCTTATTGGGAAAGCATCTGGTTTATCTCCATTATGGATAAAACTTGCTCTTGGTTTTAGATAGATATTACTTATCATTTTAAGGATAATTTTATTGATTCCTATGCTTTCTAGTGTTTTAAATGTGAATGGGTTTTGTATTTTGTCACATCTATTGATATGATCATATGATTTTTGTTGTTTTTCTTAATAATGTATTCAATGATGTTTATAGTTTTTCTAATTTTGAATCATCCGTGCATTCCTGTTATAAATTCCATATATTTATTATCATCTTGCTAGAATTTTATTTAAAATTTTTGCATCTATATTCATTAAAGAATTTGATCTATAGTTATGTTTTTGCTCTTCTTGGTTTAGAGACCAAACTCGTATATATATATTTTTAATTTTATTTTATTTGCAAAACATATGTATGGGTAATTCTTCAATTTAACCTTTACATAGCTTTCTGTTACAGATTTTTCCCCCCAACTCCCCACCCTCCCCTAGATGGCAGGATATCCACTACATGTTAATTATGTTAAAATATTTGGCAAATCGAATATATGTATACATATTTCCAAACTTATCATTGTTGTGCAAGAAAAATCGTATCTACACAGAAGACATATCAGATAAAGGGAACACAATGTCAGCAAACATCAATCAAGAGTATGAGAATGTTATGTTGTGGTCCACATTTCACATCCCTCTCTCTGGGTGTGTATGGCTTTCTTCACCAAACAATTGGACATGGTTTGAAACATTTCATTGTTGAAGGGAGCCATGTCCATCAGAATTGATTGTCGTATAGTACTGTTGTTGCTGTACAACGATCTCCTGGTTCTGCTCATTTCACTCAGCATAAGTTCATGCAAGTCTCTCCAGGCCTGTCTGAAATCGTCCTGCTGGTCATTTCTTACAGAACAATAATATTCCATAATATTCATATACCATAATTTGTTCAGCCACTCTCCAATTGAAGGGCATCTATTCAATTTCCAGTTTCTAGCCACTATAAAAAGCGTTGCCACAAACATTCTTGCACATGTGGGGCCCTTTCTTTCCTTTATGATTTCTTTGGGATATAAGCCCAATAGAAATGCTGCTGGGTCAAAGGGTATGCACAGTTTGATAACTTTTTGAGCATAGTTCCAAATTGCTCTCCAGAATGGCTGTATCCGTTCACAGCTCCACCAACAATGCATCAATGTCCCAGCCTTCCCACATCCCCTCAAACATTCATCATTAACTTTTCCTGTCATTTTAGCCAATCTGACAGGTGTGTAGTGGTACCTCAGGGTTGTCTTGATTTGCATTTCTTTGATCAATAGTGATTTGGAGCACCTTTTCATATGACTACAAATAGTTTTAATTTCATCCTCTGAAAATTGTCTGTTCATATCCTTTGACCATTTATCGATTGGAGAATGGCTTGAATTTTTATAAATATGAGACAATTCTCTATATATTTTAGAGATGAGACCTTTATCAGAACCCTTAAATGTAAAGATGATTGCCCAATTTATTGCTTCCCTCCTAGTCTTGACTGCATTGGTTTTGTTTGTACAAAAACTTTTTAAGTTAATATAGTTAAAGTTATCTATCTGGTTTTCAATTAAGAGTTCCAGTTCTTCTTTGGACATAAATTTATTCCATCTCCATAGATCTGAGAGGTAAACTATATTACGTTCCTCTAATTTACTTATAGTATCACTCTTTATATCCAGATCATGAACCCATTTAGATCTTATCTTGGTATGGGGTGTTAGATGTGGGTCAAGCCCTAATTTCTTCCACACTAGCCAAACTCATATTTATATCATAAAAGGAATGTGGTAGAACTCCCTTTCTTATTTTTCCCCAGATAGTTTATATAATATTGGAATTAATTATTACTTAAATGTTTGGTAGAACTCACTTTTAAACCTATGTAGATATGGGAATTTTTTCTTAGTGACCTTATTTGTGATTTGTTCAATTTTTCTTTTTTCTAGAATATTTATGAATTCTATTTCCTTTTCTATTGCATTTTTCTGTGCATTTTATATTTTTGTAAATATTCATCCATTTCACTTAGATGATCAATTTTGCTGGTACAAAATGGGGCAAAATAAGTCTTAATAATTGTTTTTATTTGATTTTTATTGGTGGTGCATTTGTACATTTCATTAATAACTCAATGTAATTGAGAGAAAGGTATATTCCATTCTAATGCCATTCAATTTTCTCCAGAAGATTATCATATATAACGTTTCTAAGATTCTATTCATTTCCATAACTTGTTTTTAGTTTATTTAATTATTAGATTTATCTTGTTCTGAGAAGAGAAAGTTAGGATCTGCTCATTAGTGTAGTTTTACTATCTATTTCCTACTGTAAATCATTTAACTTTTCCTTTAAGAACTTGATACTATGCTATTTGGTGCATATAGTACTACTTTATTGTCTATGGTGCTTTTTAGTAAGCTGTAGTTTCTCTGCTTAATTCTTTAATTAGGTGTATTTTTGCTTTTCCTTTTTTTGAGATTCAGCTGAAGCATAATAGATTCTGCTTCAGATCCTTATTTAAATACTGTTTATGTCTCTCTTTTAAATGTGCTTGTTGTAAACAGCATATTCTTAGATTCTGGTTTTTAATCCATTCTGATATCTTCTTCTGTTTAATGAGTGAATTTGTTCCATTTACATTCACTGCAATGATTACTAATTGTTCATTACTCTCCATCCTATTTTCTTGTATTTGTCCTTTCTTTTTCTAGTTTGCCTCTCCTTACGTCTGTTTTGAGTCTGACCACTGCCTTTTTTAATCTGCACTCTTTTTCATCTTTCTCTTCTTTCTATCATTCCCTTTCCCTCCTACTTCCCTGTTGCATAAGCTAGATCTCTATTTATTTCATTTATGTTTGGTTCTTTGTGACCATATACAGGATTTTCTTGGCAAAGAGACTGGAGTGGTTGGCCATTTCCTTCTGCTGTTCATTTTATAGTTGATGAAACTGAGGCAAACATAGTTTAATGACTTGCCCAGTGTTACATAGAAATCAATTGTTTAAGGTTAGACTTGGAGTTATAAAGATGAGTCTTTCTGACTCGAGGTACTCAACCCACTGCACCACGTTAGCTACCCTAAATTCTATATCCAATTGAATATACCTTTTCCTCTTCAAACTAGTTAAGAAGGAAGAGATTCAAGCATTGACTGTCCCTTGCCACTTCCTCCTTCACTGTAAAAGGTCTTATTTGGATACGTATTTTATGTGAAATAATTCTCCCAGTGGATCCCTCTTTTTTGCCCATTCAGTTTTTGTGTGTGTGTGTGGGGGGGGGGAGAAAATTCTGACATAATTGACTTGTACCTGTGCCCTGTTTCTATATGAAGTCCTCCTGAGTTAATAATAGCAAAGTCTTTAGGAGATACATATATCATCTTCCTATGCAAACAATTCAACTCTACTGAGTTGTTCACATTTTTTCTTCCACATTTACCTTTTTATGTTTTTCTTGAGCCTGCTATTTGATAGTCAAATTATCTGCTTATTTCTTGTCTTTTAATCAGAAATGCTTGAAAGTTCTCTGTTTCATTACATAGCCCCCTTTTCTCCTGAAAGATTATATGCTGTTTTGCTGGATAAGTTATTCTTGGTTGTAATTATAGTTTATTTGCCTTCTGGAATATCATCTTTTAAGCCCTCTGCTCTGTTAATGTGGTAGCTGCTAAATTTTGTGTGATATTGACACTGGCTGCTTGAAGTATTTTCTCTTTTTCTCAGCACCTCTAGAATTTGGCTATAACATTCCTCAGAATTTTTATTTTGGAATCTCAGGGATTGAGTGATGGATTTTAAAAATTTCTATTTTACCCTCTATATCTATGATATTGGGGTAGTTTCCCTTTATACTTTTTTGGAATATGATGGCTAGCCTCTTTTTTTGATCATCACTTTTAGACAGTCAATAATTCCTAGTTTGGTGTTTTTTATTTTGAAGAGGCAATTGGGGTTAAATGATTTACCCAGGGTCACACAGCTAGTAACCATTAAGTGTCTCAGGCCAGATTTGAATTCAGGTCCTTTTGACTCCAATGATATCCATCTACTCTATCCACTGCACCATCTAATTGCCCCTAGTCCAATAATTCTTACATCATTTCTCCAGTATATGTTACCCAGGTCAGTTGTTTTTCCAATTTCTTCCATTTCTTCATTCTTTTGATTTTGGTTGTTTTGAATGAAAACATTACTTTCCACTTCTCCAATTTTAATTCTTAAAGGATTATTTTCTTCAAAGAGCTTTTGTACCTTTTTTTCATTTTTGCCAATTCTGCTTTTTAAAAAATGTTTCTTTCCAGTGTATTTTTGTATCTTTTCCCCCCTGTGGCCAATCCCAGTTTTTAATATGTTTTTTCCCTGGTATTTTTCCATTTCTAGACAACCTGGAGGTAGGAAGGAAAGGAAAGCCCTGACTCAGGTTAGGGCTGGGCCAGAGCATATGCTACAGCAACCCCAGATGTGAGCTTTGAGCGTGGCAGTAGCAGCCTTGAGAGCTCTCCAGAGATTGTAAGGGGATCCATCAACTGTTAGAAAGAGCCTACATAGGACCCCCAGACATGCACTGGGCAAGGAAGCAGTATTGTTTGCAGTCACAAGGAAGCAGCGATCATATCTCTCCATAGATCACACTGCTTTGGAAGCACCAAGAACTTCCAAACTCCCCCAAACTAGCTCTAAAACAGTAGTGTCCCACCCTCATTTCTATGCTGTGGAAGAAGCTCAGGTATAACAAAAAGTTTAAAGGTAAAATAGGTTGGGAAAATGAGCAAACAAATAAAAAAATTTAACCATGAAAAAACAGCTATGATCTATAGAATAGATCAAATCACAAACTCAGAAGACAATCATGTCTAAATAGCTACAAACAAACAAACAAATAAACCAAAAAACCAACAAAATAGTGGATTAGACATAAGTCCAATGAGCATTTCTGGGAGCAATTGTAAAAATTAAAAATCAAATAAGGGTGGAAGAGAGAAATTTGGGGAAACAAATGAGAACCTAGCAAAAAAAATGAAAAAAAAAATCAATAGCTTGACAAAAAACATAAAAATACCCTGTTTCTATTGTGGCTACTCTGATTGGGGGTGGATTCTGATTCAAATGCCTTGAGTTTTAAACCCATGTCTCAAAAAAATAGTAATTTTTATAGACAGAGAAATAGCCATGACAACACTGTCAACCCCTCAGGGACCTTCTGCCAACGGAAAATCACCATTGTTTTGGGCAGCTTTTTTTTTTTTTAAACAAGGAGCAGAGGGGGAATTTATTCTGTCCTTTCTGTGCTCATTGTAGTTACTTTATTTGATTTATTATTTTTCTATTAGATTGAAGTTTCTTTTAAAAAATACTTTCTTTTAAAATTTGTCTCTGGTTTTTCTTTATTTATTTTAGAATAGAAAAAAAGGAAAAAAGAAAAGGAAAACAAAAGAGAAAAATAGAACATTGTCAAGGGTCCAACAGAATGTCAGGGAGGATTCAAAATATATAACTAAATTGCCAGTTCAAGAAAGGATATGTAATAGGAGAAGATATTATATTCATGGGTGTCCATCTTTTCTTTGCTTCCTTGTAGATTATTCTTTTGTTCTCTGCTGTTATTTTTACACTTTATTCCTTTTTTCCCTTTCTTCCCTTCATACTTTTCCTAAGCAGGTTTTAGTTGTATGTTAAATAGATATATAGATATATACATATACTTCCCACCCACCTACATACATACTTTCTCACACACACATATTCATATACATATACATTCACACCCAGCCACAGACCACTCACACATATACACATTTATACACACATAAATAGAGCAATATGAATGCATATCTACATATATTCAGACACATATATACACAGGCATCCATCCACATGCAAATATGCAAACAAAACAACATCAATATGGTTGACATCATGTAGATTTCTCTCCTAATTGAATCTTTAAGTTTGACTTATCTCCTTTCCTATTCCTGCTAACTCTTTTGCTGTAATTCTGCTTGCCTTGCTATTATTTAACCTCTCTTGCTCATGGATCCCTCCCTTATGGCCTTTACTCACGCTTTGCTTCCCCCTCTGCTTCTCCCTCCTCCTTATTTCTTTAGAGATTTTGGAGGGTGCTATTCCCTTCACGGTATATATGTAGTGTTGCCTATCTAATCCACTCCCTATATGATTAGGTTTTCAGAACTATGAGCTCTCTTTCCCCCTTTAATGCCTCTGTTTCTGCTTTTCCTCTGTAACTCATTTGTATAATGTGATTACTATTTTTACCTTTTGCTAGGAGGTTTGCTTTTTAGCAACTCTGCCACAGTCTTTCTTCTGAGCTACCCAATTGCTAATGTTAATCTTAAACATATGGTTATACATTTCCATAAAAAAAGCAAACAATTTGCCCATGTTTAAGTTCTTTGAAATTAATTTTTTTTATACTGGTTCTTCTATGTTAAATTTTCTATTGAGTTTGGATTTGGTCGAAAGAAAAAAATCTACAAGTTTGTTGAATGTTCGTTTCTTTTCATTTACTATTGTAGATAATTTTGCTGGATATTATATTTTTGACTGTAGGCCTAATGCTTTTGATTGCTGGTATATATGATTCCAGGACCTGAGATCTTTTAATGTGACTGATAAGTCCTGTACAATTCTACTCGTAGCTCTAGCATATTTGAATTGTTTCTTCCCTTGTTTCTTGAAGAATTTTCTCTTTGACCTGGAGATTTTAAAATTTGGCAATAATATTCCTATGTGTTTTTCACAAAGGATTTCTATGAAGCGGTGATTGGTGGATTTTTTTTTTTCTGTTTCTACTTTCCCTTCATGTTCTATCACTCCAGGATAATTTTCTTGGATTATTTCTTGCCTTTATGTCAAGGTTCTTTTATTGATCACAACTTTCAAGTAGTCCAATTATCCTTATTTTCTCTCTTCTTGGTTTGTTCTCCAAATCTGTCATTTTTCTTAGAAGATGCTTCACATTATGTTCTATTTTTTCATTTTTTTAATATTCTGTTTTGTTATTTCTTGGTCTCTTATAGCTTCACTGGCCTCTCCTTTCCCCAATTCTAAATTTCAAGGAGTTATTTTCATTTTTGAGATTCTGTATCTCTTTTTCTAATTGATTAACTTTTTTCATAATCTTGTTTTTCTTGGAAGGTTTTTATTTTTTATTTTTTTCTCAGTGTCTTTCATTTGATTTTTAAATTCTTTTTTGAGTTTTATAGATTCTCTCTGGACAGGGAGCAACTTAATGTTACTCTTTGGGGTAGAAGAAGCTTTTTTAACTTCATTGTTCTTCTTTGAAGATGAACCCTGGTTTTCCCTATTCCCATAGTAAGTTTTTATGGTTAAGTTGTTTCTTATTTGCCTATTCATTTTTTTAATGAGACGTTTTAGTGTAAGCATCTCTAATTGTGGAGTGGGGGGATGTTGCCTCTGGTTTCACTTCATCTCTTCCCTCTGATCTGGAACCCCAGACCAAGAACTCCTCCCTCCTGCAAGTGCCCATAGCCAGTAGCATCTTCTCTCCACTCACTGGGTTCCTTTCCTCCCAGGACTGCATCTCTGCAGCAGAGCTGGGCCTGGTGTTCCTAATCAGCAGAGGTTCCCTCAGTCTGCCTGGATGCAGACCCCAAACTCTGCACAGTCCAGTCCAGGAGATGACAGTCTCTGTGGCTCCTGCTAAGGGTCCAGCCAAACCTGGCTCACTCCAAGGCTCCCCACTTGGTGTTTCAGCAGAGCCAGCCTGGAGGTGTTTGCACTTCCCCGGGGCTAATCCCCAGCCTGGGGTCTTTCTTCAGATATTCTTGGGTTGTCCCAGGAGGACCCCGGTTCTGTCCCAAGTCTTCTTGGTTTTTCCTCAGTCTGTGTTTACTCTGAAGCACGAATTTGTTCTGTTTATGGGGGAAATCTGGAGACCTTAAAATATACCCGTCTACTTACTCCACCATCTTCCCAGAATTTGCCCTCACCTAGACTGAAGTTTCTTGAAAATAAAAATCCAACTCTTCTCTAAATCTTTACTTAATAAACCCCTGTTGAATTAATGCATGACATGTAATTGCATTAGCAGTGGTATAATGTGCACATATATAGGGTTAAGATATAGATTTTTATGTTTGCTCTATTAATGACACTATTTCTGAATCTTTCTGGGTTCCTAGAATCTTAGTGACATTTGATCATTAAAATGGTTTCCATTTACTGTGAAAACCTATAGATTTTCTTTATCTAATCTAGACAGCATAGTAAATAGACGACTGGACTTAGAGAGTCTGAAAGATCTGAATTCTAATCCTTACTCACACATTTACAAGTTGTGTGACTCTGGACAAGTCACTTGTCCTCTTCAAATCTCAAGTTTTCTCACCTTTGAAATAGGGGAAATTCTTGCATCTACTTTACAGGCTTCTTTTTGGATAAAATGAGATTAAAAATGGAAAAAAAAACTTTGAAAACTTAAGTGTTTCAGGAATGCTATCTATTATTTGATCACAGTTCACTTTAGTCCCTTTAATTATAATACATGCCTGAAATTTCAGTGGAATGGTGATCTCAGGAGTATGGTGTATACAACTCAAACAAATTCTCAATAGCCAATTGTTAAATTTTCAGCAATTTTTGATATACACCTTGGAAATCAGCATACACTACAAATCAAAGCTTGATATATTGTTTAGTTGATTGTTCAGATTTAAGAAAGGGATGGAAAAAATGTTAACTGAAAAGGTATATTATTCACTGCGCTCTACCCCTATACAGCACATCCATGGATTTCATTAACATGAGAATTGCCTCCACTAGTGAAGATTTCAGTCCATTTATACTTTTTTTTCTCCTGGATAGTTCTTATTTATACCCTCTCCCAAATTTTTTCATCATGTTTTGGAATAAGGAATTTCTTATTTTTTTCTCTAGATCTTTTACCATTGTGTGCTTACTAAGTGGAGCATAAGACTTGTCTATCAATTATTCCTTGCTCACCTTTTTTTCTGTTTGCACAACTCTGATGACATATAACATCTTTTCTGTGATTTCTCCCATGCAATTCCTTGTTGGTAATTTGTTTCAGCCCACTTCTACTCATCATGTACCTCATCATCCTTTAAGTGACCTTCAAATTTGAATATAGGAAAGGGAACTAATGTATGCAAGGAGCCTTGCAAACCTACAAAGCTCTACCCAGATGTTAGCTATTATAATTAATACTTCCTATTTATAAGATGCTCTGTAAAGTACTTCCCCCCAAAACCCCCACAGAGTATATATAGGGTTTGTAGACTGCCTGAGGTCTGATAGTGGAAGGATATGGTGTCTTGGAGTCAGAAGCTTTGGTTTAGAATCATTCCAATTACCTTGGGGAAAACTACTTCACCTTTTAGATGTTTGCATCTAAAAATTCAAGAAGTTGGACTAAAGGATTTATAAAGCCTTACCATTTCTGAAGCCAAAGTCCAGCTCTGCTTTTATCATGCATCTGATGAGCACTCCTTTATCATTTGCTTCTCCCAAACTTTAAAAATTTTCTGGTACTATTTTTTCCCCCAGAAATGAAAAGCCTAATGGAGTCAAAATACAGATTCTGTTTGGTGTACAGCTGTGCTATTAATTTTGGCATTTCTACTCTATTCCTGAATCACTTAACACCCTAGCACAGCATGATGTTTTGAGTAACCGTAATGAAATTCACATAAAGAAAACAATTTAAATATCAGCCTAATTCATATAGATTAATTTAGTTCAAGCATAATGTACTTCTTTTTCATTCATAGTGCTTAGTGAATTATTTTCAGTGGACCCAGAGCAACAAGGAATTCTTTTATCTCCCCTGGAATCTTAAATAGATTTTATTCAAGAACATGGATTTTTTATGTGAAAATTTTTATATATACATATACATACTTCCAATCACATGAAAAACAATTTTTAACATTTATTTTTAAATTTTTTTGAGTTTTAAATTCTCTCCCTTTCCCCCCTCCTCTTTGAGAAGGCAAACAATTTGCTTTAGATTATTCATGTGCAATTATGCAAAATACTCATGTTATGAAAGAAACCATAGATCAAGGGAAAAAACAACAAACTCAAGAAAGACAAAGAAATAAAAAAAAGGATACTTCCATTTGCATCCAGGTTCTATCCATTCTTTTTCTGAAAGTCCTTTGAAATTTTGTTGGATCATTGTTTTGTTCAGAATAACTAAGGCATCCAAATTGATAATCATATAATATTGCTGGTACTGGTTCTGCTCATTTGACTTTGCATCAGTTCATATAAGTCTTTCCAGGTTTTTCTGAAACCACCCTAATCTTATGGATCAATGGTATTCCATCATAATTATATATCACAACTTGTTCATCCATTTCATGGAATTTAAAAGTACATATTTCTATGTTTTTGAATGGTAATTTTTTTATTAATTCCTTTGCATTTATGCCAGAAACTTTTCATTTAGCATAGTTTTTGGCACACAGCAGGTGCTTAATAAATGCTTATTAGCTCTGCTGAACACTCCCTTGTAACATATGAGAGAATAAAACATATGAGAGAATAATCCTATCTGGCAGCATATATGGATCCATATATGGAGTTACCCACTTCCTTTTTGAGAAGGAGAAAATATGTTTCATCTTTTATTCTCTAGCATTGGAATTGGTCATACTTTCTTACAATTCTGGTTACCTGAAGGGAACATTGAATTCTTAGTAGGATATTGATGGAGGAGATGTAGAGAAAATAATTTGATCATTTTGCTAATTACCAACTTTACAAGGTGTCAATACATTAAAAAATTAATAGGAAATGAGTCATTGAATAAAATGGATTAAATATCAGAGTAGATGCTTTTGGCTGTAATTGTTAAAAATGATAGCATGTGGGGATTTTGAAAAATGTGATGAGAACTACAGGTGGCAAGAGTTTTTAACTTATTTTAACAAATATCTGCAGAGCAACTAATGAAGGCTTCATCCTATGTCAACAGGGATACAAAGGAATTATACATCACAGTCCTTAACCTTCTGGAGCTTAGAATCATTGGGAAAATGAACACTTGTGAAGTACTACAGTGATCCGAATTTTTTAAAGGGCTTTCTTATGATTTCATCATGATAGAAAACTTCAGGTGAGGTTATTTCCTACCAAAAGAGCTCAGTACCTGTTCTAGAGGTTATAGTTTTAGAAAGCTTTCTGTGATGTTGAAAAGCTTAATGAGTAACTCAGAGCCATGCAGCCAGAGTGTGTAAGACATGGGACTTGAACCCCTTCTTTTAGATTGAAGGATATTTCTCTGTTCATTACAACATACTACTTTTAGTCTATATACATCAGGTTTCTTCTTCCTACCTCTCTATTCTTCACTTCTCACCTCTTAAAATCTGGTTTGGATAAATTCTGAATGTGACTTGTAAATTGTAACTATTTACAATGCTTGTGTGTGTGTGTGTGTGTGTGTGTGTGTGTGTGTACATGTATATTTTTTAAAATCAGATTTTCTTTTAGTGATACAGCCTATATCTAGTAGTGGCTTGTATTTGGACAAGTAAGAACATAGCATATAGATATGGAAGAAACACTTGTGGTTATCTTGTCCAAGTTCCCAATTTTAAAGTAACAACCCGGGGCACAAAGGGGTTAAATCACCTCCAAGTTTTCAAAGAGAGCATGTAGCAGTATTAGGATTTGAATCCAGGTGCTTTCACGTGAAAGCCAGTGCTCTTTCCACTTCACTATATCAATCAAATATTTGAATATATAGTATAGATAATTAACATTTATAGACATTGAAAATTCTTAGAATTTTAAAATGTTAAAAGCCAGAAGGGACTTTGGTACATAGAAGGTAATGGAAGGAAAATATCTTAGAACTCAAAACTTTAGACCTAGAAGGGACCTTAGAGCAAAAATATAGTATATTAGAAGCTAATAGGAAGTTAAGCATCACTTAGGATTAGAGATTTAGAGCTGGAAATGTCCTCTTTATCTCAATACCCTCATTTTACAAGAAATTCAGGTTAAATGATTTGTCCATCATAGATAAGAAGACCAAAGGTTGAGTTTTGAATTCAGGCCTTTCAACTTCAAATACAAGACTTTAATCCATTGTATCCTTCTTTTTCTAGCCCAAAACACTTGAGACCCCAAGAGCTTCAGTGACTTTCCTAAAGTTACAAATCTAATTAGTGACAGAATAAAGCTAGACCAGACTAGACTAAATCTAGATTAAATCTCAAGCCTTCTGACTCTCAGTCCATATCATCAACACCATTGTCACCCTCATCACCTTATCGTCACCATGATCACCATCATTATCAATATTATCATCATGATCAACATCAGCGTAATCATTAACATCATTGTAACCCTTATCTTCTTCTCAATCATCACCAGTATCATCACTGTCAATATCATCATCATCATCATCATTTTCATTATCACCATTTCCATTATTATTAAACCATAGGCACCACCCCCACCATCTGTATAGTGCTTTATGGTATGCAAACGACTATACATCCCTGATCTCATTGTGTCTTTACAAGAATCTCGTGAGTTAGATGCCATCACAATCACCAATTTGTAAATGAGGAAAATGAGGCTGAGAAATTAAGTGATTTATCCATAGTTATACAGCTATTTATTAGATATCTCAAGCTGTTATTTTAACTCAGGTTTTCCTGATTTCTAATTCCAGCACCATAAATTATCTAGTTTCCACTTTAAAAATATTAAGAATTTCTAATAAAAATTGCTGACTTTGGATATCCTACATTAGCAATTATAAATCTATTTAATTTTGGTTATTTTCAGAATTCCCTGAAAGTGGAACAGTTAATTGGAGAAGGAAGAACTGAATTCAAATCCTCTTTCAGAAATGTATTAACTGTGTGAACCTGAACAAGTTGTCTAATTTCTCTCAGCCTCAGAAATGGTAATAATAATGCAACTATCTCCCAGAGTTGTTTTGAGTTTTAAATGAAATAATATTTGTAAAGTGTTTAGCACAGTGTCTGGCAGAATAGATGCTTTATGACATCTAGCTGTTATTATTGTGGAAATGGGGAATAATTATGGTACAGCAATAGGGAAAGCATGTTGCAAAGTTACAGTGAGGGATATTTGGCCATGTCCATCATTTTTGCATTAGTCTAAGCACCATATACTTTGTAGAATACTGTTAGAAACCATGGAAAAATCTCTCTCTAAGAAAAACCTTTGGATCACCCAAATGAGATAAGAATGAGATTTGATCAGGCCACAAGGTCAACCCATTGAGATATGTTTAAACTGCTTTTGAATCATTATGCCTGAGAGGTGAATTAATATTGCATCAATACTAATCATTACTGAATTGTTCATATTAATTTTTACATAAATTTTCAGGTAATAAAAATAATTACTATGTCAATGATTGTCTTAAAAGGCAGAGTACTCTTTAACAGAAACATCCTTAAAGACACTGAATCTGGTGAACATAGGCTAAAATTAGACAGTCCATTTGGCTCCCTCAGTTTGTTGCATTCAGTCCATTGGTGTCAGCCAAGCTTTTCTATTTAGGAATGGAATACCCCAGAAAGGGAAGTTTTCCTAGTCAAGAGAGAAGGCTATTTTGGTAAAGTATTTTGGTATTATAAGGTTCTGTGCAGATGTAAACTATTACTAAATACAAGTAGGACATTAAATGGGGGAGGCAGGAGACAGTTTGCTTCAGATGCGAGTAGAGAGGTATCACCTAGAATGCTCTATCCAAATCTTAGGGAGTCAACTGTTCATTGAGCACAGCTCATCACTCTGAAGCTCTGCTGTTTTGGGTCACCTTCACCCCTGTCTAATTTGGTGAATGGCCATAGATTAGGTCCTCCTGATTCAACCTTTGCTGGAAGAGCATGGGCTCCGGCGCTTAGTTTGTTGTGTCTGAATGTGCCAGGAAATGGGTATCTTAAGAAGGTTCCCTCAATCTTTGATTTAAGGAGAGGATCATGGTATGCTAGATCTAGAATGTGAGGATACCATCTGATCCAGCCCCATCACTGTATCGGTGAAGACATTGAGGCAGAGAGAGGCTCACTGATTTCCTCAAAGCCATCCAGCTTATGGGTATCAGAAGCCAGATTCAGACCTGGGTCCTCTGGGTACTCTTTACCATACAGAGATCACCTAGTCTAACAGTCCCATTTTTAACAGATGACCAAATGGAAGCCAGGAAAAGCACAGGGATTAATTTCTCAAAGGTTATACAGGAGGCAAATAGAGAAGTTGGATTTAAATTTTTTTTCCACTGTATGGTTCTGATGCTTGATTCACCAGCCACTTGCACCTGTGGCAAATGAAATTCTAAAGTGGTAGATGAAGAATAGTTTATAAAAATCACAGGGTTTTAAAATCAGAAGGGACCTCAGCAGCCATCTAGTCTGACCCAAGGAAATGCCTGCTCTAACACCAGTGGCCATCCAGGGTCCATTTAAATAGTGTAGAGGAGGGGAATCTTTCTACCTCCCACAGCAGCTGACTTGGCTTGCACAGCTCCAACTGTTTATAAGCTTTCCTGGAATCAAGCCCAAATGTGTCTCTTTAGACTTTCCTTGGAGTACTCCTGATTATGCCCTTTGGGGCCAAACAGAACTATGTCAAACCACTCTTCCCCATTAAGCCACCGGTGTTCCTGATGAATCTCTTTCAGCCTAAAGAGTCCCAAATCCCTTTAACTATCTCTCTTTTGACATGGACCCCAAACCCTTTAATATCCTGCTTCTCCTTCTGGTTATTCTCTTGTAAAATTAAATGATTTACTCAAGGACACAGAGGCAGAATATGTCAAAGGCTGGACCTGAACTCAGCTCTCCCTGACTCCAAATCTGGCTCTCTGACCCCCGATGCCTTCTTAGAAGTGCCTGGCATGTAGTTGGCACTTAAAATGCTTGTAGCATGAATCCATGACTTACTTTATACCCAGTTATCTTTTCTGTGTTTAGCTCATCTCTCCATCTAGACCGTAAGATCCACGAGGGCAGGGCTATGTGCTGAATTCATTTTCATTTCTTATTATTCAGTATCGTGCTACTCCCATAGGAGATACCTGGTAATAATGTCTGAATTTGATGGAGAATGAGATGGTACTTAGCAAACATGAGAAACAGTATTTGTGGCCTTATTGAAAAGGCCTAAAAGGCCAGGAATTCTGGGCCCTCATTCCCATTATACGCTTTCATTGCTCTGGTGACCTCAACAAAGACACAATCTCTTTGACCTCTCTAGCTTTCTCTTTAAGATGGGGATAACAACATAGGATGATATACAATATGATGATAACAACATGGGGATAAACCCAGCTACCTCACAAGCTTCAGAGAGTATAGAGATGTTAAAGATAAATGGGTATGAAGGTATTTTGAAAAGCACAATGTTTAATATAAATGTTTATATGTAAATGAGAAGCACTAGCTATTATTTAGGGGATGCTCTAAGACTTAATTCAGCATTTGGGAAGATGGGGACCTTGGCCACAGTGATTTTAGACTGATGTAGAAGAGTCCTTTGTGCTCTACCTAGTTATACCTCATTGTGCTATTATTTTTAGTTCTCAATTTCACATTTTAGGGGGTGTCTTGATCAGCTGGAAGATGTCCAGAGAAGGGTTAACAGAATTGGGGAAGTACTCTGCATATAACAATGAATATCATCATAGATCATATTTATACAATGCTTCCAAGCTTGCATGGGCTTTATCCTTGTGATTTCATTTTGTTCTGTATGATACCCCACAAGAGAGGTACTTTTATTATTCAATTTTATAGATGAGGAAAGTGGGGCAGGCTATCCAACTAATATGTGTATATGACTGGATTTGAATTAGATTCAGTTCTTCCTAACTTCTGGTCCACCTGTCTCTTTCTACTGTGTTTCTAAGAATCAGTTGAAAGGATCTAGGGATATTTATCTAGGAGAAGAGAAGACAAAGAACAGGGAAGAATATTGTTGCTATACTCAAATCTATGAAGAGTTTTCACCAAAAACAAGGTTAAATGGGTCCTGTTTGACCATGATGGACAAAATGAGGAGCAGTTGCTGGAAGATTCTTTTTTTAAATAATAGCTTTTAATTTTCAAAATACATGCAAAGATAGTTTTCAACATTCACCTTTGCAAAACCTTGTATTCCAAATTTTTCTCCCTCTCTTTCCCTCCTTTCTCCCCTAGACAGCAAGTAATCTAATATAGGTTAAACATATGCAGTTCTTTTAAACATATTTCCAAATTTATCATTCTGTGCAAGAAAAATCAGATCAAAAAGGAAAAAATAAGAAAAAGAAAACAATAACAAAAAGGTGAAAAATATTATGTTGTGATCCACATTCAGTTCCCATAATTATCTCTATGGATGCAGATAGCTCTCTCTATCACAAGAGCATTGGAATTGCCCCGAATCACCTCATTGTTGAAAAGAGCCAAATCCATCACAGTTGATCATCACATAATTTTGTTATTGCTGTGTACAATGTTCTCTTGGTTCTATTCACTTTGCTTATTTGCTGAAAGTTTCAACGAGGCAAATTTACCTTTGATTTAAAGACCATTTCCTAAGCATCTGATCTATCCAAATATGTAATGGACTCAGGAAATTGAGTATTTTATTGGAGATCATTAAGAAAAAGTTAAATGGTTATTTTATCTTCTGAATTACAAATGAAGTTTATATTCTGCTCCTTGTTGGGCTTGCTAGCTCCTGATATCCATTGGTTATCCATGATTTGGGGGTTTCAGACATCGGAGAGAAGGCCTGGAGGGGGAGAGTGACTGCTGGTTTCACAAACAACCTATTAGCCAAAAACACTGGGATCAAGTCGACAACATTCACATTCTCCATTATATATATAGTTACACTAGAAAATTTCTGAAATGATTAAAATATTACATTTGCACATAAGAAAGTTGGAGAAGGTTTTTGAGAAACCGAAAGACTCCATATGATGAGGAAAATCACACTATCATGTCCAGGGACATTGTGATACCAGGAAGCTTCCTATTTAGAAGGTGAGTTAAGAGAAAAAAATTAATATTGGAATTACCCCACAAGTGGTTCACTCATGACAGCCATTGAACATATTTAATTGAAGGTCTGTCCTGTAATGGATGCCTTCAGATGCCCCAGGATTGATTAGTCACACCTTGTAGATAGAGAGATTAAAGATCACAAAAATTTGGAGTTAAAAGATCTAAGTTCAACCCTCAGCATTGCCACTTATCACTTCAATATTACTATTTTCCTTCATATAAGTGAAGCCCTTAAGCCAAGGACAGATGGTCTAATGCAGAGGTTCTCAAAATATGTTTTATGGTTCCCTGGTGCTTCTCTAGATTTGTTCAAGTGTTCCATGAGGTCAAAACTATTTTCACAATAATACTAAAACGTTTTTATGTCTACTGTGGTAAATATCTATCAATATAAGCCACATATTTAAAAGCTCTTTGGGAGAGGAGTTCTTACCTTTTAAGAGTATAAAGGGATCTTGAAACCATAAAGTTGTAGAACCAATGGTCTAATGAGAAACTCCAGTAAAGTTGTAACTATAATAATAATAATAATCACTAGAATTTTTGTGATTATTAAGAAAACAACTTTATATAATTCTTTCATTTAATCCTTTCACCAATCTTATGAAGTAGGAACTAGAAAAAATGGCTATTCCTATTTTGCAGATGAGGAAATTGATAATATAGGGTTATTGTGACTTTTCCACAGTTACACAGTTAATAAGTGTCAGAGATAAGATTTGGACCTAGATCTCTCCTGATAACAGATTTAACACTTTCCACACTAAACCACATGGGCCCTTAATTAAGTTTTCAATTATAGTTGTTATATAAAAAAAATTAGACCTGGAGCCAGAAGACCTGGGTTAAATTCCCATTTCTAGCATTTACTAGCTGTTAGACTTTTGAAAAATTATTTTTTCTCTGTTCCTAAAGTTTTTGACATCTATAAAATGGAGATAACACAGACAATCTGCTTCAAAGGCCTACTTTGGCAAGCGTCAAATCCTATTGCTGTTGTGGTTGGATGTAGTTCATTATGGCTCACCTTATCTCTGGTCTCTGATGAAGAGGGTTATAGTAAAGTTTGAATGTAGTTTCTGAGATGAAAAACCAAATTTGTTACCTTGTGTTTTCATGGCCTAGGAAAAGTTTTCAAGAATAAGCAGGCCAACTTCAGGGTAGGTTCTGTGGAAAACATTTGGAAAGTTTCATGCTCATGAGCATAAATAATGGCAATTTATCATACTTAAATTGTGATGAAATCATTGTTTGCAAGAAGCAAAAGCCTCCAGAGGAAAGTTTAATGTTCCCAGTTCATGTGGAGTTGCTAATTCCATAAAGTGGAGATAAATGAGGAGGGAAAAACCGTTTTGGAAAGAAAATTTGGTAGCTGTCTGTGAGAAAATGTAAGTTTTAGAAGTTTATCAACATGTTTCATTTAATACCAAATGTTTCAGCTGAATGGATAGGCTACTGACATTCTGGACAGATTGCCTCTGAATCTCACTACTTTAGACAAATTCTCTTGAAGGCAGAAAGCAGGGAGGTTTTCATTGTGCCTGATCTCTTCATCCTCAGTCTGCTTAATCTCCTTGATCACTATGTAGGCGAATGCTACACACCACTCCCATGGGTAGAATCAAGATGACTTTATGATTTATTGTATGAAAAATACAGAAGAAGAAGCCAAACAAGATTGAGTTTGGGGGCTTAGGTGACTAACCAGTCAACAAACATTTATGATCATTTACTGTGTTCCAGGAATGGGAATAGACATACAAAGAATGAAATAGTCCCTGCTTCCAAGTGGTCAATTGATGAACGCAATGCTATTGTCGCAAGCATAGCTGTGGCTCGTGGGAAGCAGAGTGGAAGGAGGGAGGAAGGAGAGGATGAGTTGAATGTGTTGAGCTTATGAAGAATTGTTAGAATATACAGGAAGAAGTGACTTGCAGGTAGCTAGAAATGGGGGAATGATGAGGGGAATCACCTATCTTTCCTTGGAGTCAGGAGAATACAGGAGGGCATAGTCAACAATGACAGAGATGATTAGGTCCAATACATGTTTAATAAGCATACATTATATTATAGACTCTGTGGATATGAAGATGAAAATAGTTTTGTTCTTATATAACTTATAATTCGGTCAAGAAGATGGGATTTGTACCCAAAGAATTCTAACACAAATTTAAACACTAAAGTCTTAAATTAGATCGACAACTATACACAGAGGAAACAATAAACAAAAATGCCAACATTAACACAGAAGCCAGGGGACTATATAAATATGAAAAACCAAGAGTTCTATGGAGGAGACATATACCAACTGCTGAAGTAATTATATGTAGTAGGATGGACAAGGTATAACCCATAGAATTGATCTATCAGCTGTTGAAGACACTGCATTAGACATGGGCCATGGAAAATGAAGTGGACCCTGAAATGAATAGAATGAAGAGAGTAGGCAGGATTGCTTTTGAAAAATTTGGTAGTTCTCTGAAATAGCTCAAACTTCTTCTTGAGCTCAAGGCCTACCTGATTTAACACCAGTATTATTCTATTGAAGCTGTATGATGGTGAATTTCTGAAGAGTTTAAGTCATCAGAGAGATATGTGATCAGGAGAACTGAAAGCATGGGCTTGTCACATAATGAGAGAAAGGAAAATTGATGGAGGACTTGTGTACTTGTTATTAATCAGGCAATAGCCAGAGATCTAGAGGAAGTTCTCCAGAGCACTGGGTGGACATCCTCTGACCGCCACATGAAGGATTTTGGGGAGGACATGGACAAAAGTCATAGAGGATGAGAAGGTAGAACTCACATCACTGGGATCCCTATCCACTGAAATACTATTATACAATTAGAATAAAATAAGTGCAAAGAAGAGATCCAAAGAAAGTATTTTGGAAGTTAAGGAAGTAGAGGTCTTTTCCAGCTTGGATCAAGGAAGGAGGATTAAGGCAGAATTCATGGAGGAGGTGGTACAGGTAAGTTAAAGAAAGATGAAATCTGAGAGGAAGCCTTTGGATTTAAAGGATTTTAAGGACTTTGTAGAGAGACATTTCAGTAGAGTGATGGGCACAGAAACTGAATAATAAAGGCTGAAGCAGAGAGTGCCTGAAACTTGAAACGGAAAATAATTAGTGGGTAAGTAGACAGTTGTAGACCAGATGCTTGTAAAACATTTCCTTTGGGGACTTTGTTGCTAGACTTGAATAAGAAAGTACAGTATATAATGCTTTGCTTCATTAAAAACAAACAAATGATAGGCCAGCCTGTGGCCTTTTTCTAGTTGCCCAGATTAGGTCCCCAGCATCTTGAAATGATGGCATTTCAAGTTCTCTAAGCTGGTGGCTTTCCTCTCCAATCCATCCCTCCTCCTTGCTGTAATGATAGATTTATAATTGGAAGGAACTATGGAGATCATTAGTTTAATCCTCTCATTTCATCTTATATAGACAGGTTAAGTGACTCGTGTAAAGTTATACAAGTAGTAAGGACATCTGGGTGGTACAGTGGATAGAGCTCCAGCCCTGAAGTCAGGAGGACCTGAGTTCAAATCTGGTCTCAGACACTTAATACTTCCTAGCTGTGTGGCCCTGGGCAAGTCACTTAACCCTAATTGCCTCAACCAAAAAAAAAAGTTATACATGTAGTAGATGTTAGAATCTGGATTTGAACTCATGTTCTCCTAGTACTCTTTCCCCAGATTAGGAAACTGAATCCTCGAGGGAAGAGGGACTTGCAGATCTCCTCATTAATAATCCAGTGAATGTTCTATCACACATTGAACCACAATTCTGCATTGTTTGTTAAAATTTCCATCATTTTACACTGTAGTGCCTTGCTATACTCCTGAATTTCTAGCGAAAGAAGTCATTTTTTTTTCTTTATTTGTTGGTGATCCACCCATCCTGCTTGAGGATCCACCTTGAGTTAATTTCAATGAACATGATCTCCCCTTTTCTTAGCACTGGGACAGAATAGGGACCAAATATATTTTCAGTGTCTACACTTGAACAGTCTGTGGAATCTTGGACGTGCTGAGGCTATTAGTCGGGCAGCTTGATCTTTGACCTGTGTGAAGTGGACGCCATTCGGAACCGCTGTTGAGGAACCGTCTCAGAGCCAAAGCTCTGAACTTGCAAACCCACAGTTCAAAGCTGCTGACAATTTGTGCCTGTTATTTAGAGCCGAGTCCAAGTTACCCAGAGGGTCCCAGAAATGGCACTTTAGGAGATGCAGATCTACTGGTGGAAATCTCCCTTCCTAGCTGCCCAAGCCTTTTATTTGGACTCTCCTTTTCCCCATCATGTTAGTAGCCCTTTCTGACACCCTTCAAAGGAAGCAGAGGGCCTCCCTCCATACTCTTTTTTCAGACACATAGCTTCTGCTGAACCTGAAAACACAAATTCCTCCCAAACCATTCCCTGTGGGGCTCACTCCAGGCAACTCTAATAAAGAGCTCCTTAGGGTGAGCACACGTCGCCTGGCTCTTCTGGCATCTCCGAGGAATTGGCAACGTGCCACCAGGACACAGACACACATGTGGCAGGGGGAAATAGCCAGGGGTTCCAAGCCAGGGGAGCTCTGTGAGGAAAAAACAACCACAAACCAAACAGCTTTCTTCTCCCCCAAATATTTGATTCCTCCTTTTTGAAATTATGGATTTCTTAAGCATTTACCATGTGCCAGACACTGTGCTGTGGGCTGGACACAGAAAGATGACAAATCTGCTCTGATTGACATTGACAATGACTTTGGGAAACAATCTGCTCATAGTTAAGTAAATAGAAAATAGCTACAAAGCAAGATCTGTGGGAGAGGTAAGGAGGCCGTCAGGAACTGTGGGTGTGAGGGCTTCACAACAGGCTTCCTGTAGGACATGGAACCTGAGCACTCAAAGAACCTGGGGATTGATGAGGTAGAGGTGAGAAGGGAGGGTAGTTCATGCGCTCCACCAGTCTGTGCAATGGTATGGGGACAGGAGATGGGATGTCTCAGACAGACAACAGAAAGTGAGACAATCCTAGTATGAGAGAGAGAGACACACAGAGAGAGACAGAGACAGAGAAAGAGAGAGAGAGAGACAGACAGAGAGACACAGAGAGACAAGAAGACAAGAGATAGAGAGAGAGACAGAGAGAGATAAAGAGAGAGAGAGACAGAGACAGAGACAGGAAGAGAGAGAGACAGAGAGAGACAGAGAGAAGGAGGGAGGGAGGGAGAGAGAGAAAGAGAGAGAGAGAGAGAGAGAGAGAGAGAGAGAGAGAGAGAGAGAGAGAGAGAGAGAGAGAGAGTGTTAGTGTGGATGCCATTCATCTCAGGAGCTCCAGATGAGGAAGCTCCCATCTCCATGCAGGTTGGTACTCTTGTCTGCAGCTTATAGTCTCAAAGTGACAAGGTGGCTACCATGCTGCTTCTTCCACCATGAGGACTATTCTGAAATAAGCTTCCTTCAGTTCTGCTAGGCAAGCACAGCCCCCACAAGAGGGGCTCTCCAGAATAAATGTTCCCAGTTTCTTTTAACCTTTAATGATCGGGGCAGTGTTTCCACTTGTCTTAACACTCCCCAATTTTCCAGGATTCTTAATGAGGAAGGGATGATATTGGGGAAATAGCTGCCCTTCCTGTCTCTCAGGAGGCTCTGTTAACATACTTTCCTTGCCAGTTACCCCTCTGATAATCTCCAAAGCTTTGGATAAATGGAGTCCATCCTTACAGAAATAATGGTCACTCCCACTCATGTAGAACTTTAAAGTTTACAAAAGCTTTCTCACAATATCTCAGTAGGGAGGCAGTTCAATAATGATAATAACAATCATATTTTTATAACATTTTAAAATTTACAATGTGCTACATAAAGGTGACATTATTATTATCTCCATTTTTCAGATGATGAAACTGAAATTCAAAATGTTAAGCCATTTGCCCAGGTACATATAGCTAATAAGTGTCAGAGCCAAAATTTCAACTTCATTCTTTTCTGACTCGGGTGCGAGTGTTCTTTTCATTATGTTATACTTAACCATTACCTTTCAGAAAAGTTATGAAATCCAAAGTAACTATTTAGAAATGGAAGGCACTTCAATGGCTAACCAATCACACAGGAAAATGAATGTCTATTATGACATATTTAACAGAAGGTCATTCGGCTTCTGCTTGAAAATTGCCCATAAAAGATTCTGAAGATAGGCAATTTTACCTTTGGACAGCACTAATTGTTAGGAAGTTTTTTTCAATCATCAAAACTAAATTTGCCCATCATTACTCTTTCCAGGCTTTGTATTTGGTACTTCTCTCTGGGTTCAAATAAAATAAAATGCATCCCATTTACACACAATAGCCAATCAAATCCTCAAAAATAACTTTCATGTCTCCAAAGCCCAAGTCTTCTCATCTCCAAATTGAACAGCAGTCACTCCTTCAGCCAACCTGTGCATGGCATGGACTCAAAGCCTCTTTACCAATTTCATTGCCCTTCTGTGACATTTTCCAGCTTCTCAGTGTTCTTAAACTGTGGCCCTCCAGATATGGTGTGACCAGGATAGAGCCCCGAGGAATGATTACCTCCTTATTCTTGGAACCTATCCCTGTCTTAATGAGACCAAAATGCTATTTGCTATTCCAGCTGTGACAGCATATTCTTAATTCATATGGAGCATGCCATCCATTAAAACCCCATATCTTTTTGTGACCAGCTGCTATATAGCCATGACTCCCAGCTCCTTTACTTGTAAGGTTGAGTTTTTGAACCCAAATATAAAAATTCATTTTACTAGAGTCATCCCAATTATCTAGTATGTCCAGACACTTAGTATGATTATGTTTTCAACATAATCGTATCTTCTCTTAGGAGACTTTGAGAGCCAAATAATAAACTCATAAGAAGGCCCAAAGGATCTTAGGGGTTATTTTGAATAATCCATGATCTGATGGTTGAATCATCTCTTTATCACCCCCAATAAAGTCTGGCTTGAATACCTCCTGGCAGATAGGCAGTGGATAGAGCACTGTCAGGAAGACTCATCTTCCTAAGTTCAAAGCTGACCCCATACACTTACTAGCTGGGTAATCCTGGGCAAGTCATTTAACCTTATTTGCCTCAGTTTTCCCTTCTAAAATGAACTAGAAAAGGAAATAGCAGACTACTCCATTATCTTTGCCAAGAAAACTCTAACTGGGGTCAGGAAGACTGAACAGTGACTGAGCAACAACAACGAATGAATACTTCCACTTGTGGGAAACAGTATCTAAAAAAGCAATATCTAACAAGGCATCCATTCTTTCTGGAATAGGGCCACAGTTTGTGCTCCTATAACTCCCTCATTTTGATCTAACTCTGCCCTTTTCATTAAAAATGCATCTTCTTCCACATAATAACCTTTTAAAAATTGAAAATAGAGGAATAGTAAATAATAATACAGCCAAACATTATGGAAGACGCTATAGAATGGAATTCAGAAATAAGGTGGAACCATTTTTGACCTCATCCAAAGTATAGCCAAAAGACTTATTGTTATCTGAGTCATCCCCATAACACAGACACTGTGGTCCTTGATTTGGGAGACAGCGGTACAAGTGATTGTCATAACAACCCAGTTTTTCTTTGGAATCTCCCCCACATTGTGATCCATGGACTTTTGCTCTTATAAATAAGTCAGGAGAAGTTTTTATATGCTCCAGACTGTTTGCTAATATTAACGTACACTCATTTTCCTATTGCATGAAAATACAGTCACTGACAAAATTTAAAAATCCCTCAAGACGTGTCCTATTTCATTGAGTCTGCAGAGCTAACTACATTTTAGAGACATTTTCCCTACTATGGTAGTTACATGCCAGAAAGCATGTTAGGGAGGGATGTGATCTAGAGGTACCCAAAAGAGTTCTCTTGGGGATTTTTTATATTGCTACAATATTTCTAATGTTTTATTTGTAGGGATTCAAATATCAGATGTAAGACTCAGCCAGAAACTTGATTACCTTGTATATCCACACAATCCATATTAGTGGTGGTTATGGACTTAAGAAGACAGATTGATGTAATATCTATTATCTTAGTCATCTTGCACCTACCTCAGGCCTTTATTATCTCTCTTTGAAGGGTGATATAATAGCCATGAATTAAGACAAAAATCACAGTTTCTTATTCAAGTAATACATTTTTCCTTTTATGCCAGAATACATCCTGCCACGGAAGATGCATTTCTACTCCTCAGAAGTTGAACTGTTACAAAACTCCAGGGCCGATTGTATTCTGAGTTGTCAATGAGATTTTCCCAGTCTGACTTCCTAAACATAAGACCATCAAGATCATTTACTGGTGAGGGGGGAAATAGATTTCTAGCTTTGAAAGATCTGTCATGGATTCAATAGACTCAAAGTTGGAAGGTCCCTCAGGAGTTATCTAGGTCAGCTCTCCCTTCTTCAAGTCCACCAGTTGGAAAAGTCATAATTGTCAAAGTGGAGCTGAGGTCAAATATCAAGATCCAGAACTGTACTTGGCCAGAACAGGCTTGAGCCAAATGCCCAGTGTTGGTCTTTAGTGACCTTTCTACCCCTCTTTTTGCATGTCTCTTCCACAAGATTTCCACATGCTCCCTCTTCTCTGTCTCCAGTCTGTCAATTCAGTTCAGTTCAATTCAAGAAGCATTAAATATCTATGATAGGGTATTGGGGATAAGGGATAAGGGGAATAGGACATCGACTTCTCTCAAGGAGCTTATACTCAGGTGGAAAGAATCATTATGTATATTCACACAAGTGAAATATATGCAAAATTAATACTCAGTAATTTGGGGGGCAGCTACTAGGTGATACAGTGGATACAGTGCTGTTCTTCAAATCAGGAAGACTTATCTTCCTGAGTTTACATCTGGCCTCAGATACTTACTAGCCAGGTGACCATAGACAAGTCACTTAAGTCTGTTTAACTCAGTTTCCTCATCTGTGGAGAAAGAAATGGCAAACCACTCCAATATCTCTGCCAAGAAAACTCCAAATGGGGTCAAGAAGAGCCCGACACTATTGAAATGACCAAACAACAACAAAAATTTGAGGGAAGAAGGGGAACATTAAAAACTAGAGATCAAGAGGGACTTCATGAAGGAGGTGGTACTTGAGCTGAATCTTGAGGATCTATGGTTTAAGTGGCTGAGATTTGCTCATTATGCATAAATTTGCCTTCTTTTCCCCTTTCCCCTTCACTACCACAAAAATAAAAATTCTCATTTCCTCAGAGATGATCTTGGCTGTTATAAAGAGAAAAAGTATTTGATTAAATAAATGTATGCTGAAGTGTAGAAGTCTTGGCAGTTTTCAAAGCAATTTTCAGGAACATTGAGTCAGAGTATAAACAGTTTATTTTTCTTGCATTAACATACATATATACATGTATGCACATATACATATAATTTCCCTCATAGCACTGAAAATCTTTACTTTGTCAGAGTCATTTTAAAGACCACCAATTAAAGACTATTTGAGTTTTTAAAACCATACATATACAAATATACGTATTTGGATGGATAAGGGGACTTTATTTTTTTCCAATTCACCAGTCCTATTTTCCAGTTTTTGATATTTCTGTTGCCCTGCTCTCAATTTATTTCCCCATTCTTCTTCTAGCTCTCTTTTGAGATTCTTAATGCAATCATCCAGGTAAGCCTTCTGAAAGGGAGACCAACTTAAGTCTGCCTTTGTGGCTTCATCTGGGATTGTTTTCATAATGTCAGGATCTGGGGACTGTTCTATTTTTTCTCCGTAAAAGCTTTCTATGGTGAGAGCCCTCTTCTGCTTCTTGCTCATGGTTTAAAGTTGGGATATTGGTCAAAAGCCGAGAAAACTGCAACGATTTGTATTTGCCCTGGGGCAGTTTGCCGAGTTGACTTCCGGTCTGAGGCTGGTCAGGCTAGATTCGCACTAGGACCACGTTTTCAGCTGCTCTCAATCCACCCTTTACCAAAGGCAGATCTGCCAAAGCACCTGCCCGCAAGCAGAGCAAAGTGGCCCAGGCGTCTCCCAGGGGCTTCCTGGGTGCCCAAAATCCGCCCCTCTATCGCAGCCCTGACTTCCGCCCCGGCTGGAGTCTGATCACGACCAGCGGCCGATTTCCCCTGAGGCTAACCTTCTCTGGAGTTCTTTCAAGGTAGATTTTTGATAGAAGTGCGTTGTAGTCCAAAGGTTTGGCAGAGCCTTCACTCACAAACCAGTTGGAAAGCTCACTTTGTCTGGGTTTGAGGGAAGGTCCCAAAGGAGTTCACAGAGAAAGCTGTCTGCAGTTCGCCATCTTGGCTCCGCCCCCAGGGGACTTTATTTTTAAGTCACATTGTATAGATATATAAATGACTTTTAGTCCATAGCTGACTCCTGATACAAAGGTCCTTCTTTTCCATTACTTCCACCCCCAAGCACAAGCAGGAGTATTTCTTCTCTTTTCTCTGAGGGCCCAAAGCCCAGGACTGAATCAAGCCATATGAGAATGGTAGAAAAAAGGGGATATTTAGCTTGGAGAAGATTTGGGGAAAGAGCTGCTAGAGCCTTCAAGTATTAGAAAAGCTGTCACAGAAAAAAAGAGATTAGATGTTTTGTGAAGCTCCAGAGGACAGATTTTGGCTCAATAAAGATAAGAAATTAAAAAAAAAATCAATTGGAGCTGTCCAGCGATAGAATGGGAGTGACTTGTGAGATAGAAAGATAGTAAGTCTTCCCCTCACATGAATAGTCTGGAAGACCATCAATCAGAAATGATGTCAAGGAGATTCCTGCAGTGTATAAGAAGTCAGACTAGATAATTTCTGAGGTATTCTCTGATTGTATAATTCTAGATGTCTTACATTTTTTAAAGGAAGGATTTGTCATTACCTTTTAATTTTTATATCATTTTCCCCAATCTCATCCCATCCCTCAGTCACTGATTTTGTCCTTGTACAAAGAAAAAAATTAAATAGAGCCATCTGTCACAATGGCTGGATTGACAATACACAAAACATTCATACCCCACTATCCCACCTCTCTACCAAGAGAAAGAAGGCATAATTTGCTCATTAATTTTTCAGGGCCAAGATTGCCCTGAATGCCTCTCTTAGTTCTTTTCTTATGAGTCTTCTTTGAATTACATATTTTCATAGTTTCTTATGGTTCAATAAATATATATGTTACACCCATGCACCATCATTTTCTTCACCTTTCTTCAATTTCTGGGCATTTGTTTTGTTCTCAGTTTTTTTTTTTTTTTTGCAGCCACAAAGAGTTCAGCTATAAATATATTGTTATCTATGGGTCTTCTGTCATTGGGATATTTGCATAGTAATGAAATCAGTGGTTCAAAGGCAATAAACAGTTAAATGGTTTTTCTTACATGATTACAAATTATTCTGAAGAATGGTTAGACCAGTTTACAATATACTAGTATATTTATTTTCTCACTGCTCTTCCAATATTGACTATTCCCATGACTTATCATTGTTAACTTGATGGGTTTGAGGTGTAACCTTAAAGTGGTTTGAGTATATTTCTTTTATTGGTGTCTTGGAATTATCCTCCATATAGTTGTTGACCATGGGATTTCTTTGGAAACCTTTATATACTTTGACCATTTATCTTTTGGGTATCTGTGTACTTTCCAAACAGAGTCATGCAATCTTGAGCTTAGACTTGGTCAAGTACGAGCCCTAAATTAACAAGAACTTTAAGGTTTAACCCAGATAAATCATTCAGTCAATATAGGATTTATTTGATACTTACTAGATATGAGGTGAAAAAGGGCAAATGTCCTGTGAGAACACTACAACAATACACTTAGCATATGCCAAGTGTCCAATGAGTGATTTAGACAATAAGCAGTAGAGATGAGAGTTCTCAGGGGATAGACATTGCAGGCTGGAGAAAACATCTAGAAAATTGGGACAGAAACCATGGCCTTTAATTGCTGGGTGGCTGATGGATCACAGAGCTAATCTGCACATCTACATCCTTCCAGTCAGTGTGTCATAAGGGGAAGAGTACTTGGATTAGATTCAGCAGAATTGGGTTCAGGTCCTAATGCTTCACCCTTCTGAGGCTGAGCTTCTCATCTGTATAATGGGAGTTAATAATAATTGCACCTTCAATACAATTTGATTTGAGGAGCACATGAGAACAAATGTGAAATCACAATAATAACTTGCATTTATGTGGTAGTTTACAAATCACCTTGTGTACCTCATTATCTCATTGGAAAATGAAAGTGCTTTGTGTCCATAAAGCTCTGTATAACTGGACACTATTATGATTTTTCAAGGCTCAGCTCAAGTGCCACCTTTTCCATCAAAGCTTTGCAGCCCTCTCCAACCCACATCTGAGTCCTGATGGCATTTACCACGAGTGCCACAGGGCTCTCTGGGTTTCTGATTGCTGCAGAGGCAATTTTCTCTTCCCCAGCAGGGTCAGCTGCTTGGTTTCAGCCACTGGATCTCATGCTACTTTGGTATCTGCATCAGTGCTTAGTATAGGGATGACTACATGATCTGTACTTGATAAAAATAGGTAGGCTGCTTGATGGATTTGCAACCTAATTGCAAAAAAGTAAGAGTTTTCTTGTTTTCTAAACACCGTGTTCCTCTGTGTACTTGGCAATCTGAAACAGAAAGTTAAAGTTGGAAGTCACTTAAATGCTCATCTAGTCCAGGAGTTCTCAGCCTACATTCTAAAGACTCCTGAGGGGTTCATGAATAGCTTTCAGGGAGTCTATGAATTTGGATGAAAAAAAAAACATTACGATTATCACTCCACATTGTGACTTTCCCCATCATGGTTTCAATATATTCAATATATTCCTAGTCGGCATAAGAAATTAAATGGGAATTTTAGGGGGAGTTTTGCAGGAACTGCAGATGACATGTAAAGGTCAATAGAGGACACAGAAATATTTTACAAACTTAGAAATGCAAAAGATATATGTATATATATATGTATATATACATATATATATATATATATAGAGAGAGAGAGAGAGTATTGTATAATATCAACCCAAATTTTATAGTAGATTCTATAAACACCCCATAAAGAGAAAAAAATTCAAATTTCTGACACCAAGAAAGTTACAAATTTTTTTACATGGGTTTTTTAGATCACAGAGGTGCTGTGCCTCTAATTCTTGTGATGTGGAAGGGATAACTGCACATCTTTATCTCAAACTTCTGTTATGGGAGCCACCTGCTAATGGCTGCTGAGGATCCAATTCTGATGAGCAGAATAGATCCCATCACGTGAGAGGATGATAATGATACAAGGAGAGTGAAAGGCAGTTGCATTCTCTGACCTCTCCCCTTTTCCCTCTTCCCTCGTGCCTCCAAATTATTTCATTCCCAATTCACAAGACACATCTGAGTCAGTAAAGGCTTACTTGTGATTCCTTCATGTGTTATGATTCATAGTTGTGGGGGCTTTGGAGAACCACCCTACCCCTTAATGATACAGTTCCCTTTAACTCTTTACAGGCTTTCTGGGTCTTACACTTAGGTGTGCTCTTTAGCAGTTCCCTATTTTTTTATTTTATATTTTATCGATTATTTTTTCCCAACAGCATGGTCAGGAAGTTTGTCCAATATTGTGAAGGGGTGGTTATCCAAGTTAGTGTGCTGAGGAATGCAAATAGCACTATCAAAATCTTCTCCATCCTATTCCTCTGGATGGTTGCAGTGTGAGCCACTATTGCAGCTGTTGAATCTTGTGAGCTCTAGCATCATAATAGTCCATCCTGGAGACAAGCTTTCTGACAAACAGAGAAGTAGGATTGTAGTCAGAACAGGCATTTTATATAAATCCCTCATCAGTCTCCTGGCTCAGCCCTTTGATGTGTTGACATTTTAATTACCAACTGAAAAAGTCTTACCGGGTATCTTCTCCCTTTTCTTCCCCAAAGAATATGAAGGAACTCCCCTGGGAGGATCCTACTCATGAATAGCTCTCAAGCGCTGCTGTGGTTTTTTGTTTCTTGTGCCCCACGTTGGGCGCCATTTGTTACAGGAGTCACCTGCTCATGGCTGCTTGGCGTTTTGGGAGCCACTTGCTAATGGCTACTGGGCATCTAATTCTGACCAGCGGAATAGATCCCTTCATGTGAGAGGATGACAATGATACAAGGAGACTGAGAGGCAGGTGCATTCTCTGACCTCTCCCCTCTTGCCTCTGATTTATTTCATTCCCAATTCATAAGAAGCATCTGCATCAATAAAGGCTGATTTTCAATTCCTTCAAGTGTGCTATGATTCACAGCTGGGGGGCTTTGAAGAACTGCCCCATCCTTAATGGTACAGTCCCCTTTAACCCTTTACAGGCTTTTGCACCTAGGTGTGGTCCTTAACAAACTTTTAGATGAAATTTAGCATTTCCTTTAATTGTGAATTTAAGAATAACACCAAAAAAAATTCTACTGAAAAAGGGTCCATAGATATCACCAGACTTCCAAAGATGTCCATGACACAAAAAAGGGTAAGATAAGTGATTTCAACTCACACAAGTCAGAGATGGCAGCTCATAGGTGTTATACTAGATAGAACACTGATCCCCAAGTTCAAATCTGGCTTTATATACTTACTAACTGGGTCAACTTGACCAGACCATTTAATCTCTGACTTGTTCAGTTTCCTTCTTTGTAAAATGGGGATAATAATAACACTTTCTTCTCAGGATTCTGAAGATAAAATGAAATGCTATTTTTAAAATGCTTGGTAAACCTTAAAGCTCTATATAAATGTTAGCTATTATTATTAGTTCTTTTCTTTCTTTTTTTTTGCTGAGGCAATTGAGGTTAAGTGACTTGCCAAGGGCCACACAGCTAGGAAGTGTTAAGTGTCTGAGACCAGATTTGAACTCAGGTCCTCCTGACTTCAGGGCTGATGCTCTATCCACTGCGCCATCTAGCTGACCTTAGTTATTTTCTTTTAATAGCACTATAGCAAAGTCACAATTACTGTAAAGAATCTATAAAGTTTACCAACCCCATCAACATCAATTAAAATAAAACCAATATTACATATAGTTATAAAATATCTTATAAACTATTAGCTAATATTAAAATCATTTTCATCTTTCATTTCTCCATGTATCTCTTAGTGACATTAATACTAATAATAATAATTCTTTTTTAAATCATTGAAAGTAGGCTATATATTTTGAACAGAATTTTAGTAAGTATTCTTTTGGCATTCTGAATAGTTTGCATAAGATATGGTCACTATGCCTTCCAACTGGGGCCTATTATAGTCCTAGGTTCTTCACTAACATGTTATATTTTTTAAATATGAAATAATAGTTATGATCCAATTTAGAATGTAAAAAAGAAAAGCAATTTGGACCTTGTGAAGTAAAACAGAAGGGTGCCTTACTTTCCAGAATGCACATGCCTAAAAAAGAGAATATAAAATGAATTTCTAGAAATTGAATCATGGATTTTCTTTGAAATCTATTGTAAAATTTCAGTTTTGTTCTGGGATGTGATAAGAAAGAGGAGATAATTACAAAGTTTATTTTACAAATCACACATAACAATGCAACAATACTTTTTATGTCAGAAAGAAAAAAATGATATTTTTCTCATAAAAAATAACCACCCTATGTATACTATTGGGCAAATTTCTAACATAAGGAACAAAGACAGTGAGGAAATACTATGTTATCTAGAGGTTGTGGGACATCATATCTTTTTAAATTTTTATTTGTGCTTGATTTACCCTGGTCTGTCTCTATACAAGATAAATATTCTCTTTGAAAACCTCAATTTTTCAAATGAGTTCAGTACCTTCTAGAAATGTATATAACCTTACTTAGTGTGGGGGGCTCCCATTGCTTAAATCTCTACTCTTCCCAGTTCACTGAGAACCACATTGATCTCTCTCTCTCTCTCTCTCTCTCTCTCTCTCTCTTTTTTTTTTGCTGAGGCAATTGAGGTTAAGTGACTTGTCCAGGGTCACACAAGCTAGGGAATGTTAAGTGTCTGAGACCAGATTTGAACTCAGGTCCTCCTGACTTCAAGGCTAATGCTCTATCCTAGCTGCCCTGATCTCTCTTCTTTGGAAATATAGCACGATTCTATTATTTTACTCAGCTTTTCTATTTTTGTTCAGAACTAAACAACTCATTGTGATGTTTGGTTTTCCATGCTTTATGTTTCTATATAGATGGAAAACACCTCAAGGGCAAGAAATGTTCCTCATACGTGTGTATTTATATTAACAGATAACTTAGAGTTTTGCACTTAGAAGCTCATCCCAAAACTGTACCCAGCTTGGAGCAGCCAAGACTTCAGCTTAGGGCACTGAAATTTAGAAGGCATACAAAATGTAACACCTGTTTTCCTCCAACAGAACATACTGCTGCAGTTAGCCAAGACCTTCTCCTGTGCAACTGAATTGATCTTAGTTTTGGTATTGCTTTCACATAATGAATTTTATAAACTTGTTTGCCAATGCCATTCATACTGCGTAACTGGTCCTGTTTCAGATTGATTATCCCCTCATTTAACACTGCTTTTGTCAGGGACTACAATCACTAGTTTAAGTTTTGGCTTTTGGCAAATATCTATTGGTTTGATTTGAATTGGTTTTGATGTGGTTGGTATAATTTATAAACTATTCATAGTGATGTTCTGCTCCCACCATATCCAGGGCCATGTCTAACCGTCCTGATCTATATCCGGTCACTAGACCCAGAGGCTCTGGAGGACAAAGTGAGGGAGGTGCACAGCCCTCTTTCCCTGAAATCCCACTCACTTGTATATTATGACATCAGCTCCCCGATGTTATGGCCCCCTTTGAGAAGAAAGGGCGAAAAACAACAAAACAACAGCCTTTGCTATATACCATGGCATTATATGCTATTAAAAGGATCTTTCATATGGCTGGGTTTTTATAATTTTGAATTTCAGTGCTCTAATTCTAAAGTAAATTATTTTTAAAGACAGACTTAAAAGTCTTGGAATCAGGAAGATCTGAATTCAAATTCTGCCTTAGAAACTGATTAGCTATGTGACTCTGGGCAACTCCTTGTCTGCCTCAGTTTCCTCATTTTAAAAATAGATATAATGACACCTTATCTAGGGGGTTGTTGTGAGAAAACAGATGAGATAATATTTCCACCGAACTCACAAATCTAAGAGTAACGTAATGGTTTATAAAAACATGAAGCAAAATACCCTATAAGCTAGTAGTGTACAATATTTGTAAGTACTCAGGAAATGAATAGAATTAACTATTATCTCAATTAAGAGATAAGCCCATGGTGATTGAGGACTCCAAGCATTAGATATTTTAACAAATAAATCCCTATATCTTAGAAAGCTTTTTCAGGTAAATATACCAACAGTTAAAATAACAGATAGTTGGGGGAAGATTGGGGTTAAGAGGACCCATAAAAGGGCCTTTCATGTTTTGCTCTAGAACCACGGCTGTAAGGGACCTCGGGCAACATTGGCCCACGTTGCATATGAGCAAACGGAGAGGTGGGTAAATAGAGTGACTTGCTTGGAGTCACACAGTGACTTAATGATACTCAGGGAAGCAGAGCACAGTTCTCCTGAATCCTTACCATGCACACTTCCCATCATTCCATGCTATATCACTGCAACTAGATTTTGGAAGCCCTTTGAGAAGCATTCCTTCTCTCTCTCTCTCTCTCTCTCTCTCTCTCTTTCTGTGTGTGTGTGTGTGTGTGTGTGTGTGTGTCTGTCTCTCTCCTCTCTCTCTGTCTCTGTCTCTCTCTTTCTCTCTGTCTCTCTCTATCTGTCTCTCTCTTTCTTCCAATGAGATTGGTTCCAAGCCTGCCCTTGGTGGTAAGGTTAATTGCTTGGAGAAAGCATTAACTCATCTTTATAAAAGTATTGCACAATCCCTCTGATTGCACAATAATCCAAATTAATTGATGACTTCGCCCATGTGCACACTCCCTGTGACGGTGCAGATCACTATCCCTCCGCACCTTTCCATCCCACTCACGTACCATTCACACCCACCATTCTCAGCCCTTTCCCGTGCTCTCTTGACATGGCGAGAATAGCAGTGGGACAGGTAGGCTCCCGGCTCCCTAAGAGTTCCTCCTTGATCTTGCCATGTGAGTAGTTCATATTTTTTCCTACCCAGATGGTTTTCTGATGACATCTGTTACCGTGCTTCTCCTGATTAATTATTCATGTGCGATGTCTCCCAGCATGCTCACTCATGCCATCCCCGAGCCTCTGGGTTGCTGTTTGGTTGACCCTCAACTTCAATCGGAAAAAGCTGTGATTGAGAGAAGATCAATAACTACTGACCCATATGCCCACTTTCCCATGTATAAAACATTTTCATGAGCATGATCTGTGTGTGTGGAGAGGCAGCATGGAGAAGAGATGGAGAGTTGGCTTTGAGGTCAGCATGACCTGGGTTCAAAGCATAAAACTCTCAAAGACTCGAAGTTCCCCAAGAGTTGCCTGGCAGGATTGCTTGGGATGGTTTCTCCACTGGGGAGTTCCTCAAACTGATGAGATCACAGATCCCAACAACAACCACCACAAAGAAAATCGATATGTCTGTCAGGGGCGTCCGTGATCAAGGTAGGAGAAGCCTCTCTGGCAGCTTCGCCACAGAAAAACCCAGCTTTACAATCACTGACTGAAAGGAAGGGGAATACAAGATCCTGCTGCGGTTGTTGTTCACTGACCATAAAAAAGCCTTTGATTCAGTAGAGCCAAATGCCGCCTTCCGGGCTCCAGCAAGATGTCTCCCCTTCACACGACAGCCATCCAATAGTCCTTTAAAGATCGGATGACAAAGATGGCTTGTTCCATGACCCTTTGATGATTAGTATCAAGTGAGTCATAAAGCGGGGAGCTGCTTTCATGTCATAGGTGTTTGTTATTGTCGTGGTGAGAGGGAGATGAGAGAAGAGAAAGGGAGAGGGGGGAGACAGAGAGAGACAGAGAGAGAGAGAGACAGACAGACAGACAGAGACAGAGAGAGAGAGAAAAAAAAGAGAGACAGAAAGACAAGAAAGAGAGAGAGACAGAGACATAAACAGAGACAGAGAAACAGAGAAAGACACACAGAGAGACAGAGAGACAGAGAAAAAGAAAGACAGAAAAAAGAGTCAGAGAGAGCTAGAGAGAGAAAGAGAAAAAAGAGACAGACAGAGACAAAGAGAGACAGAGAAAGAGAGAGACAGAGAAAAAGAGAGAGACAGAGACAGAGACACAGAGAGAAACAGAGACAGAGAGACAGAGAGAGACAGAGAAAAAGAGAGCAAGAAACAGAAAAGAGAGACAGAGAGAAACAGACAGATAGAGACACAGAGAAAGACAAAGAGAGATAAGAAAGAGAGAGACAGAAACAGAGACAAACAAAGACAGAGAGAAACAGAGATAGAGACAGAGAAAAAGAGAGAGACATATATATATATAGAGAGAGACAGACAGACAGACAGAGACAGAGAGATACAGAGAGACAACGAAAGAGAGATGTGTGAGAGAGAAACAGAGAAAAAGAGAAACAGAGACAGAGACAAAGAAAGAGAGATAGAGAGACAGAGACAGAGACAAAGAAAGAGAGATAGAGAGACAGAGACAGAAAAAAACAGAGACAAGTTGAGAATTTATTAAGTCCTTACTTTGTGCTAAGCACTATGTTAAATGCAGAGGATATAAAAACAGGAAATAAGAAAAGGCAGTTCTTATTGTCAGGAAACTTGCATTTTAATACGGGGAGATAAAACAAGGAAGGGGGAAAGTTGGTGGGGGATACTTTTGTGGAGCACTGAAGCTGGTGTGGAGATGGGCCATTCCTGCAAAAGAGGCACAAGTAAAGGAAGCAGTGCATTCTGTGTGCTTAGAGACAGCGAGCTCTATTATCCAAGGCAGGGAGGTCCTGGTCAGGGATTCCCTGACCAGTCAGGTTTTCATGGGGCTCAATCATCTAGAACATAGTAATTAGTAGTTCCATAAAGAGTTAATGCAAAAAAAAGAGTTAATGCATTTCCCTTAGTGCTGACTTCCTTTGGAAGGGGCTACCTTGGGAGGTAGTGGGGTTTCCCATCATGAAAGACCGAAGCAAAAGCTGGATGACTGCCTGGGGGGATATTGTGAGGAGAATTTTGGGCTGACCTAGTTGGCGTCCAAGGTTCCTACCCAACTCTGAGTTTCTATTATTGCTCCATTCCGGTAGCTCCTCTAAGTTCTACAGGCAGAAGCCCATATTTCCATCCCAATTTGAATAGGTGTGAAGAAAACATCAGGAAAGACTATTTTAGCGTAAAAGTCCTAGGTAATAGAACTTTTCTTACCTTTTATCCTGAGTTACTGAAAAAATAGAATTTTCTTACTGAAATATCTCTAAGGTTGCTTCTGCCTTGTAAAAAGGTCTATGATTCTGCTTGTATAGAACATAACACAATATATAATATAAGGCAACATAATAAAGTACACTTTTTGACCATGGTTGTAGAGAACCAAGGAAAGATCGCCGTGGGAAGCTATCATTCAAGGAAGGAGGTTGTAAGTAAGAGCCAAATTTGAGGCTTTAAGTGTCAATATGGTCCCTGAGTACCAGGGCAGCTGAGTTGTTCTTGTCTTAGTGCTGTCACTCTTTAGCCGTGTGATCTTGCGCAAATCAGGCTTCCCTTTCTGGGTCTTATTTTCCTCATCTTGAAAGGAAAAATTGGACTAGCTAATTCCTATGGCCCATCCAAGCCCTAATAGTCTATAGTGCACAGAGTAAGATGAGCAGAGCCCAATAATGGATATGGTTTTTGGGCAGCCAGATAGCCATCAGTGAAATTCTAATGTCCCCACCTGACTCAGGCTCACCTATGGGCCAGGTCCATTAAGTATGATCAAAACCAGGTCTAATCTGGAGGTGAAGTTGGGGTTCTGGGATAAAAATCCCCATTATTGTGAACTACATTTCTAACAGGGATAATAGAAGTCACTATCTCTAAGCATACAGAATGCTGGTTCTGCTGCAGCAATTGGTCTGTGTTGAAAGTACAGCATTAAGAGGAATAATTTATCTCTGTAGCCATAATTTGTCCTTTTATGAAGGAATTTTTGGATGTGCACTTAAACGTATTACCACTCGTAGGAAAACCACTGGTTTTGACAAATGTGCAAAATAGATTTCTAATTCCATTCTGCTCCTATCTCATCCCAGTAATTCTCACATTATTTCTAGAAGATTAGTAGACGCACTGTTGTGGTGACATAATTAGTATTCATAGGAGATAATAGTGTCAGGGGAGTTTGTTGCTCTTACCCAATGAATGAAAATATAAAGAGGACAAAAGTCGGGGTTGTGAAAATTTCTCCCTGTAAATTGGGTACTTGTTTAAATAATTAAAAAAAATAATAAAAACTGACAGAAACAATAGTGGCCTATCTGTAGTCTTACAAGCCCTTTAGGTGGATAAGATAATTGGAAATAAGAAAGCTCTTTTTCCTCCCCTCCTCCATTTTTTCTACTTATAATTAAAAAGTACACTGCTTTCTTAAAAATGCCCTCTCTGATTTGGAATAGTTAATCCAAAAAACATTTCAAGAAATAAAACATTGGCTGGAGATTTTCTGGCAATGTTCATCTTAGCTGGGATGTTTTTTTCTTAATTTTTTTCCCTTTATTAAAAAAAATTGTCTAATTGAAGTGTAAGCCCCAGAAAGCTTTATGGTGAGGAAAAACTGTGTTCTGTGGTATTTTTCTGCAAAAAGGGGTGTGTATGTGTGTGTGTGTTCATGGGGCATGTGTGTGGGTAGATTCAATGTGTTTCATGACTCATTCTCTCTTCTCAAATTTTAAGTTGCAGCTCTAGCCTCAGAATCAATATTTCAATTAGATGATGTGTTGGTTTGGGAATTGCCGCTTGAGTAGCTGGGAGATTGGGCTTGGGTTTGTGGGGAGAGGGAGAAGGGCCTCTGAGTAGTTCATATTTACCGGAGCTTGCTCAGACACATCAACTTTGCATTAAAATTGTCCAAATGGTCAAAGGAGGGGCCATCGGGAAATGATGATGATTTTGATGATGTAACTTTAGAGATAACAAAAGTATTTTCCATACTGTGCTTTTTTTTAACCTTCCCAGTTTCCCTGAGAGTTAGTTAGAATGTTGATTCCTTAGCAGCATTTTAATTTTAATTAAGTTTTTATTGACATCTTTTGGTTTGATATCATCTTTGTTTCTGTATATATTTTTCTCCTTTCTCCACCCCCAAGAATGACATTCCTCTTAATAAAGCTTTAAAAGGAAAGCCAAAACCAGCAGTTGAGTAAAACTGGCCAGGATATCAATAAAGTGTGAAAGCATATGTAGTGTTACACAGTCATGGCCACTTAGCTTGGCAAAGAAGGAAAGAAAGTGCATTTTTATCACTTTTCTGTAACCATCCTTGATTGTTATATTTACACTGAATTCAACCTTTTTTTGTTTTTTGTTTCCATTTGCATCATTTTACTCCTCGATATAGTTTTCCCCCAATCTGCTTGTTTCACTCTGCATCAGTTCATGCAGTTCCTGGATTTCCATTTGTCTTTTACTTATCATTTCTAGTGATGAAGGATTTAATCATATTCACATAACACAACTTATTTAGTCATCTCCTCAATTAGAGACACTTTTCAAATGAGGAAACTGAGTCTCAGAGAAATCACGTGTCTTGTCTAAGGTCATATAGCTAATAAAAGATAGAGCCAACACCTGAGCCCAGGTCTTCTTACTCTCATAGGGTTCTATTTCACCACAGTGCCTCTAATTTCGTTCATCCATTCATTCTTTCAACATACATTAAATGACAAATGTATGCAATGCATTTATTATAGAAATAAAAATTATTTTTATGTTACAAAGAATTACTTAAAATGAACTACACAGGAGCTATTTAATAGGCTGAGAGATTAAATTTTGAGATCTTATATATAATCTCAGTTGGAGAGGACTTTAGAGGTAATCTTCCGTGCCAATTCAAGGATTATTTTTTTCTATAATTCACTTCTTGATTAAACACAAGGAACTAAAACTTTTAAATTTAATTTAAAGAACAAAAGAAAACCATGTTTCTCAAGCTTTGAAAGGAAATGCTATAATCTTGGTTCCTCTGTCTGACATTAAGGGACTTTCATTATGGGAACCCATCATCTCTAAGTATTCTGCTGGTGGATTTCTTGCATGTCAAATACAAGAGGGAATTAATCTAATCCATAATCTAAGATTTGTATTTCACCTACTGTGCGCTTAGCATATGGTGCTTGCTTTGGTGTTACAAGCTGCCATGTGTTCTATGCTAAGTTCCGGAGATACCGTGAAAAGCAAAAACAGGAGCTCATATTCTAAGGGGGAGATAACATGGAGACAGCTATGTACAAACAAGATATATCAGGATAAATCAGAGGTAATCTCAAAGGGAAAGTACTAGCATTAAAAGGGACTAGGCAAGGCTTAATAATATTTTGTGAATGTATTTTATTTTCCTTGAGCTCTAATATCCATCCTCCTTTCCAGTCCTTATAATATAATATAATATAATATAATAAATTTAATATAATATAATGTAATGTAATATAATATGATACAAT
>JAJPUD010000437.1:247895-294923 GCA_023553655.1 Myrmecobius fasciatus
TATATATATAATAAATCATATTGGAAAGATTCTTAGCAAATCAGAGAATAAAAATTATCCTCCAGTCAGAAATGATGTTTGAGCATTGAAGGGAGCTAAGGATTTCACGAGTCAATGTGAAGAGGAAAAACAAACGCCACATCCAGAGCACTCTCCATGGTACCATGGTGCCTCTTCACATGTTCAAGAGAAATTGCCTGTATACCACTGAACTGCTCTGAGAAATTTTTATTACTTTTCCATTGAATAGGTAAAATCAGAATTTTAGAATCAAAGGAAATATTAGAGATTATTTAATTCAACTACCTTAATTTTTTAATTAAGAAAGCTCCAGGCCTCAGAATTCAAGAGATTAGCCTCTGGTGACAGGCTAGACAAGCCTAGAACTGCACTGTATTCTATTCTGTCTGTCTCTCTCTGCCTCTTTCTAGTGTTCTTTGTATTGTGTAATTGTGCTGCTCTTTGTGACCACAAACATCACAAAGTTATAGAAAAATTCACTAAAAAGGTAAAATAGAAAAATCAGTTTGAATAAATCTTATTTTAAAAGTTTTCCTCCAGACTAGTTTTTCTTCTAGAGTCTTCTCTCTATATTTTAGGAAGAAATAACCTTTTCTCTCCCCACACACTGAAAAGCAATTATTAAACTAGAGTAACACCTGAAAGGTTCATTCTATTCTTGGAACTATATAAAACTTCACTTGATATGGTCCATAAAGTATCCAGAATAATTCTATGCATAGTCATTAAAGAACTCTATAAAATGCATGGGATGTTGAGACCATTCATGCAATCTGATTGCTTAATTAAGTCTCCAGAAATGCTCGATATGTGCCAATTAAAATTGTATCACCCATTTAAAAAAAAAAACAACCCTGTATTTTTTCTCCCCTTTTCAGCTTATAATGGCAATAACGACCTTGGCTTAGGGCATTCCTGGAGATTAATGACTGGCCAGGCTTAATGGTCCTCCCCTGGCCCTCAGGTGGCCTATCAACTCCATCTGGCTTGTCATTCATCCCTAGGAAATGCCCTGTATCTCTATCATTATAACTTAGAGATGGCAGTATTTGTCAAACATGGTGGAGATTGGTTTCTGGATGGTGATTTGTAGATACTGGCAACCTTTGTGGCACTATTGAAATCTTCTGGGAAGACAGGTTCATAAGTAACTTCACTTGTGGTTCCTGATACACTTGGTCTGGTCATAGGCTACAGTTTTCCTATAGATTACACTGCACTTTGGTGTTTTAAGAGGTGTTCTTGAGTAATTGCTGTTATTAGTGCTTCCTTCCTTTCTTCCACGGACCACAATCTTCTCGGATAACATTTTTGAACATAAAAAATGTCAGGTTACAAAATGGGAATGTTAGTTATATGCGATGTCTTTGGTTTTCTTCAAAGACAGATGTGAGGGTGTAGTTCTGTAATACAGACTAGGTTTGTGCCGCAGCCAGAATGGGTCGTGCCCATTATCGTTGGCAGCTCTGTCCCCATCGACATCAGGTTTATAAGAGAGCCTTTGCTAGAGAATTGGTTACTCTATCTCTGGTCGCGTCATCCCACACTGGGCAGTCTTCTGCTTCTTATTTTCTTGACATTTCATAGACACCCCACTAATCAAAGTGAGGCTTTAGTGGATCGCATCTAGCGTTTCTTTGGCTGTCTCCTCCCTTCAGATCATCTGACAATTCTGATAACGTCTAAATTGTCCCTCTCGGGCTATGTGACACCTGATGGAAACAGCTTGAGAACAAACATCCCTTTTTGGCTGATGAACTTTATGATTGGGGATACTCCCTCGCCATTTAACATCAAGTATGGCTCATAGGCGACACTGAGGAAGCCTTACAAAAAATGGGTTGTGATATCTTTGGTGGCTCAGGATGACAATGACGGTCTCTGGGGGAACAGCAAGATGAAAATAAGCCAGCTTGCCAGGAGGATGACTGGAGCTTTCTTTACCGGTAGTGGTGGGTCTTGTTATGTGGCTCCAGATTGGACAGACACACTTAGGCTGGCTATGGTCTTCATGTTCTTGAATTTTGGTGACGAGTAGCATATAAAGATATATGCTTAGGTGGTGGGTCACAGCACAGACTTTTAGAAAATTTATGGATTAATGTGCTTTGAAATAGAAAGTGTTAATTTGAGTGTCAGTCTTTGGTACCTTTCAATATATTACTTAATTCTGCTCATCTTCCTTCTTGGCACCATCCTTAAAACAGTATCTTTTTTTCTTAAATATTAGTCCTTCCTTCCTTCCTTCCTTCCTTCCTTCCTTCCTTCCTTCCTTCCTTCCTTCCTTCCTTCCTTCCTTCCTTCCTTCCTTTTCTTTTTCTTTCTTTTTCCAATAAGATCTGAATATTCTGAAGTAGTCTTGTAACAAACTAACCAACATAGCAACTGTATCTAGCAGCATATGCAGTCTTCCATGCTCATATGTCAATACTTCTCTAAAAAGAGACATTTTTCATTATCCATCTTCTAAAATCAAGATGGTTCTTTGCATTTAATTTGAATTTTGACGTCTTTTAATATTATTTTCTGTTCCATTATATCATTCTTTGTGTTTGTTTTCTGGTTCTGTTTTCTGTGCTCTGCATTGATTCTTATTATACCTGACACTTAACAAGCGCTTAATTAAGTACTTAGTTAAGTACTTAATAAATGTTTTTTTCCATTCATTCATTCACTTAAATTTCTTCATGTTTCTTTGAATTTCTTATATTTGTCATTTCTTACAACATAATAATATTACATTTATATGTCTAGATTTATTAAATCATTCTCTAACAGACTGATGATACCCATTTGATTTTTAATTTTTCCTAAAATAAAAACTGTCATTATGAATACTTTGGTATAGATATTTTCCATTTTTGACCCTGTTGGAATACCATAAAAGAAGGATCACTGGATTAAAGGATATGATAGTTCAGTTGTTTTGCTTATATAATTCCAAATTGTTTTACAGGAAAGTTGGAGCAGATCACTGTTCAGTCCCTGTGGTGGGTCACAGCACAGACTTTTGAAGGAACTCTTCATAGATCAGTCAGGTAAGTCTATCAGTCCTTCAGGTTGATATTGTACCTGATAAGATTGTGTTCTATTCTGACTCCAGAACTCTGGAGGTGGTTAAAAGAAATACTTTTACCAATCATTTCTAGATGCATAGATTTTGAATTGCCATCAATATTTAAAATGTAAATAAAATAGTTCTTTTAAAATGAAGATCACTTAAAACATAGTGAGTGCTGCTTGAATGTCAAGGAGCCATTATGTTTAATAGCATTTTTTAAACTATTAAAGTTGAGTGGTTACTTTTTATTTTGCATTTAGTCACTCATGGGAGACATTTATTTAGTCTTATACTCTACAAATAGTGATGCTATTAGTAGAGAAGGTTCTCGTTCTGAATAATGGTCTCATTTATATAATATCTCTTAGTATAATATATTCCCATCTTACAGAGAAATGAAAATTCAAAAACTGTTAAGAGAGGAAGAAAAAAACACTCTGAAATTCATTGCCAGTGAAATTATAAAACCAGCAAACCACTATGGAGTTCTTATATTTCAAATACATTATCTTTGACAAACTAACTCTCTGTGTGACCTTGGCAAGTCACACAGTCAAAAACTCACTTCTCTGGGCCTCAGTTTACCTATTTAAATAACGAGAGGAGTGAATTCAATGATCTTAAAGTTCCCTTCTAGCTAATTAATGCCAATTCTATTTAGGGCTATAAGATCTGGAAATGGAAGAACATGGAAATCATTTAGTTCAATCCTCATATTTTGCAGATGAAAAACATAGTTTTGAAAAGGTGAAACAATTTTCTTAAAGCCACGCATACAATTAGTAAGTAACAGATTTGAAACCAGATCCTTGACCTGCAAAGCTTGTGCTCTTTCCAATACACTGTATTGAACTTCTGAGTGAAATAAAAATTAAAAGAAAACCCAGGGAGTTCTAATTTCTCATCATTTTAGTTTTGAGTATCAAGCATGGTGGAAAGAATACTTAGCTGGGACCAAGAGACAGCTTCTAGCTGCACCGGCACTCCTGCCTTTCTTGAATTTTGCATTAGTCACTTTACTTCTGTGAACCTTGTCAATGAGATAAAGGGGTTAATGTACTCTCAGAGGATCCTTCCCACCCTCAAGTTTCTGATTTGATGTTTAGGCCATGGGATAAATATGAAATTGTTTTCATATTTCCAAAAATAGCTTTATGAGGATATTTTACATGATCAATTTTGCTTGTGTGAACATCTCTAAGATCCTGTTGATATTTTGTTATTTGTTAGAAGTCTTGCCTTAATTTTTCTTCACTATTTCTGGACCTACATTTCTTGACATTGTGAAACTAAAAGTAAAGAGCAGTCCTACTAGAATTCAAACCATCCTGATCTGTCTATTCTTTAGAGCCAGTGGTACTCTACCCGATAAAATATTGAATACATTTAGATTATGGTAGCATGAGAATTTGTGAATTAGGATCAAATATGTATTAGTTGAAGAACAATAGATATTCTGTCTTAGAAATTAACAATAGAAAAATACAATCCAATAGACAAATAACCCTTGGATAATGTGTTCCTGGCCTTCTAACTTGGAATTTAGAATGTATTTCTGCACAAAGGTAATGCTATAAATGGTGGGAAAATATAGTGTAAATGGTTCCAGTAAAGGATGATGGCTATACTTTAGGATAAATAGTTTTTTTCTGAACTGCCCTGGCACCCTAACCATCACTTATAACGTGGTTTCTGTGGGGAAATAGGTTTTCCTAGATCCAAGGTACATACCTAGCAAATACACTTTTAGCATGAAATTCATTCTGAATTTGGGTTTGGGAACAGGCAAAGGTTCAACCTATGTTATGATACCAAATATTCTATTTTTCAGTAACTCTTTTTTTTCTGAAAATCTTAAAGTTCTTATTCAAAGTTCGGCTTGTTAGTTGAATCTATTATGATATGGAATTTACACAAATTCCCATGTTTCAGCCCAGAAAAAAAAAAAAACCCGAAAAAACTAGGTCTGAGTATATGTGTGGAAATTCCGGTGATATAGATGGAAGCTGACATCAGTGACTCAAGGGAGTTTCCTGTCACCAGCTGTCTCCATCACCATCTTTAATCTAAAGTTTGGGTTAATCATACTTACATGGACAAGATTTAAATCACTAGATATAAGTGGGTTTCAGGAAAATCTCAACTCAAATTGAATTTATTTGCTATCAGAAGGGAAGGAAATAAAATTATTTAAACATTTGAAATATATTAATTGATGCTAAATTCTTCTGAAAGCTGTAAAGAGACGAAAAACCTACCATAACAAAAAGCATCCTTAGAATTATGTGCTCTCTGTCTCTTTCTCTCTTCCTTCCTCCCTTCCTCTTTTCTTCCCTTTCCCCTTCTCTCTTTCTCTACTTTCCTTCCTCTCTCCTTCCCTCCCTCTCTTTCTCTCTTCTTCCTTTTCTCTCTCTCCCTCCCTGCCTCTCTCCTTCCCTGCCTCTCTCCTTTTCTCCCTCACCCTTTTTCTTCCCTCTCCTCCTCTCTTCCTCTCTCCCTTTTTCTCTCATGTGCCTTCCACTAATGATATAAAGGCAATATGGTGTCGACCCAGTAATCATCACTAACACTTATGGAATCAGCTATTCTGGCACAAATGAATCATTTAATCATTCCAAGCTTCCATTTCCTTATCTATAAAATGGATAAAGTCATAGAGCCTGAATCACAGGATTTCAGGGAGGATCATATCCAAAAAATGCTAATGAAAAAAGTAGGTATGGTGCTTTAGGTGAAACAAAAACATATCAGTGCCAGCCATTATTATTATTCTGTTATAATTAAGCTGCCAGTTCACACTTTGGTTCAGTTAGCTACTTTTAAATGGTTAAGTTATTCTTTTGCTTGACGGGCTGTTAATGAGTGGGGGGAAATCCCATTACTTTCATTTATTGAGTCTAAATTTCTCAGGGGACCTGTTTGGTGAGTTGTCCCACAGAAGACGTCTGGTGATATTTCTTAAATTAGTGCTAGTGAATGCAAAGCTTTTTCACGGTGAAAAAACAAGCACTGTTTGAGAAAGCTTCACACCAGGTATATACAGAATTTCCAATTTTGTGGAGCCTTTGGAGGTTCATCTCTTATTTTGGGTGATTTTTCCACTGTTAAAGGACTCTGAAAAGAACTTGGATTCAAAATGATTGACATTGCTAAGCTTTTTTATGCTGAACATGTGGTCTTTTTTTTAAGGCGTACTCTGTGTGCAAAACATAATTGCTCTCTCCTTCAGCAAAGGTTTTCTTTCAATAGAATTGCATTTTTTCCTCATCTAACTGATTAAAATAAATTAAATGAACCACTCACTCATTCCCCTGGTTTGCAAACTTTGAAATTTTAACAGGATCTTTATATAGCAGTACACACTGTGGAACTGAACATGCTATTTGGTAAAAATGGGTCTCTAAGATGCACACTCTCCATCATGTTCTCATTTTTTTTTTTAACAAAAAAGAGTAGGGAATGGCATGTTACAGGGATCTTAGCCTCTGCCCCTGGGCTATCATCCAGGTACCTTAGTTGATGACCTTCTCAGCCAGCTGCTTCCCATCAGTTCCTCTGGAAAGTGGTAGGTCTTGTCAGTGTTTCTCTAAAATCACCCAATTTCTTGGCAAACAAATTTAAACTTTTGACTAGGGAAAAGGAAAGGACCTGGGCTGACTAACATCTTGGATTTCGGCAGCTCATTAGCTTCACTCTTTCCTTAAATCCCATGAATGGGGGATGTAGCCTCCTTTCAAGAGTTTTTACTGAGAAGTCTCAGCAAGAAATAATCAGGGAAACTTTCTGATGATACATACACCTTTTAGAAACTCGAGTGTTGCTTCAGCAGCAAATCGATGGTACTGCAACCGGGGATGGAAGACGAGTGAAAATATATCTGAGTTTATTACAAAAATGTTGCACAATAATAGCTACTTGGTTGAATGTAACTTATTGAGATCGTGGCAGGTGTTTAAAAAAAGTTGATGCATTGATCAATTGAATGACTTCAGAGTGACTATAAACCAAAATCTCAAGGAACGAATTGAGGAGCAGAATCAGTACAGAAGATAGAGTAGCTCAGAAGCTATTGGAAATCATCTGCTCCTTTTCAGTTTCATTCCTAAATTAGGCCATAGCTCATTGTGCCTATCGTGACCAGGTGTAAGGAACCTTAAATATTTGGTTTATTTTTTTCCCCCTTGAGAAACTTTGAAGGAATTATGAGAGAAAATCAAGACACATCTTTTAAAAATTCTGATCAGGTTTCCTCCGGAGTCTTGCTGCTGGAAAAATGTCTTCTGGGTAAATTTCCACTCTCTCAGCAGGGAGTGTTTTGCATGAACCAACTCCCAGGAGAAAATTGTGTCTCTCCTCTAAAGCAAGGCTGAGGCAGCAACTCAGATTGAACTGGCCGGGAAAGGGGGGAAGGGAAGGCTTGACCAGAAAAAGAAATTATACAGTTTACTTTCTAAAAACTGATGACTGCTGTTTGGTAAATGGAAAACCTCATAAATAGGTGCATGGGGGAAAAATCTTTTAGCTTTAAAAGCATTTGTTGTATGTCTGAGGTTCTGATTGGGATTTGGGAGCTATAGCCATATCCCCCCCTTCCATTTTCTGTTGGCATTTTGATTCTCTTATTTCCTGCCATCCTGTTCTCTTTTGGGGGGACTAGGGCAGGAGGGACACCTTTTATTTCAGTAGCACGGGGAATTCTGAGTGAGGAAGTTCCCCAAACAATGTAGATAGGCTACCTTGTCTTAGAGAGCTTCCTGGGGCATTAAAGGGTTAAGTGTCTTTTCCAGGCTCCCATCACCAGCATGTATCACCATCGGAACTTGATGGTGTCATTCTGACTCCAAGGCCAGGTTTCTCTCCTTTATATTATAAACTAATCCCCCATTAGATTATAAACTCCATGAGGGCAGAAACTTGGCTATTTATATCCCTTATCTGGCCCAAATCCTGGCCCATAATAGATATTTGACGTGTTTGGCAAACTAATTTGAATTAAAGTCAGTGTAGGATCTTTTAATTTTAAATTTAAATTTTAATCTTCAGTAGGAAGATTACTGAATTTGCAGTCAAAGATGGGAACTCAGGCAAGGCATTTTCACTTCTCTGGGACTCAGTTTCCTCATTTGTAAAATGGTGTTTGGTGAGTGAATCTCTAAGGCTCTAAATCCCATATTATGGGATATTATTCCCAAGCAAGAAAGGTGAATCTCAGAATATTTCTTAGGACAAGTAACAAAGCAATCTCACATTCCCAGTCATCTCTAGAGCCAAAGACATAGGAATTACATTCAACTCTCTGTTTCTGGAAATAAGATTTTTTTTTAAAAAGCTTAGCTTTATGGGTAACAACACACACAGCTCAAGAACAACAACAATGTCTTCTTGCTTAGGTTACCAAATTTATAATTTGACACAATAGCAATATGGCTTCTTGGGAAATTTACTAAAGCAAACCAATCCAATTCAGTAAGCACCTACTATGTGCAAGGCTCAGCACCAGGTACTACAGATTCAAAAGCAATTCTCAATTCTCCAATTCTCTCTTCCCTGCCTGTCCCACTTCCATCCCCCCCTCCATGAGGATGGGGATAACATACCATCATTCTGACACATAGCTTATTGTTAGGATGCTGTTTCCTGATATAATGATACAATTCTGTAATTCAGTCCTTTTAATTATCTCTTGTATTATTACAACATGCACCAAGGTCCTAAAATACAGAGGATTTATTGATAAGGGTGTAGACCACTTGTGTTCCTTCTCTTTATTGCTGTTTTTATAATGGTTTCCAACTAATAAAATGTTATCTTATTCATTTTGTTTATATGTAATAAATCAACAGCCCTTTCCCTTTTTTTATTCAGCAGATATGGGGGAAATGTGCGCTTCTGCGTGATTGTCTGAATGTGCTAAACCTGATGATGTCGTTCGCATACAAATAGAAATTAGTTTAAGAGCATTTCATTAAAGAAAGTATCGCTGTTTCTGCATGACCCAGGTAAAATTAATATTCCTAATATGAGATCATATGACTTTTGCTTTTGCCTCTTGCAAGTGTCTCAGGGAAGCTTTGAAATGATGTCTGGCAAGCAGTCTTTTTTCCCCCTCTTTTCATCAGTTATATTATTTCTCCAATTAAAAGCACAGAAAAGAGTGTTCCTTTTTCTTTACTGCTGTTGCTATTTTGAAAATCCTTGATGCTATAGATTGAGGCAATCTGGATTCAAACCTGGGTTCAAATTCTGCCGATTTTACCTTATGGCTTTATGGTTGTAGGCAAATCACTCTGACTTTGTTTTCTCATCTCTAACTTCATTATCTTTACTTCTGATCATTTCTAGATTCTCAGATCCTGTACAAGTCCAATAGTTTAAGATTGATCAAAGCTATCGAGTTCATCTTTGGGGTGTTCCTGAAGAAGAAAAATTCCTTGGCATTTGTTGGTTCTTTAATAAGCTAAATTCAGATGTTAACATTTCATTTGTTGGTAAGTTTTTTTAAAGGTCTGAAAAAAAGAGGATAAATTAAATTTTTGGCTTTCATAGGATTGTTTATAAAGCATTCCCTATTGCTGATGGATAATTTTATGAGTGTTATTAAAAGTAAATATGAGAAAGTGACATCCAATAACTGGGCCTGCTGTGGAGCTAGCTACTCTAAAACACAACTTTATTTTATGTGTCTAAAACTTGACTGAAGTCCAGATGTTACTTTTCACATCATATTTCATACTGTTGTCTTATTTCATGGCAAACATTACTTTATATATAACTTTCTAAAATGTTGAGCATAAGCTATTTTGTGAGGCTAAAGATTGAAACTTAAAAAACTGTCCAAACTTTTTAGCTTGGTTAGCCTTTGGGAATATTGCCATCCTGAGAAAGGTGCCAACTGAAAGCAAGCCTCCATTTTTTTTCTCCCCATCAGCAAGGCCTGCTATGATAGAGGAAACATAAATTTTCCATTTAAGCCTTATACAAAATAGAATAATTTTCTAAGACTGAACCTCAAGTCTCAAAAGTCATCAAGATTTTTTTAAACTTATTTTTAATTGATAGCTCTTCTTTTTTACATCCCCCAGATTTCCTCTAATAATCATTCAGTCCCAGAGAGCCATCCCTTATAATAAATTTTTTAAAGAATAAAAAACATCAACAAAATCAATAAACTGAAAAAAAATCCCCTAACATTCTATGCAGTGTTCCATGCATTTAAACCAATTCTCTGCCCAATCTCTGCAATGGCAAAAAGAGGGAATTTCTTCTCAGATATTTTCTTTGTATCCAAGCTTGTTTTTTATTTTGCAACATTCATTTTTAATTGTTTTGTGATTGTTCTTTCCCTATATATTGTTGTAGTCACAGTATATATTGTTTCCCTGGCTCTGCACACTTTAACCTGCATCAGATCATGTAGATCTTTCCATGTTTCTCTGTATTCATCATCTTGGCCATTTCCTTACTACATGGTATTATTCCATCATCCATCTCCCATGGCTTGTTTGGCCATCCCTCTAATCATTGGGCATTTACTCTGCTTCAAGTGCTTACTGATATTTAAAAATTCATTTATCAAGGGAATTTGGAGACCTTCAAAGCTCTAAAGACCATTCTTTTTGCCTAAAAATATATATACAGGACAGAAAACTATTATAAAAAAATTAACAAGTGTTCTCGCAGTTGAGAGAATAGAGCAATATGGCTTCTCAGCAACAAGAGCCCAAATATTAGCTCTTACTCAGCAGAGGAAGCCTTTCTGATCCCCATTATTTCCAGGACCTTCTCACTGTTGATTCTTTGTTCTGCATGTAGTTTGTTTGTACTTGGTTATTTGAATGTTGTCTTTGCCATTAGATTCTGAGATTTTTGCTAAATCCTTTTCAGAATTAAGCCCACCACAAGCAATTCTCTCTCCCTCACAGTAACTTCCCTTTTATGGAGACTTTCTCTTTACTCTGGCTGACTCTGGTTAGTCTACTAAACTCCTCTATGGATCTAATCTGCCAGTCAATGATGACATATTCATTTAATGAAATGAACTCTTTTTTTTTTTGGTAACCCTATTGCTCTCCCAACTCAATTTTATATTTACCACTCCTGGTACTTTTACTTCTTATTTTGTTTGTAATCTCATCCCCTAAGTAAACCTAACTTTTGGGGGAAAATTGTGAGCTTTTTGAGAGCAAGGATTGGCTTTTCCTTTTTTTGTATCTTTAGACTTTAGCACAGTGTCTGGCACCTAGTAGGGGTTTAATAAATGTTTATTAACTTGACTGACTGACTGAGGACTGAGAGAGAATGGAAGTTTAGAAAAGATGAGGTACTTGTTCAGAAGGTGTTAATGACTTGCCTTTTTCAGAAGGAAGAGGCACCAGACACAGAGCTTGGGCACATGGTGTCATAGCAATGCATTTGAAGGTCAAAAACCGAAGGGTGATACAGGGCTTCAGGGAAAAGTTGTTAGCAAGGAGGAGGTCAGAGTAGGTTTCCTGGATAAGGGGGCATTTCTGTTGGACTTATAGGCATTGCACAGGGAAGACAGGGCTGAAAAGCCATTCCAGGCATGGAAAACAGGCTGAGCACAGGCTGGGTGGGGGCAGAAAAGCAGAGAGTATGGATGAAAGAGTGCAATACTTCGAAGAAATGGTATATCTTTACATAAGTTTCTTATTTTAAATGGACAACAAAGGATATGAATGGACAATTTTCAGATGAAATTAAAACCATTTCTAGTCATATGAAAAAATGCTCTGAATCACTATTGATCAAAGAAATGCAAATTAAGACAACTCTGAGATACTACTCCACACCTGTCAGATTGGCTAAGATGACAGGAAAAGATAATGCTACATGTTGGAGACTGGATTGCTGGGACACTGATGCATTGTTGGTGGAACTGTGAACAGATTCAGCCATTCTGGAGAGCAATTTGAAGCTATGCTCAAAAAGTGATCAAACTGTGTATCCCCTTTGACCCAGCAGTGTTTCTACTGGGCCTATATCCCAAAGAGATTTTAAAGGAGGGAAAGGGACTCACATGTGCAAGAATGTTTGTGGCCGCCCTTTTTATAGTGGCAAGAAACTGGAAATTGAAAGGATGCCCATCAGTTGGAGAGTGGCTGAATAAATTATGGTATATGAATGTCATGGAATATTATTGTTCTGTAAGAAACGACCAGCAGGACGATTTCAGAGAGGCCTGGAGAGACTTGCATGAACTGATGCTGAGTGAAACGAGCAGAACCAGGAGATCATTATACACAGCAACAAGAATATTGTGTGCTGATCAACTGTGAGGGACATGGCTCTTTTCAGCAGTGAGATAATTCAGGCCAGTTCCATTAGTTTTGTGATGGAGAGAGCCCTCTGCACCCAGAGAGAGGACTGGGGGTACTGAGTGTGGACCACAACATAGCATTTCCACCTCTTTTGTTGTTGTGTATTTGCTTTTTTGTTTTCTTTCTCATTTTTCCCTTTTTGATCTAGTTTTTCTTGTGTGGCACAGTAATTGTGGAAACATGTATAGAAGAATAGCATATGTTTTCCATATCTTGAATTACTTAATGTTTAAGGAAGGGTGGGGGAAAAGGAGGGAGAAAAAAATTTGGAACACAAGGTTTTGCAAGGGTGAATGTTGAAAACTATCTCTGTATATGTTTTGAAAGCTTAAAAATAAAATAAAAGATGAGTTAGGATGGGGAGACCCTGGAGGGAGCAAGCACGATGAGGAAATGACTGAAGCTATCTGGTGGTCTATTCCCAGTACGTGATGAGGACTTATATTAGGATGATTATCATATACTGCCTAGCTTGACTCCTTAACTGGCTGACCCAAAAGCTGGCTGTTATTATGTAATCCTTGTATGTGGATTTTTGGAGTTCCTGCTGGTACTATCTCATCCCCACACCAACTACCAATGCCTTCCTTATAATCTCAATAACTCCTCATTTATTCTGGGAATCATGCTATCAGATGTCTTGTGATGGAGCATTTTGTTGTTCAGACGCCATTCCCATTAGACTCTTCATGATCCTTACTATGTTTTTCTTAGCAAAGATATTTGGAGTGATTTGCCATTTCCTTCTCCAGCTCATTTTACAGATGAGGAAACTGAGGTACACAGAGACAAGTGACTTTCTCAGAGTTACACAGCTAGTCAGTATTTGAGGCCAGATTTCAACTCAGAAAGATGTCTTTAAGACCGCAGGTGCTGCACTCTGCACTATGGCACCACTTTGCTGCTCCATGATGGAAAGCATAGGTCCGTATATTTTGAAGTAGGAGAGCCAGAAGGCAGCCAAGGAGTGCAGTGAATAGTGTTCTGAATCTGGGATTAGGAAGAACTGAATTCAAATCTGGCCTCAGATACTTCCTAGGTGGCAAGTCACATAAACTCTGTCTTTCCTTCTGTCTTTAACTCTTAACTTGGGAACAGTGCTACCCCTCCAGGTTGCTGTAAGGAACAATGAGATAACATTTATAAATTTCTTTGCACAGTGTTGAACACATAGTAAGTACTTTAAAGTGCTTCATTCCCTTTCTTCCTGTATGTAGAGAGCATTAAGTCCAGATCTTCAATTTCCAGGCAAGTAAACTGAGAACCCAAGAGATTAAGTGATGATGACAAAACTTTAATAAAAAGGAAAGTGATATTGGATCAGCACAAGGTTGGGAATGTCTGGAATTAAGAACAGAATAAAGTGGGTCAGGAATTCTAGTGAAGTATTATAGGAAAAGAAAAAACACTAAAATGTCATAATATGGCTTTGCTTGGGTTTATACACATAACACAGTATTAGCAATAGAAGGGATCTTTTTTAAAAAAAACAATGTTTTATTTTTTCCAATTACTTATAAAATCAGTTTTAAGTATTTGTGGTTTTTTAGGTTTGAGTTCCAAATTCTCTCCCTCCTCCTTGAGATAGGAAGCAATTTGCTATAGATTCTACTTGTATATCATGCGAAACGTATTTCCATATTGGTCATATTGTGAAAGAAAACACAGACCAGAAACCCCCCTCCCAAAAAAAAGTGAAAAATTATGCGCTTCGTCAGTTCTCCCTTTGGAGGTGGATAGCATTTTTCATCATGAGTCCTTGGGAATTATCTCGGCTCATTATACTGCTGAGAATAGCCGAGTCATTTAGAAAGGATCTTAGAAATCATTAGACATATGAAAAAAAGAGATACCCAGAGGGCCAAAATGAGCTGCCCAACATTGCCCAGATAATGGTCCAAGAGATTTCATCTATAATACTTTTAGAAGTCTCTCACCTTCTGTCTGTGAAATTAAGTTTGTCCTTTATGTGGAAAAAATCACTGGATTTGGAATCAAAAGTCCTGGATTCTGAAATTTCTAAAATTCAATTTATTGGTTGTTTGACCTTGAATGAGCCACTTTCTCTATTTAAGCCTCAGTTTTCTTGTCTGTAAAATGAGGGGATTGAACTGGATGATTTCTAAAGACTTTTAAAATTTTAAATGTATGGTCCTATGATCAGTTTAGTCCTTGTCCCTTTTAGAATATTCTTTCATCTTTAGCCTTGGCTCTTGCTTGTTGCCTACCTCTGAAAATGTCTTTTTCACTCTCATTCATCTCCCATATTCCATCATTTGCCAAGTCCTGCCATTTCTACTTCCACAATATTTTCATGTTTTACCCACCACTTTAATTCAGCCCCTTACCAGCTTTTCCCTATTCTATGCAATGATCTCCCTGGCACAAGTCCCTCTCCTCCCTAAAATCCAGCCAGAAAAGATCAAAGGGCTGGGAAATTCAGTGGGTGTGGCCCTTATTCCCAGTTCTACTTCTCAGGAGCTGCTTAGGCTTACATTTATTTTTTCCCCACTTAAATTGTTGGATTCTTCATCTATAAGATGAGAGGCTGAACTGGTAAAGAAATTTGGGTGGTTTGCCACTTCCTTCTCCAGTTCATTTAGCAGAGGAGGAAACTGAGACAGAGTTAAGTGACTTGCCCAGGATAACACAGCTGGTAAGTGTTTGAGGCTGGATTTGAATTTAGGAAGATGAATCTTTCAGACTCCAGGAATTATATTGTACAGTGTTGAGCCACCTACTTGCCCAGATCTACTTATATATAACATGTATTTACATATATACAATATAACATGTATGTGTATATACTTTACATATGTGTAAGTATATATATACATATACATACATACACATAACCACATCTATATGACAGGTTTTTCAGCTTTAAAAGCTTATTGAAAAGGTTTTTCATATTGATTCTCTTATTTGATCCTCACAACAACTGGGCAGTAGATGCTATTTTCAACCCCATTTTACAGATGAGAAAACCCAGGCAGACCAAGGCTCAGTGTCTTGCCCAGGGTTGGGAAACTAGTAAGTATCTGAAGCCAGCTTTGTTTTGAGATCTTCCTGACCCCAGCTCTAGCTTTCTCTCCACAGCCTCATCTTAGCTGTATCTTAAAGATGAGAAAGGATATTTCTTTCCCAATATGATTCATAAAGAAATGTGTATTTTAAAAATTAATGTACAGAAACAAGCAGAAAAAAATTAAAACCGCAGCAACAACAACAAAAAGACAAGGAAGTGGGATGAGAAAGGTTGGTTGACTTTCTTAGATCATTGAGCTGGTAAATAGCCGAGGCAAGATCTGCACCTGCATCTACCTGCCTCTTGAGTCCAGCCCTCCATTCCCTTTCCATAGTGGCCTTTCCATCCTACTCTTTGAAATCATTATTGTTCTTCATTTGGGAAGTTATTTAAATGTTGCCTTTGGACATTTTTACATCTTAATTACTTCCTTCCTATGTTGCTCAGGCACTTGAGCAGCAGAAATTGCTGTTAACTTTCAATTTGAGGATTATAGTACTCAGTTCAGACCCTTTTCCAACTCATGTTACTGAATCATGATTAAAATAACATAACTCATGGCAAGTTTGATTCTTTGGGGCTCCAAGGAAGCAGTTATGGGGCTCGAGCTGTTGTCAAGGTTGAGACTTAGGAAGATGACCTTTGCCTCTGAGCCTCTGCCATGAGGGTCACTTCTGTGCTTCCTCCATCCACCCAACACCTAAAGAGCTTTTTTGAGAACTGAATTTGAGTCTCTTTTTATTTATTTTTTATTTTTTTATTATCTATTTTTATTTATAAAGATATCGGAAATTTTAAAAGGGAATATTCATACGTAAATGCATGATGCTTTCCATGGGGAAAAGGTGCTTTTGAATACCTTAGTTGGGGTTTTTCTATATATTTCTTCTCATTATTACTCATTATGACTCATTTACATATTGCTTTCTAGCTATAAATTTCTTTATATACATGATCTCACTGGATCTTTCTTAAAAGTCTGTGAGATATTATAAGTATTAACACCAGGAACCCCATTTTGCAAAGGAGGAAACTGTAGCAAGATTCCCCAGTTCCTAAAAATGTCAGGACAAGAGCCCTACTTGTTTGCTTACTTGTTTCTGGAAAAAAATGATGTGAACAATTAAATGTTCTTCAGAACTTAATTAAGTGCTGGGAACTGTCCTAGGAACTCTTTGGGGTTGGATAGGGCTCTTGTTCACATGCACTTATGGTCTAGTTGTAGAGAATGACTGCAATGACATTATTGCCAATACTAATAGATGATTACATGCATAATTGTGCAGTAGACAATGCTAAATGCTAATCTGGAAGTTCAAAACAGGGAGAGTTAGAAAAGCTGAGCTAGAATTTTATGGAGGATGTAAGACTTAAGGCAGAGATAAAATCGGGGTTGGGTTACAAATGGTAGAGTGCCCATCAGCTGGGGAATGGCTAAGTAAGTTATGGTATATGAATGTTAGGGAATATTATTGTTCTATAAGAAACGATCAAAGGGCTGATTTCAGAGAGGCCTGGAGAAACTTACAGGAATTGATGCTGAGCAAAATGAGCAGAACCAGGAGATCATTATACATGGCAACAACAGTACTATATGACGATCAATTCTGATGGACATGGCTCTTTCCAACAATGAGATGATTCAGGCTAGTTCCAATGATCTCATGATGAAGAGAGATCTCATGATGTGGGAACTGAATATGGGTCACAACATAACATTCTCAGTCTTGTTGTTGTTTGCTTAATCATTTACTTGCTTTTTTTGAGCTGATTTTTCTTGTGCAGCAAGAGAATTGTATCAATATGTTTATACATATTGGATTTAATATATATTTTAACATGTTTAACATATACTGGATTGCCTGCCATCTAGGGGAGGAGGTGGGGGGAAAGGAGAAGAAAATCTGAAACACAAGACTATGCAAGGATCAATGTTGTCAAATTATCCAGGCATATGTTTTGAAAATAAAAAGCTTTATTAAAAAATGTGTTATCTTATTTGATTCCCCAAGTAGAACAAGGTAGAGCATTATCATTCCCATTTTAAAGATGAGAACACTGAGGTTAGGAGTTGTAGTTTGCCTAAGCCAGTAAATGCTAGAAACTGAACTTCAGGACTTGTCTTCCAAATGCAAAGCTTTTCCTCCACTAGACTGCCATTCTTCTTCTCCAGGCCATACTCTAGACTTCCACTAACTAGCTCTTTATCCCAAGACCTCATTGCAGCCCTGGTACCTGCACATTGCAGGTGCCCTATGCCCCTGAAGTTTCTCCTTATAATTGGATAGCTCCTCCCAGAATCTCCATTTAAGGAGATGCCCAGTTCAGCCATGTCCCATGGCTTTCCAGCCTAACTAGACTTTTTCTACTCCAGCCCCACTTAGGATCCACTTCTCCCACACCCTCTTCCGCTTTCTTTTATGAGTTGCCTTCATCCATTAAAATGTAATTTTCTTAAGAGCAGGGACTGTTTTTCCTCCTGTTTGTATTTGAATTTCCAGCACTTAGCAGTGTGCCCAGCACAGAGGAAGCACTTAATAAATATATGCTAACTGACTGGCTAGGTCCCACTATCTGCCCCTATAAGGATCCAACATGGATGTATTAGGGGATTTTTTCCTCTGTTAAAACAGTTAATATGGCAAGTGACTTCTGGAGCTTTTTCTCGTGGCCTTTCTGATTCAAATGTAGAAATACTTGCTGATCATCTCCATGTAGTTGTTTCCCTGAACTCCTTGCCTCCGAATCCAATTTGTGATTTTTCCTCACAATGTGTTTCTCCTTTTGTCTTTATTTTTGTTAGTGACACTGCTGTTAATGTGCTCTTGGATACAGGCTACTTTGGAATCATTTTTGTCTCCTTTCTAGCTCTCAGTCCTCTATCCAATCAGTGCTATTCACTTCTGAAACATCTCTTAATCAAATAGCCCCTTTCTGTTTCTAATATAATATGGGAGTTGGGCTAAATGACCACTAAGGTCGCTACAATTTTAGTACCCTATGATTCTATGTCCTTGGCAATTTTCATGCTTGGCTGGTAATAATAAATCCAAAGAAGTCTCACACTTTTCCCTTCTGTGAAGGTTCTATATTTATGTCAAATACATAATACATACATATTATATATATATACACGTATACACACACAGACAGAGAAAGAGAGAGACAAAGACAGAGACAAGAGCGACAGAGACAGAAAGAGATGGAGAAGGGAGAGGAGAAGAGTGGAGAGGAGAGGAGAAGAGGAAGGGAGAATACAAGAAGTTCCTTTAGCTTTCCAGTTCCACCTAAATTCATTCTTCCTAGAGATTTTTCATCAGGTGAATGAAAGCCTTTTTACAGTTATCTCAAACTGGGCCATTTGGTTAACAGTCACCATTTTACTGATTTAGCAGATGAGACCCAGATCAGGTTGTGAGGACTTACTTCTATAGGGCCATTTCAGAGCAACTTGTTCCCAAGGTTGAAATATATCAAATCCTCATCTCCGATTCCACTCCATTAACTCCACCTCTTCTAATAGTAAGCACTAACCGAGAAGGATATTTTCAGGGCTTTTGTTTGGTTATTATCCCAGATGGTTTGAAAATGGTCACTACGAACTAGATCACATTTCCATCCCCCTTAATTTCAAGATGGAAAATTTTTTAAACACTGGAGAAGAGCAAGCAATGGACCAAAAGAACAAGATCATAGAAGCCCAGAGTTAAGGCTAGAATAGACATTATAGTTAGGTCATCCCTCTAGTGTGACTTTTTCATTTTTCAGACCAGAAAACCCAAATCCTAAAGAACTGTGACTTGTCTGGTCTAGTACAAACAGTAAGGAGATCCAATATTTGGACCCAGGTTTTCTGATTCCAAATTCAGCACTCTCTTCAGTGTCCTATGCTAGCCCATCAGATTGTTGTCTCTATCAGTAATTTTTTCTAAAAATCTGTTTTCTATAAATCAAATGTGAAGGAGAAAAAAGGCAAGAAAAAAGCCCCTTGGCAATTTAAAAAAATTTGAATTAATTTATTTTAAATTAACTCAGCAGCTGAAGAAGTCAGGCTGCCTGATGGTAGATTATAAAATAGTGGGTAAAATACAAAATTAAATGACAGTACAAACTTGCAATGGCTACTTTTTGAACTATTATTTACTCAAGAATGCCGTGTTTGGGATTTGTAGAAACAACATAAAGAGAGTTTCTTCTGATGGGATGCTGATGATGAATGGTAGTATTATTGTGGAAAGAGTAATACTTTTAGAGACAGATGCCCTGTGTTCTAATTGTGCCTTTATTAGTGACCGTCTTATGACCTTGATAACTTTATTTTATTGTCGTTCATTCTTTGTTTTCTAAGAGATCAGTGATATTACAGGCAAAGTCTTGATTTAAACACGAGCTGGATTTAAATGAGGCAGAGTTGTTCAAAGTCATTAGCTGCACTTTCTCTTTCTGAACCATTGAAGTCCAATATCAAGACCTCTGAGGTTTCTTCTTGCTCTTAATCTATGATGCTCCTTTGGTATTTTCATAGATTTGTGATCTTATGAATGGAGCATCCACACCCCATCAGTCTGCTACTCATTCAAGAATTCTTATTCTGTGTAATTGTTGTAAAAATCTGGTGCTTACTTGGTCAAAACAAAACAGTGGCCCTTCCATAATGATTGCTATAATTCATTATCTCAGAGAATCATTGGATTGTAGACTCAGAGCTGGGAGGGGCTTCAGATCTTTTCTGTGAAAGGCCAGAACTTCCAATGATTTCCCTAAGTCACAGGGTAGTAAATGGCACAGCTGAGACCAAGGGTCCAGCTCTCCAACCAAGGGCTCTTTTGGCTGAACCATGTGCCTGTGGTGTTGGAAGCTGGACTGATATAAGCTGACCCTAAAAAAAAAACAAGCTGAAGGCAACTTTTTAATAAAGAAAGGAAACAAGAATGAGTGTATTGTTATATAGTACTAGTTATTTCTGCTATGGCAAGACAGAGAAAAGGCACTAACGACTCAGTGCTGATGGTGGAGTTTTGGGGTGGTATCTTCATAGCAACAGTGGAAATAGGAGAAGGAAGGCCACTAGAATAAAAATAGACTATTAAGACCCCCAGTCTCATACAACTGGAGGACTGGGTTTGGGTCTGTGTACCATGTCATAAAATCATCAATAAGCTGGAGTACATCCATGTAAATAAGGGTGTCCAGGATGGTGGAAAAACTTAAAACTCCCATCATCTGACGAGCTGTTGAAAGCTTTGGGGCTGTTTATCCTAAATAAGAGAAAGCTCAATGAGTGCTTGAATCTTGTCATCAAATGTTTAATACAATTATGGAATTATGGACTAGTAGAGCTGGAAGAAACTTCAGGGACTATCTCATCCAAAGCCATCCTTTACAGATAAGGAACTGAAAATCAGAAAATTCAAGGATTGGTCCAAAGTCACAGAGATGCTAAGATTCCAACTCCTGGAGGTGTGTGTGTGTGTGTGTGTGTGTGTGTGTGTGTGTGTGTGTGTGTGTTTGCAGTGGGGAGAAGTTATTTAACTCTAGAATGGTTTTCTGTAGTACATCTTATAGAAATTCTCTTTTAAACAGGGAATTTGGGAATGGAACCAGTTGGGGAATTTTGAGTTATTCTAAAGAAAAGATCCTTAACCTGGGGTCTCTGAACATGTGTTTTTGATAACTACATTTCAATATAATTGGTTTCTTTTATAATCCTGTGGGCTTTTAAAATTTTATACTTTTAAAAACATTATTGTGAAAAAGGATCCATAGACTCTAAAGACTAAGAAATCCACAATATAAAAAAGGGTAAGAACAAGGGTTCTTACCCCATTCTAAAGCATACCTGATATCAATGCAAGAGTCTTGGCCGAAGCATGAATTCAAATTATTGCCTCTCCCTTTTTCTATCCCAAAAGAAATTGAAAGTTTGTAGGCAACCCATAGATGGGGAAGGATCTAGGGAGCTACGTGCTGTTGATTTACCTTCATGAATGATGATGGAAAACTTACCACTTTCTTTGTGCTTTACCTTAGCCATTGCCTATAAATCCGTATTAAGGTGCCCCATGGGGACTGTTTGAAGGGAATGACATTTCACTCTTTGGAAGTATGGGTAGCTGGCCAACAGCTTAGGGGAAAAGACTTTGAACAAAAAGATTTGGGTCAATGTCCTAGCACTTCCCCCTGTTCTATGTCTTTGGAGAAATCCTTGTTCTACCATAGGTAAAATAGGGGAGAGGAATAAGGCTTTTAAGTGTTCTAGAGATCACCCTTTTCCAGTGCTATCTAGTAGGTTTTCCACTAAAGACTGTTTCTGATGGTAATGAAGTCACCTTGGGGAGAAGGGCACATCTGGCCTTCCTCCTACACATATATCAGTGGTGTTGATTTGGCTGCCCAAACTCAGTCAGCTCTCCCTTCCATTCTCAGGCTGTGCAAGCCTTCAATTAAAAACCAATATCAGTGTCACCCACCGCTCCAGAAACTCTTACAAAAACAGAAAAGGAGCACACCTTGTCAGTTGCCTATAGCATTCCAGCAGATTAACTTCCCTTTGTTCCTGTGAAGAGGGAAAAAAGCTTGTTCTGTTTTATTAGATTTCAGGGTCTTGGATACTGTACAATATTCCTGATTCTGAGCCATCAGCTAAAAAAAGGAACTGAAGTCTTGGCGAAGTAATTTCAAAAGATATTAAGTGGGAAAGAAGGAAAATAGCAGCAAATCTTGAAGAAAAAGTTTGGGGGATTTTCTTACCCATCGATCATTTTCTAAGTGTCGATTAATTCCCTTGATATCTCTAAAAAGTAGCTCATTGCCTCTATTTCTGATGTATAAATCAGGTTTGGTGTCTTTCTCACAAACTCGCCCTGGAAAGATGGAAATGTATAGAGGGAAAGCTAGAAGAATTAGCAAAAAAGACTGTCATAGTCTCTTGGAAATCCATGTAAAGTCACCTTACTTTTCCTAAATTTCCAGCATCCCCTATAGCTTGATTTTTGCTGATTGGCAAATGGCTAATTTCTTGTACTCATCATCAATGTATAACAGCATCCATTAACATTAATTGAAACCTTACCACATGCAAAATTTGGGTTAGGCCCCGGGGAGACAAAGAACTCTCCGTCTCTCCTAAATGTGCTGATTTCCAAAATGGCGAACCGAACAGATTCGGGAAACTACAGCCTGCCACAAAAGCTTTGAAATAGATAGTCTGGGAGCATTTAGAAGGAATGCATTGGTCATTAGGAACTAGCACGACTTTGCTAACAAGCCCTGACAAACTAGACTCAATTGCATTTTGGTCTCGATTTGGGGGAATATAATAGTCAAAGCCTGACTTGATTTTTAGCAAGACATTACACAGAGCTCCTAATCAAGACACACTGTGTACCCTTATGGACAAGATGCAGAAATGCTCCTCAAGGTGGAAAAATATTGGTTAGGTTACAGTATTTTACAGTCCTGTGTGACCACTAATTTTGATATAATTTTAATTTATGACATCTCTAGGGTCATAGCCGTGTACTTCTCTTGAACCAGGCTGACTCAGAATGTCTGACCTTGACCAGATGAAACCAATTTGAGCTGGTTTCCCCACTTTTATTGTCAGTTGGATTTTGCACCACATAGATGTGTTTTATTACTCTTTTGGGGAAGGTATTTCTTTTTTTTTAATTCTGTGTTTTTTTTAATTTTTTTTAAGAATAGATATTAGTCCGAGGGTATGCAAAGGTGAAATTAGTGAGGAGGAAGTCATGAGAATTGTCTATTTCCATAGAACTTGTCCTACTCACAGTCACTTCTCTTACATATAAGAAATACTGAGACAGAACCCCTAGCTATACCAGCAGCAGATCCAAGTTTGTAACATATATGATATGACGGATAATCTTTCTTAAAGGAAGGGGATGTATTTTTCTGAGTTGGAAATTAAAAAAAAAGGGTTAGCCTAGTAGTGCTGGAGAAGAAAAACAAATTAGTATCATGGAATAAATTCAGTTTTTGAGAAGAAAGTCATAGAACATATGTCTTCCCCAACTAGATAATAAGCTCTTTGAAGGGAGGGAGTGTTTTAGTTCTTGATTCCCTGGCTCCTCACCAGGTACCTGTAATAGAGTAGCCTCTGAATAAGGTCCCTGAATTCTTCAGGGGTACAGAGATGATAAAAGTAGTTAAGCTGTTTTTTTGTTTCTGATGATTGACTATTTTGGAAAGGGGGGTGAAGGCTGTGTTAGTCTGGACTTTAGAGAACGTTTCTGATTATTATATCAGAGATGAAAAGCAGCATCTTCAGCAGTTTCCTGGCTTGTTTTCTAAGCACCCCCCAAATTGGTTTCTTTTTAATGTGAATTTAGCAGGCCTGTGACATTCATGGAGGACTCACTCTAAAAGTCTCCAGGTCAAATCAACAAGCATTTATTAAGTACCTACTATTTGCGACAGACCCTGTGCTAAGTACTGCAGATACAAAGAAATGGAGCCCTTACCAAATCAAATCAAACAGTTCAGTTCTAAAGGAGTTCAGGTCTAATGGGAAGATAGCATGCGAACAGCTATGTACAAATGAGATATAGAAAGCATCATTTGGAGGTAGTCTCAGAGGGCAGGCTGATTAGCAAACAGCTATTAAGAGGGCACTAGCATTAACAGGAAAGCCTTTTTGGGGGATTTTAGCTGGGATCTGAAAGAAGTTAGGGAAGTCAGCAGGCTGAGATAAGGACAGAGTCTTTGCACAAAGAGAAAAAAGCAAATGTGCCTGGTGGTTAAGGAAGAAGGAGGAGGAGGAGGATTGAAAGAAGAAGGAAGAGGAAGAGAAGGAAGAGAAGGAGGAGGAGGAGAAATAAGGAAAGAAGAAAGAAAGGAAGAAGGAAGGGAAGGAAGGAAAGAATTCAAGGAAGGAATAAAGGAACAAAAGAAAAAAAGAAAGACAGATGATGATGACCAATACATGTAATCCCTGATACTAGGGAAGGTTGAGGCTGGCAGAGCTTTTGATTTGGGAGTTTTTAGGTATGGATCTCCGTTGATATGGTAAAGTGGTGGGAGTAGAGAGGGAGTAGAAAGATCCACTTGGCTTCCATTCCAGGATGGATAAACTGACCCAGGTAGGAATTGGAGTGATTCAAAGCTTCTCTGCTGAGCAGTATTGTCAATCAGTCGATTGATCAAAACAGGAAAGGCACAGGAGAAGGCAGGGAAGAGAGAATTCTTGTTCATTTCTCTCTCCCTTTTTTCCTTCTCTTTGTCCTTCCTGTCCCCAATTGGAAGAGATTGATGGATACATAAGTGGTTTTTGCATTGAACTGTCAAGAGCTAACCTGCCTGGGTTTGGGAAACTGAACAAAATTGGGGAAATTTGGGATCATTCTGAACCAGCCTCATGATCTTGTTTCAGATTTTGAACAGCCTATGAAAGATTTTTCATTTTCAATTTCACAGGTAGCTGACAATGATAAAGACTCTGGGTAAATTGTGCACCCATCTCCCTTTAGGAAACCCTCTCCCATGCCCTGATGTCTTGCACTATATCTTCCTGCACTCCCCAACTCTCCAAAGTCCACCCATTCCACTCTGGCTTCCCTCTTTGTTCCTTCCTTCTTCAGTGGAGTTTCTATTTACCTTAATGCTATGTATCCCTTCTGGCCATCTAATTAAAACAATTCACAATAAGGTATTAATGAGGCTTAGTCTTTAAGTAGACATTAAATATAAAATGGAAACTTTTTATTTCAAATTAATTCTACCAGCAGAGGGAATTTTGATAAAGTAGAATGTATGTACCCTTGTCTCCTCCAGGCCAACCTTCCTCTTCCTATTTCAAAGCTTACTCTCCTTCTGAGAAACAACAGGATGTAGTATGGAGAAAACTGGACTGGGGAGGTGTCAGAAGAATTAGATTCTGGTCTTGATTTTGTAAGTCACGAGCTATGTGACTGTGGGCAAGTCTCTTCACACTATGTTTCAATTTATTCAGACTGAATTCGATATCCCAGGTCTCTTGCAGCTGCAAACTCTGATTTTTGTTCAAGAAAAGAAGGGACTATTTAAAGATCTTGTATATAGGAAGAAAGAAAAGTGAGTTAGTTGATGTGTGTTTTGTGTGCAAATATATATAATATGTATATATATAAACATACAGACACACATACATTATATGACTGGTAGGCTGTTGTTCTTTGTTCTTGCAGAAGACCAAAATAACATCAGTATGATGCTCGAGCCAAGTTGCAGTGGGTCTGACTGTAGCCGATCGCATGAATACGAACTGGGAAATGCTCTGCCAGACACAAACAGTCCCTAGCACCATTTGGGGGCTTCTCTAATTTTGCATCTCACATTTCTTTTAAACTAATTCAATTCTGCTTTGCTCATAGAACACAGCCCCTTCTGTGAGGAGGACACGCCATTCTGGGTGGTCCTGTGCCAGGGGCTCCCAGGTTGTGTAATCATTTCCAACTTTCTTAAGGGAGACCTTGAGAGTGCACTTGTATTGCTTTTTCTGCTCACCGTGTGCAATTTCTCCATAAAACAGTCTTTTTGACAAACATGCATTTGGCACTCAAACAATGGGGCCGGTCCAATGCAGTTGGGCTCTCTGCAGTAGGCTTGGAATACCTGGCACTTTAGTTCAAGAAAGGAGCTCGGTGTCTGGTACCTCCTCGTGCCAGGTGATCTTCAGAGTCTTCCTGAGACAATTCAAATGGAAGCGATTTAATTTCCTGGCAGGGCGCTGGTACACTGTCCGGGATTCACAGCCATGCAACAAGGAGGTCAGCACAAGGGCTCTGTAGACCTTCAGTCTGGTAGTCAGTCTAATCCCTTCCTCTCCCACACTTTCCTTCAGAGCCCCCAAACACTGAGCTCTGCAATCTGTATGTCAATCTCATTATCAATGTGGACAACCCTGGAAAGTATACAAGGTGAGTAAACTGACCCCCAGAATTCAAAACTCCATCATTTGTTGTAAGCCGTGGTTCCATGTGTGGATGGCAGATGTGCTGACTGGTGGAGAACTTGTGTTTTCTTGGTGTTCATTTAATTGTCAAGTCAAAATTAGCACAAGAATCAGAGAACTCAAAAGAATCAGAGAACTGTTCTATACTTAATTTCATCATAGTCTCAGAGGCTGCACTGAGCACACAGTCATCTGCAAATAAAAAGTCATGTACCAACATTTCTTCCATTTTGGTCTTGGGTATATATATATATGTATATATACACATATATATACATACATATATATATATACACATATACACATATACACAAACATAGCATGTATAAGTATACATATACATATATATATATATATATATATATAAGAGAAATTAGTCTGTTTTCTGAGCTGAAGTAATGTAACCTCATCTGCTGTCTTGTTATTATTAGTCCCTTACCAATAATGACCAATCTGAATGCTATAAAATTTCCATTTCCTTTTAGTAACTGCTTAGAGTTCTGAGCAGAGTAGGAACCAAGTTCTCCCTGAGATCTAATCTTGACTTCTATGAACTTGCTATGAGATCTTTTAACAAATCACATTGCTGCTTTAGGTCCAAGTTTCTTTTTGAATATTCAAACCATTAAAAATCCCTTTATAAAGCATTTTTGCTCAGATATTTGATTATCATTGCTTTTATTTATATATTTTATTTTTATATTTATATCTTTTGTTTCTACAAGCTTCTTGAGTAACTCCAATATAGCCCCCCTTCCTACCAGAAAACTATTCCTTAATACAAGAATGAAAAAGAGAGGGGAAAAGTCTAAGCAACCCCCCCCAATACGATATTCTTTGCAATATCCTCCACCCATCCTCTGCAAAGAAGGAAGAGAAGTACATTCTTATACTACTTTTTCCAGGCCTTGCTTGGCCATTTTAAATACACAGTGGCCTCTTTTCTTTGTTGTTATTAATTTATGTTATTGTACTCATTGTGTATACTATTTTCCTGGTTCTGTTTATTTGATTTTGCAATAATTCAGAGAAGTTTTCCTTTGCTTCTGTACATTCTATATATTCATTGTTTCTTACAGCTCAGTTATATTTCATTACATCCAGGTACCATAATTTGTTTATGTGCAGAGCCTTGTTATGGGTTTGGGGAGAGGGAAATCTGCCTTTATTTTCCTGAAAGCCTGGCAGAATTGTGAAGTAGGAGGGCTTTTGGTGGCCCTTTATGCAGTGCATTTTTGTTTCTCCCAGGACTGCTAAGGGTCCCTAATCCATGCTCTTTCCTAACCCCCACCTCTCCATTCAGAAGAAATGAGTCCCTTGTCTCCCCCCACAGGTGTCTGATGGTTAGATAATCTAGTAGATTTCTTTTTGTTAGAATTGCAGATTCTTCAAGTCAGAAGGGACCTTGGAGAGCATCTAGATGAGGGCTCCTTTAACTTTGCTGACTCATGACCCCTTTATGCTTGAGAAATTTATATGTGCTTCCAGGTATGTACTCATAGAAAATAATCATACACTTACTAATAATAATCATAATGTTGCATGCCCACACTCTGCATGTGGAGTTATGACCCATGGTTTTAGAAGCTGCCTTCTACCCCTTCTGTCCCCAAGCACTGATCCATTCCACCATATTCCACAACATATAATTTCCCAAAGGAGCAACTTCTGCTTTGGGATGGTGTCAATTCTGATAAAGTTTTTCCTTACAAAGCACAGAACACTGCCTCTGAAACTTCCACATGTTGCTCCCTTTTCTGCCCTCTGGGGTCAAGCCACCAAGTCTAACTCCTTTTCCACATGACAGCCCCTTAAATACTCAAAGACAGCTGCCATATCCTCCAGTTTTTTTCTTCTCCCAGCTACTAGATTTCCCCACTTCCTCTCCCTGAGCTTCCTATTGCCCAGTGCCCAGTTCTCTCACCTTCTCCGTTGCCTTCTCCTGGACGTGCTTCATTTTTCAATTCCCTTTCTACGCTGGACCCAAGACTGACCCCAGCATTCTAGATGTGGTTGGTCTGACAAGAGACTTTCACCTCCCTCTTTCCGGGCATTCGGCCTTTCTTAAGATCATGTTGGATTTTGGGCTGTCATATCACACAGACAGCTCACACAGTGCCTGAAATCTCCAGACACACAAATATATTTTTCACAGAAATAATTGTCCGGCCTTATGGCTTGTGTAGCTGTTTTTGAAAATTCTAGATGGTAACTCAGGCATGAATGCTAATATAAGTGATTTCCAGGTAACACATATATTTTAACAAGGAACTTTTTAAAGGTAGTGCCTTAATCTAAGGCAGTAACCTGATTGGGGGAAATTTCACAGAATCTCAGAAGTTTCTGCACTGTGACAGAACTGTGAAAGTATTGGGGGAGGTGGTAGGGCCTTATGTATGCTGCTGAGAAGTCCGGCTGTTTTGCTTTGAAAAGAGAATTATTATGGTGTGGTAAGACTGTGGTCTTCGACTTAAATCTGGTAATTACTTTATTTGGGTAGCCTTAACTGAGTGATTTTTATAGTTATTTTGATTAAGACTTTCCTTCTGATTGTTTTCTCCTGGATTTTGCTCCTATATGAAAATGCTATTGATATTTTGTGGATCAAGTTTTTGCACTATGCCACTGTAAAGATTTGTTTTAATTAGTTCCTTTGCTGATTCCCTGGCCCTTTCAAAATAAAGGATCATGTCACCAGCAAATAATGGCATTTTGTTTCTTCTTCATTCATATTTATGACTTCAATTTCTTTTGCTGGTGTTATTAGCATTGATGACATTTCTAAAACTACCTTAAATACCCAAAGGAGAAATAGGGCATCCTTGCTTTACTCCTATATTTATTGGGGGAAATTCTAGTGCTTCCTAAAAATAATATATTTTGACTCTAGATGTATATTTTTAGTACATTAAAAAATTCCCTAATATGCCTGCTTTGTAGTGCTTTTGATTAGCATATTCTACTGCTGTACTTCATCAAAAATTTTTCTGCATTTATTTTTAGATGATCTAACCATGGGGCTTTGGATATCATTGGTTTTAATATAATCACATCATTTCTTTTCTTAATGTTGAACATTCTTTGGATTCTGGATATAAATCCATTTTTATCATAAAATTGTTTTTTTTTAATTGTCTAGGATTTTATTTGTGATTTTTGAATCAATATTCACTAGTAACATTGGTCTCTACTTTTCTTTCTTTGTGTTATCCTTTCCTAGTTTAGGTATTCATACTGCATTTGTCATATAAAATATAGAATTTTTTTCCTTCACTTTTTGAGATGCATTATCTTAAAAACTTAGCCTCTCTGGACTTCAGTTTCACAGAATCATAGAAGATTTCAATGGTTTTCTAATCCAGACCTCTAAGTAAAATATGAATCTTCTTTGTGACCTCTATGCAGTTGTAAGTATCCAAGACCAGATTTGAACTCAGAAAGATGAGTCCTCCTGACTCTAAGCCCAGAGCTCTATGTACTATGGTGCCTCTTGGCTGCCTCTAAAAATCTCCAATCTAGGTTTATTTGCAAATAATTTCAAAACAACTCCACCAACTAACAACCAAAATGTTGTAAAAGATACAAAATGGTGCCGAATCAGGAAAAACAAATGAGTGACGGCACTGTAGGAGTGACGCCGCTGAATGGCACCTTCTCTCACTTTTCTAATATTCACTAGAAAGCGCTCGGAGTTTGGAGACCTGGGAAGAGCTGTTTTTCCCATTATAGGAAGGGATTCTTACCCGCACATTAATTTCCGGTAGCTCAGAGCCAGCAAGTGCAATTTCCCTTTCTCTTGGACAGGCAGGAGTGAGCGCCGACTTAGATTTTTAGAATGTTAGAACTGAGTGAGATCACAGAACACAGAAAGCAGGATGTCATGTCACATGTCACCCATCCCACCCACTTTAGAGAGGAGGCAGCTGAGACCCCGGGCAAGGAAGCGATTGGCTTAAGCCCACCCATAAGGTTGTCCAGGTCTAGAACTCAGGTCTTTTTATTTCTTGTTTCTTATTTTAAAATGTTTCCCTCCAAATAGCAAGTATTGATTTTCTCTCCTTTGCAAAAAACATTATAATAAACGTGTAAAACATTAATTTGCAAAAACAAAACAAGCAAAAGCAACAACAATTACTACTCCAGAGCAAAATTTTGGTGTCAGAAAACCTGTATTTGAATTGTTATTTACTCCTTGGATGGACCGGTCACGTTCCATGTTTTGGTCTTGTCCATAAGATCCTCTCTAAGGTCATCTCCAGCTCTAAATCTCCTGAAGAATAACTAAACAGTCCCTGAGTGGGTGAATATGGCATTCTGGGGAGAGTGTTGGATTTGGAGTCAGAAAGATCTGAATTTAAAGGCAGCCTGCATGTGACCATGGGCCAGGCACTTAATCTCTGCCTGCCTTAGTTTCCTCATCTGTAAAATCAGCCTGGAAAAAACTCCAGTAGTTACCTCTCAGAGTCCTTGTGCAGCATAATGTCTGCAATATAACCGTTTGCCAATGTAAAAACACATGTTTTGCAAAAGCCAGTTATTTTTATCTTTTAGGACAAATCTTGCTGGGTCTGGGGGTCCAGAGAAGTGCTCGTCTTTTTGTTAGAATGATTTTCCTTGGTTTAAGCTGGCCTCTACGATCAAACCTTGTGTTCACAGAAGGTCACTTTTAATTTCCATAGTAAACCAATTTTTCAAGGACATGACTGCCTTTTTTTTTAGCCCAACGGTGGCGGTTACAATAAGCATAATTAAAGTTATAAATAAAAATGCCATCCACCACAGGGGACCAAGAGTTCATTCCTCAAGGAATTCTGTTTTCTAACCCAGTTTAGCTGCTCCACACGGAAATGGCGAAAAGGAGGTTTATCAATAATAAAGGAGAAATATGTGTTCCGTCCATATGGGATAGACCGTGTAGACCAATTATTGTCCTGTTGTGGAAATTCAAGGATAATACTAATAGCTTACATCTGTATCAAGCATTTTCCATATATTATTTCATTACTGCTAGGATCTGATGGCAAGTGGGTGGGGGTGGGGAATCAAGCCCTATTCCAATTAGCATCAGTGTGGGTGTTCTCCCCCCAAAACACAGATTGCCCCCCAAAGAGAGACTCTTTCAGGATTACTGCATAATCCATTCCCTGTGGGCAAGCTGGCATTGAATCTCAGTACTCAGCTAGACTGGTTTTTAGGTAGCAGATACCTCTGCTGAAAGGCTGCCTCCTCCACGTGGCCCTCCCTGATCTCCAGAGTTGTTACTGTTCTTTCTTTCTGATTTAATATTTAACAGATGCTTCTATATTAACTTCTGACTTCTCAAGGACAGGAGCTGTTTATTTTTTCCTTTTGTTTTGTTTTGGTATTCTTAGAACTCAGAATGGGAACTTGCTTAAAGAAGCTTCATAATTGTTTATTGAACTGGAGGGATTTGCCAAAGCTGGTTACCGACCCCCCAAAATGAGGCATTGGGGAAAGACTCAAGTGGAAGAGCATAAGGCTTATTATCTCTAGTTTACAGATGAGGAAACTGAGGGTAGCAAGGTCAGGCAGCTTCTCTCAGCCCCCACGGTTCTTATGTGGGGGGAGCCAGATTCCCTGCCCCAAATGCAGACCATCCTCCCCCCCACTGATAATGACACCCACCGGGATCTTCTGCTGTGTATTGGGCTTTGGCCAGAAAGAGTAATGGATGTGGCGCAATGTCTCTGTACTCTTCTGCGTACCTGAAGACTGCACTTGTCTTGTGTCCATGGCAACTGCTTCCCGAGCTTGATGCTCTTTGCAATTCTGCCTGGGAGGAGAATGGTCCTGAGCCATCCCCTGCATAAGACTGCTTCTCCCTCTGATTGCTTGGGCACAGAGTGGCCACACAATAAATACTCACAGATTTGACCCTAATCAAATCCCCAAATTACTACAAAATAAGAAGAGGGGGGATGAGAGTAGCTGCCTAAGGAATGGATTGTGCTCACCCTGGAGAACCGATACTTTGATGGTGCAATGGAAAGCCCTGGCCCTGCAAGTCAGGAGAGACCAAGAGAGACACTTATTAGTAGCTGTGGGACCATGGCAAGTAGCATGTCTCCCTCAGCATCCTCATTTGTGAAAAGGGAGAAATAATAGCACCGACCTCTCAGGATTGTTGTGAAGATAAAGTGAATTAACATGTTTGCAAACCTTAAAGAAGCATATAAAAGGCAGTTATTGAATATATGTATACATATACACAAGTATATATACATATACATATATACGTATATATATACATATATATACATGTGCATATATATGTGTATATATATATATATATATATATATGAGGTTCCTTGAAATCACAGGTCTTAACTAAAGAAAGCCAAACTATCGAATGAAGCCTACAGAAGGTAGAGTTAGGTCCAATGAGCAAGAGCAAGAATATGGGTATAAGTAAAGCATTAATATATTTAATATATAGTACATAATTATAATGTAATATAATATATTTAATATATAACATAATAAATAAAATATATAAATGAATATGATACAAAGTAAAATATGATAGTCATTGAAAAGTTCTATGAGCAATTTCAAGGAGAGATCATTGGTACTTAGAGGGGAGGGGGTTTCAGGGAAGATTTCATTAGGGAAAATGGCTTTTAGGTTCGCTGTTGAAAGAAAGGAGACACGGGGCAGCTAGGTGGTGCAGTGGATAGCGCCCCAGCCCTGAAGTCAGGAGAACCTGAGTTCAAATCTGGTCTCTGACACTTAATATTCCCTAGCTGTATGACCCTGGGCAAGTCACTTAACCTCAATTGCCTCAGCAAAAAGAAAAAAGAAAGAAAGAAAGAAAGGAGACACTTCACCAAAAATGGAAAAAGACACAATGGTAGCTGGAAAGAAGTTCAATTTGTCTACATCAGAGAATACATGAAGACAAATAAGAATAAATAAGGCTGGAGAGGTAGTCTGGGAGAAACTTATGGAGAGCCTTGACTGCCAAGGTCAGGAGCTTAAATCTTTCTCTATAGGCAATGGGATTTTGAGAAAGATGACATGATCAAAATGGTCCATTAAGATTACTTGTCGAATATATTTGGGACAGAGGACAAAGTGGATGCAGTGGGAAAACATTAGGAGGCTATTAAAATAGTTTAGATGAGAAGAAATGAGCACTTCTGGGAGAGGGGAGAAGAGTTAATTTTTTTTATTGGCCAGGATATCTTATTGGTGCTCTTTCCAGTTCTGAAGTAGTCTCGTAGGCCCCTTACAGAGGGAAATCTGGCTAAGTCTCAGGGGGTCAGCAGCCTTCATTTTGGGAGCACATTTGTCTCTTTCCTCCTAGATCCTTTCTTCCTTCCAGAATGCTCTTCTTCTACATCTCCACTGATAGAAACCTTTTTGCATTTTTGGGTGGAACTAAAGTTTAGGAACAAAATTTTGCCAGTGTGTTTTTAAATGCAGTTAGGTATCATAGTGGAGAGAACTCTAGCCCTAGATTCAGAAAGACCCAAGTTTAAATCTGCCCTGAGATATTTACTAGCTGTGTGACTCTAGACAAGTCATTTAACCTTTAACTGACCAGGATATTGGGAGGATAAAATGATGAAATGAAAGGAAAATATTTGTCAAGCTCTTTTCAAACATTAAAGTCCTATATAAATGTTGGCTGTTATTATTATGTCCACTTCTTGTGGTTTTAGCCCATTGGCCCTCACACTCTCTCTCTCTCTCTCTTCAAGAATTAATGGTTTGGTTTGATTCAATCCTACAGTATCATCAGTGTAAGGAACTCCCAGTGAGGAAACTCCCTTCCCCAATAAAGGTTACCAATTATTCATATTTAATAGTCTTAATGAATTCCCTGGAACATAGTATTTTTTTTGGTACATATCACATTTTATCTGCAGATCAGTCACATCCTCCCTCTCCTAGGATTAGCCCTCCATCCATTAGAAAGCATAAGCTTCCAAAAGTCATGAACTTTGCTTATCCACCATCTTGGTCTCCTTAGTACTTTGCATGGGGTAGGAGCTAAAGCAGTGCTTATTGAGTTATACTGAATAGAGCTTAAGATTATCCATACTCTCCCATCTATCATTTTGGCCAGTCTGAAGTAGAAGAGGTAGCTCCAACGGAAGAGAGATGCTGAGAGTGTCAGCAAAGACTCAGGAAACAGGAAGAACGCTATATTCAGCCCTAGGACCGGGTCTGGAGGGCACCAGTCCCCAGAGCCACCATGGATCCAGACTGGCTGCTGGACCAGAAGCCCCTTCCCCTTGCTCTCCCTGGAAGAAAGGCAGAGGCTGGCTGTGTGGCTCCCCTCCTCTTGGCCCTCAGACCACTCCTAGGAGTTCATTAGTCCCAAGGCCGGGCTGGAAGGTGTTTTTCCCTGTGTGTCCATGGAGGAAATCAAGGCTGAAGCACTAAAATGCTCCTTCAAAGGACAGGGTGCTGGGTTGCTAGGAGACCAGTGGTAGATCTTAACCACACCTAGAGGGCAGTTCTCGAGCAAGCCATTTTTATTTAGAAAGGATGTTTAATTCCTCTCTCCAACTGCCTTTGCCTGCATTTTTAATTTCCTTTTGGGGTACAGCAGCCATCTGGTCTGCTAACAAAGGGTTTCCAACTGATTATGTAAAGTATTCTGAACTAAAACTTGGCTGGATGAATCCTTTTCTTCACTACCCCCTTCCTTTGAAATCTGTAAAAAATTGGGAGAGTTTTTATGAGGTTTTTTTTTTTTTGGTGGACTCCAAGAGAAGAAAAACAATGAAAATGTAGCTTTTAAAGTTTTCAGACTCATTTATTTAGTGAGTTATTTGTTGAATGGCCACTCTGTGTCTAGGCCTGTGTTAAGTGCTGATGGGGAGACAAAAGAAATGGAGGAACATCCCTTTCTGGCAGGGATTTATGGAACAGTTGTAGGGACGGTCCACACGCAGCGCTATAAAATAGGTAAGTCAGGATGTCAGGTGTTACGTGGTTAAATGTTTTAGCAAAGCATTGGATCACTTTTCTAATGCTAATTTTTGTGGGGGAAATGGACAAGTATAGGTTACATGACAGTATGATTTGGTAGCTTTGGAACTGGTTGATTGACTGGACCCGAATCGCAATGTTTAATGGTTCCATATCAGCTTGGAAATAGATCTCTAATAGAGTGACCTGTGACCCTGTGCCATTTAACATTTTCATCAACAATTTATATCAAAATATTTGATTATTTTTAAATTTTGTTTATTTTATTCTGAGTTCCATATTTTCACTCTTCTTTCTATCCCTTCCCCACCCACTGAAAAGGCAAATAATATGATATCAATTATACATGTGAAATCATGCAAAACTTGTTTTATATACTAGCCATATAACAAAAATAAACAAATGAGAAAGAAAATTATATTTCAATTTGCATGCAGAATTCCTTAGTTTTCTCTCTGGAGTTTTTTTTTAATCACGAGTCCTTTGGAATTGTCTTGGAACGTGGTGCTGATCAATTAGCCAAGTCTTTCACAGTCGATCATTACAACATTGCTGTTACTTTGCACAATGGTCGCCGGTTTCTTCTCACTTTACTTAGCATTAGTTTATATGAGTCTTGCCATGTTGTTCTGAACCTTCCCGCTCATCATTTCTCATATCACAATAGTATCCCATCACAATTATATACCACAACTTGTTTAGCCATTCCCCAATTGGTGAGCAGCCCCTCAATTTCCAATTCTTTGCCACTATACAAAAAACTGCAATATTTTTCTTTGAACAAATAAGTCCTTTTCCTTTGATCTCTTTGGAGTGCTGACATTATAGTGTTTGCTACTGATTTTGATGGCAGCATAAATGGCATGAGACAGAGAGACTGAGTGATGAGAGTGGACAGAGAGCTGGTCATTAGAATCAAAAAGATCTTCTCTGACTTACAGTGGTTATCAGTCCACAAGAAGCATTTATTGTGTTGTGTTCAAATTTGTTGTTGGGTTTGGTCACTCCTGGCAAACCTCAGCCTCTTCGTGCTGCAGACAACTCTTTGTGACTGAAAGTTGTAGAGAAAATGGCAATTTGCATTTCCTAATCTGGAACTATTCAATACCAAAAGAAATCACAGAATCAGCCTTCTTCCCCTTCCCTGCCTCAGTTTCCAATGATATACTGCAAAATTTTCAGATGACACAAAGCTAAGACTGTGTGAGAATCATATATTTTAAAATGCCAGACAAAATCTAACTAAATCTAGCTAAATCTAACATGGTGAAACATAATAGAAATCAACATAAAGTCTTCCTCAGGTTAGGTGACTAGACAGAAGTTCCTCTGAAAAAGATCTCATTTCTATTTGTTTCAGTTTCTTCTTCTCTAAAAGGGGATTATAATAGCACCTTCTTTCTAAGATTGGTGTAAGGATAAAGTGAGATACTTGTAAGGTGCCTTGTAAATCTTAATGTGATATATCAATGAATAATAATAACCAATATTATCATCATTATTAATTATCCAGAGACAATTAGCACATAGTAGAGTCAATATTAGTAACTCATGCAATAGGACACCCACAAATACTGATGCAATCGAGATACAGGAAGACAGTGGTACTTCTCTGGAATAAAAAGTGGGAGATCCTTTCTACCCAGTTTTGGACAGGTCGTATCTGGAGAATTGTATTTATTTTTGCATATTAGTGTTTAGGAAGGACACCGCTAAGGTGAAGAATGTCCAAGGGAAGGCAAATGGGTTGCTGAAGATTCTTACTCCCTGGCAGGTGGCCATGGGAGTTTGGGAGTGGTCTTCAAACAGGGCTTTCAAGTTGTGTGATTCTGATTGTCCCCAGAGGATGCAACTAGGGGTGATAGGTGGACATTGCAAAGAAGCCTAGATGAAACTCAGGAACAAAGTGACTCATCTAGGATAACAGAATTAATGGCAGAACCAATATTAGAATCCTAATCTTGAGACTTCAAGTCAAATAGTCATTCTAGTACATTACACCACCTCCAGTTTTTATTCATATTAACCTTTTTATCCGAAACAAATCCCAAACAAGGATTAAGATGTTATATCCATATTTGAGTCTGTACCATTGATGCTAATTCTCTGATTTGTTAATTTTGACTTTGCAGTAAAAGGAAGAGTGTATGTTAATCAGAATGTGGAGATTTCTTGCATTTATGAGAAAAGTGACAATAAACACAACTCTAAGGGTATGTTTTTGGATATCATCATCATCACCACCACTAATCTTTCTATAGAACTTAATATGTACCAGGCATTGTACTAACTCTACAGTTATCCCATTTGATCTTCACAACCACCACAGAAAGTTGGTGCTATTATCCCCATTTTAGAAATGAGGAAAATAAGGCAAATAGCAATTGGGTGCTTGCCCAGGTTCTAATAAGTATCTGAAGCTGGATTTGAACTCAGATCTTTCTTACTTTATTAAGCTACCAGATGATTCGTTTTACTTGTCTGAACTTATTTGTTACAAAGGCCATAAGCAGAGGGAGAGAGCACTGGGAAGTGACAATGATATTTTATTTTATTTTTATTAAAGCTTTTTGTTTTCAAAGCATATGCATGAATAATTTTTCAACATTGAACCTTGCAAAATCTTGTATTCAAAATATCCCCCCTTTTCACCATCTCTTCCCCTAGATGACAAGTAATTCAATATATGTTAAACATGCAATTCTTCTACACATAGTTCCACAATTATTCTGCACAAGAAAAAGCAGATCCAAAAGGAAAAAAAAATGAGAAAGAAAACAAAATGCAAGCAAACAACAACAAAAAGAGTGAGAATGTTGTGTTGTGATCCACACTCAGTTCCCACAGGCCTCTCTCTGGGTGTGGATGGCTCTCTTTATCACTGAACAATTGGAGCTGGTTTGAAACATTTCATTGTTGCAGAGAGCCATGCCCATCAGAATTGATCATCATATAATATTGTTGTTGCTGTGTATGATGATCTCCTGGTTCTGCTCGTTTCACTCAGCATCAGTTCATGCAAGTCTCTCCAGGCCTCTCTGAAATCCCCCTGCTGGTCATTTCTTACAGAATAATAATATTCCATAACATTCATATACCACAATTTGTTCAGCCACTCTCCAATTGATGGGCATCCCTTCAGTTTCCAGTTTCTAGCCACTACAAAAAGGGCTGCCACAAACATTCTTGCACATGTGGGTCCTTTTAAGATCTCTTTGGGATATAAGCCCAATAGAAACACTGCTGCGTCAAAGGGGATGCACAGTGACAATGATATTTTAAAAAGAACACATTTTATAGAATGTGCAAATTGTCCAGCGTCCCATTCTCAGGGATGGTCTCCAACAGTTCAGCAGCCTTCCAGCTTCCTTCCACTGAATTCTTTTTGTATTCATTTTGTAAAAAGAGGCAGAAGATAAATTCAACCCGACCAATAAATGCCACATAATCCTGAGAGAAATGAGTCATCCCCTCATCCTCAAAGGACGTGCCATGATGTGTGTGAGATTTCTAGGCTGCTTGTGCCCCAGATTCTTGCAGTCTCCATAAATTAAGTGGGGCAAAAGGAGATGCAGACTATTCACCTTTGTTCAGCATCTCCTTTACTTAGTTGGTTTCAGCTGGACCTTGATGTTAATTAAATTGTTTTTAGGGGCTAATGTATTATATGTAATGTTTATGTTCTAATAGCTGCCATATGGCTCTCTAATGCTAATGAGGGATGCTGAATGACTCCCAGATTCCCAGTAGAAGCTTGCAGGAGTCAGCATCCTGTTGTCCAAATGGATGCTCTGGGAAGCATTAGTACTCCCGCAAGCAAGACCCACTAAACTAGAATTTAGTTTGGGTGGGGTAGTTTTTGTTTTCAACACTTGTGGAATTGTATCTATGCTGAGGGTAGAGACACGGGACCTCCCCAGGCAAAATTATGAGCTCTGTCTTAGGAAAATTTTAGGGAGTTCTGAGATCTTTTCATCTAATCCCTTCATTTCACAGAGGAAGGAACTCAAGTCCAAATGGAAAAGTGAGTTCCTGATCAATTTTGATGGACATGGTTCTCTTCAACAATGATGTGATTCAAACTAGTTGTGCTGCGATGAAGATAGTCATATACATCCAGAGAGAGGGCTGTGGGAACTGAGAGTGAACCACAACACAGCATTTTAACGCTTTCTGTGAATATTTCCATGCATTCTGTTTTCCTTCTTAGGTTGTTTTTTTTTCTTCTTCTCTTTCTAGATCTGATGTTTCTTGTGCAGTAAGATAACTGTATAGATATGTATACATGTATTGTACTTGTCATATAATTTATCCTATCTAGCATGTATTAGATTACCTGTCATCTAGGGGTAGGGGGCGGGGGGAGGGAAAGGAAAAGCTTGGGAAAAAAAAAGTTTTTTTTTGCAAAGGTCAATGTTGAAAAGTCACTCATATGTTTTGCAAATAAAAAGCTTTATTAAAAAAAAAAAAAAGGAAAAGTGAGTTCCGTGAAGCTCTCTGACTAACAGGAGGCCGTTACAAGACCACCATCTGGTTCTCTTGGAGGTAGCTGGCTCCCGACTCAAGTGCCCCTTGACTTCTCCTTTCAGGCTTCAGTTTCAACCTCCTGGAACCTATTCTCTGCCTAACCCCAGTCTGGGTAACTTGAGCCTGCCCTCAATCTTCCCAGAGTTCCCTTTCTGTCATCCAGTCCAACAACAGGCAATAGCCAGAACTTCCCAATGGTCCCTCACACCTAGTCCTTCCCTCCTTATTTCTGCCAGCATAGATCCACTAAGAGAATCTGTTTATAGTGAGGAGAAGATATGAATAAACTTATATTTGCACTAAGATGTGAATGACTAATGGGCCTTAGGCGGTGAATCCTCCCTGCAGTTTTTGTGTTTTTTTTTTTTTTAAAGAGGCTTTGTAACCTTAAGGAATAAATCTCCAATAACAAGTACAGATCCAAGGCAAATGGGAAATATCTGTGGGGCAATCCCCTAAACTGGCTCTCCCTCTTGGGAGAGTGTACTAGGAGAAATCGGTCACTGTTTCACACGAAGGCTGGTAGAACAGAAATTTGGGCACCTTTCTCTAGTTTTCAAGGCAGCAAGCCCCAGTTGTTTTTGTCATCCTATCATCTTGTTTCTACTGAGGAACTATATTAGCGAGCCGATGACAGTATTTCCAGGTAACCTCTTTTCAAATCAAATCATGTAATTGCCAGTCTTTATGTAGTGAGAGTGACCTTAGAACTTCATTTCCCCACAACACTGGGAGCTGAGACAGCATCAGTCATTGGGAAAAAAAACACTGGACTGCCTTTCTTAGAAGGCTGTACTTTTCATCACAAAGAGAGAAGGGAAAAGGCATGGAAAAGGCAAACTTTGTTAATCACTCACTATGGGCAAAACACCGCGCTAAGGGCCGGGACACAAATAAAAAGTAGAAATAATCCATGGTTTTCAACAGTCTAAGTGGGGGAGCCAGCCTGAAAAGGAGATTTTGTAATTATGTTGAGTTTCAAAGCAGATAGAAAAGCCAGGTTGTACCAAGACAGAATACTTGCAGAAAGGTAGTGATGCAGGGGCTGGCAGCCAGCTCTCAGTGGGCTTCCTGCACCTGGCTGGGGAAGAGAGAGTATGGTGCTTTCACCAGGTAAAGACTCTGATTGGCAGATAATTCTCTGTGACAAAGAAGGTTTAAAGACAAGAGAAATATAAACAAGGGAAAAACCTAGAATGAAGTGAGTAGAACCCGAGAGGCAAGCTAGATCCTGCAGCTGGTAGGGAAGACAGAAGAGGTTTCTGTAGTCATATAGTATCCCCAAGTGAGCAGCTGCACCCGAACCACGATGGCTCAACTGAATGGCCTTGGCCATGCTCTTGGCTCTCCAGAATGCTGAGGAAAGGAAGCCATCCTCTTCCTAGGTACTCTTCAGTAGGGCATGGGCACTTTGACACGAGATGTGGGCTCTGGCCCCTTCTACGAGCGACTCCTGACTTTCTATGAGAGTGTCTCTCTCTGACTTGGATTTCCCTTAGGGGGCAGGGAAGAGGACTTTTATTTTTTCTCCCAATCCTGACAGTAATGCTAAGGGATTCACATGGCATCATGTGCTGAGGTGAGTTTGTCAGATGCCCAGCTGGCTCTTCTATATTGTTTCTTTTCCTGTTCCAGGGCCACCAAATAAAGAAATGGACATTTCCGCCCTGTTAAGTGGTTAGGGAGTTGGTTGCCCAGAAGGTGGTGATTCCCCAAATTTCTCAGAGCGGACTACCACTACCCAAAGGATCCTCTGGCCAAGACAAGTTAAGAAGGCTGGCCAGAAGCCCCAGGCTCGTGAGATTCACAATAGAGAAATCTCTATTGAGTGATTCTACAAAGTTTTCTTTACATCCTGTGAGAGTATAATGAGTAATGGATTACTGCTTTGTGCTTTAAATATTTATCAATGGGCATTTGTGAGGTTTTTTAGCCTTTTGAGTCTTTATTTTGTTAGGGAAGAAGTAAATAGGTCTCCTCTGCCTGAGATGTCTTCTGTATTTTGAATAGGTTTCTCTTAGAGATGCTGCCAGTCTCTTTTTCGCGGAGGCTCTCCACATGAACCTGCCTTAGTCTTGTTTCAGAGACTGGAGTGACTGAATAGGGGCCATGCATCAGTGATACAAGCAAAGCCCTGTCCCCTTGTTGGGGTCAAGCTCCCCGGCTAAATCCTCACTTCTATTTGATCCTAGAAGCCCGAGTCCCATTGTTAATGTGCCTTCCTGCTTAGCTGGGCCCTGGAGGGCTTCCGCAGGAATCACATCACAGGTCCTCAGCAGGTATCGCTGCCTTTTGTGTGTGTCCCAACCACGCTTCCCTCGCTTGATGCCTTCCTGGTTATTTATGTTGTTTCATGCTCTAATGAAATGCTTTGCCCGCTAGATTTATGCATCTCTGGCGTGTCCAGCAGTGGCGAAGGGCAAGGTGCATGCGGGAGCTCTCAGGTGCATAATTGATCGCCCTCAAACAGCCTTGCTGAAGCTGGAAGAAGGGGTAGTTGCTGCAGTTTGTTAGGAAGCTCTCTTTTTACTGGTGATTCCATCAGAGAAGTGGGAAGCTGAGCTATGGGGCTAGAAATGAGAGCATGGATGTTTCTCCTGGTCTCATCTTCCCCAGACTCAACCAACAGAAGCTGGGGACCAGTTCTGTCATGTTGGGAGGAAGGATCTTGAGGTGAGGGTGGGAGGGGGTATCTAGCATCTGGGGGGGTTCTTAGTGTTGTATGTTTTAGGACTCTTATGCATTGAGTCTTACGGCAGACCACCAGAAGGGTCAGGTACAGTGGACAGATCCCTCCACGGGCTACCTCTTCCCTTTCCTTTGGGGAGACCTAGACACAAAGTCCAAGGGCTCTCTCTACAAGGTGCTGGGACCCCGGATAAGATGCTGCCCCTTTATGAATTCATGTTTCTTCAGCTTCCTATAGTGGACAGTCACTAAGCTTCCTCCCAGGCTAAAAGGCACAAAAAAAGCCTCAGACTTTTTGCCATATTTTGTTCCACTGTCACTCTTCCCAGAAAAGAACTCAGCAATATGACTGAGCAGTGCTGGGCTTGGGGCCTTGGAAGAGGCTGGCCCTGTTGCCGGGTCCGAGCCTCCTGCTGCCGGTGAGCTGACTGTACTCTGGGTTGCCTGCCAACTGATTGATTACTGGCTAATCAATCGCATCTGCTCACTCTGATATCCTTATGTAAACAAGGCCGGGCACGGGCAAATGGAGCTGGGCTGGTCTCCTAAGGTTACTCCATGGTAGCAAGGGCAAAGGGCCTTTGGAGAAGCTATTCCAGTTCAGTCCCCAAAAGGCAGGTTTGTGCCAGGGGACTCACCAGCAAAGGGGAAACCCAATGTGAAAGCAGCTCTTGTGCATCTGGGAAGCAAGCAAATGACTGATCTCTCCCCAAGTGCATTTCTAGGAGTAATTACTTTCTCAGCTGAGACTGAGATTGAGAGCTCCTGAGAAATCAGCAAGCTGTTCCTGGGAGGCACAAGGAAAGGGCTGAAGCAGGAGCCAGGGGGGACTGGGAGGAACCCCAGCACCATTGCTGAGTGACTGACTACTGGAGCGAGGAGCTTAACCTTTCTGCTGCTCAGGATTCTCATCTTCCCTCTCTTTCTCCATTCTATTGCTCCTGGTTAGAAAACTTAGAATCCATTAGCATGAGTGCCAGGAAGAAACAGCACCTCGACAGGCAGCAGATAAATAAATTTATTATTATTATTATTATTATTATTATTATCTCTCTTGCTTTCCCCACCTCTCCCTTTCCCCACCTCTCCCTTTCCCCCTTCCCTTACTCTCCTCCATTCCCCCTCTCTCCCCTTTTCACCTTCCCCCCCATAAGACAGGGCAAAAGCTAGCCCTCTTGGCCAAAACCTTATGCTTGTATTGCCAATGGATTCCATTTAATCATTCTTTCCTTCCTTAGCACAGAGAGGTACAACTAACACTTTAGGAACTTTTGCCTGAAACTATTAGTTTAGAAAAAAATACCCCTATGCCTTCATATTGCAGTGGGCAGAGAGCCAGACTCAGTCAGGAAGACCTCAAGTTTATTCCTGCCTCAGTTACTTCCTAGCTGTGTGACCTTAAGCAAATCACTTTCCTGGTACATAAAATGGAGAGAGCAATAGCACCTATTTCATGGGCTGTTTGGAGAATCAAGGGAAATGCAAAGCACTTTGCAAAGCTTTAAGCAAACATAAATGTCGGGATGATAATGTGAGAGGTATTTTTATCAGGTGGGTAGTTGTTGCTACAGTTCTTGGAACATTTTATTCACAACAACGTTGTGAGTTCAAGTTGAAGTATAATTATCTCCATTTTACAGATGAGGAAACTGAGGCTCAAAGGGGGTATAGTGAGAACCTCAGAGCTAAGCTTAGGATTCCAATTAGTGTCTCTCTGTCTTTTCGGGTTTGCTGTCCTTGTCCCTGTGTCACTATGATGATCGCCGAACAGTTATGACTACAAAATACACCGAGTCCACTGTCTCATTTGATCTGCTCTCCATAATCTCTGAGAGGAAGGTCTAAAGATTGAGACTGTGGCCATCACTCAGGGTCACCCACAGAGCAAGCTGCAGAATCAAGCTTGCCCTTAAATCCAGGCTCCTTTCCCTGGAACAAGTCAGCAGATCTAATTATGTAGCAATGTAAAAGACTTCCAAATGGGGTGTCCAAGAGTGGAAGGAAGCGTGGACTTGTAAAGCCCATCCGGATTTATTTGTACCTTTGTAAGTTCTTTTTTGGGGGGTGAAATACTTTGTGGCATTCAAAGTGGGGGAGCTGGGAAGGTGCTATCACTTCATGAAGAATTCTGATTGGAGCTTTTGGGACATAGGGAGGACTGACTGATTCCAGGGTGTGTGTGGGGGGGTCACAGGCAGGAATCTTGGGCACACAGGGCTTTGGCAATAATTAGGGGGTACATAAAATGTAAATAATAGGAAGCCTGGGGAGGCTTCCATCTTAGCCCTTGGGATCCCCAAAAGGCTCAATATTTCCAATGTCCTGGTGTGGTTAGAGCCCAGTATCTTAGGAGGAGAACCATATCCTTCTAGCTGGCAGGGGGTAGACAAATCGAGATCTGGGTCCCTCCAGTCCCACTGGTCTCCAGCTGATCCAACGTCGCTAGCTCCTTAACCCTGCCTTTTTTCTTTGGTTTGAGTTCAGGATGTTAAATGAGGAGTTTCTCTTTGCAGGTGCTGTGATCAGGTGCTCTTATTCTATATATAAAACTATTGAGCTCATGTGCAGATACCCAGAAAGCTCAATTAATCCCAAACGTCCTTTCCCACAGAGATATCCCAAAATAAAACCTTAGGCATACAGAAAATGACTTAACCATTCCCTTGGCTTAGTGACTGTGATCAGGTTTGGGCAAGATTTTATGCAAGGTCTGCTGAGCTGCTGCTCTCCATGGCCACAGAGGGTCTGTGGGTTTCAGCTCCCAGAATGACATGTTAGGAAGGACATTGATTAATTGGTCAACATCCAAAGGTAATTAGGGAGGCTTGCTTGGAGTGGAATAATGGGAAAGACCTTGGGGACAAAGTTAGGGGATTTTGGGGTTTCCCTTTTCCAAAGGAATAGAAAAGGTATAAGAGGCGGGGGTGGGTGGGGGTGGCAAGGGGCTGTGATGATCCCATTTACATGGAATCAAATTTTATATTCAGAAGATATACTGATAAATATGAAGAAATTCAGTAAATAATATTGTGACATCTAAGTGGCGCAGTAGATAAAGAACTGAATTTAGAATTAGGAACAATCTAGCTGTGTAGTCCTGACCAAGGCATCCAACCTATCTCAGCCTCAGTTTCCCCATCTGTAAAATGAAAGTTATAATGCAACATGTACCTCAGAGAGTAGTTGTGAAGATCAAAAGAGAAGCAAAGTGCTTAACTAAGCTTAAAATGCTACGTAAATACTTTTGTTATTGTTATTATTAATAAGTGGGAAAGAACATTTGAACTTTGAATGAAGATCATTGAAAGAAAAAAACAATCCAGAAACAATATTATTGAGCACATAGACTCCAGACCAGCTGGACAGAAGAATGAAATGATGAGGAATTAAAGGAAAAGAGACCCCGAGTCTGGGGATGGCAAATTTGAGTTAAACACACACCCCCCAGTACTTTCTCCTTCTGTCCAGTTTGTGACTTCTGGACTTGCCTTCATGACAGTTTCACCTTTCAAAAGATGGTGGAATCTTCTTTTTGGGGCATGATTCTCACCAACAATGGAGAACGGTCTTTCAACTGAGTCTTATGGGGTTTGCCACTTCTTCTTGGCGAAGGAGAGGAGATCTAAATCTGACATCCACCATATATTTTGAAAGAGCAGATTTCAAATTGTTCAGGGCAGCAATAGGTAGGATCTCAGCAAGGAGGGAAATCCAACAAGAAGGGAGTGGATAATTTAAATAATGAAATTCTGAAGATGCTGAAAGAAACAACTCTGATAAAGGAAAAAAGATCAATATGGGACATGCTTGAGCAACTTGGATTTTTCAGTGATATTTATAGAAGAAGCAAGGAAAGCACTGGAGAATAAAAACTCAAGATTCTGCAAGAAGTGAGTCGGCAGTAACAAGGAAAGCAAGGATAATAAAAAAGGTTTTGGGTTTTCTTCTTTTTTATGTTGAGGAGAACTGACAAAGGGAGAGTTCCATTTCTTCTGCTGATTGTGACAAAGATGGCTGATGGTGGGGAGAAGGGTGGACATGTACATTTTCCAGAAAGATAGAATTAAAGTACCTAACAGGGAGCTGCAGCCCAAGATGAGCAGGGAAAGCAGTAAGAGAGCACCTCCTTAGCCTTGAGGAGTTGGAATCACTTGGCCCAGGTGGGAGTTCTGAAAGGAGCAGCAGGTGAAAATTCTGAGCCCCTCCCAGGGAGCTTTAAAAAGGCTCCAGCAGAGCTGCAGAGGAACAAATGGTCCAGTTTTCCTAAGGCAGAATCTTCGAGATTGAACCCTCCGCAGCCTTTTCTTCCTAAGGGCCCTGCTGAGGTGAGGGGCTGAAGCTTTGGACTCAGAGAACTGAGGCTCAGTTCCACTGCTGAAGAGCCCAATGGCTTTGGGTAAGTTATTTCCTTAATTTGTGGGTAGCACTCCCAGCTCCCCCTTGCCATTGG
>JAJPUD010000437.1:294933-491929 GCA_023553655.1 Myrmecobius fasciatus
TGGATCTCCACTAATTAGAGCCTCACAGACCAGAGTATAAACTAATCTTTGAGAAAGTGATCATGCTTAGGAAACACCATCAGCAGTGGTGGATAGGGAAAAACTCCCTGCTCTCTCAGGGAGAGAGGGGACAGAAAAGGAAAGAAACTTTTCAGTTGGCTGTCTGTCCCAGCTGAGGGTATTCTCTATTGATCAGGCTTTTCTCCCCTTGGGTTGCAGCTGTCTCATCAGCTTGCCATGGGCAGTGAAGCTGGGGATCCTGCTGCTTTCCCCTCCATGGAACAGGATGGAAAGTGTCTGCCTTGCTTCTGGGGCCATGTTGGCGAATGTTTCACAACCAGGCCCGGCAGGATACACTCAAGTTTAATGACCATTATTAATAGTTTCTCTATAAACTTTAATTCCAGACAATCAGCAGAATAATAAATCAAGCCTTGATCTGTAGTGTTTGAGTTGTAGATGATCATGTTGAACATCCAGCAATTCTGAAGCCAGCCAGAGCTGGCTCCAGAACTCCCCATGTCTGCCCCCCTTCCCTTACCACAATGACTTGCTCCTTTTCTGGCTGTGCTGACTGAGTTCAAAGCCCTCATCTTCCATCAGATATTATGCAGGAGTCCAGCTCCTGTGTGAATTGAAGGGTGTGACAGTCAGGAGGCCAGGCGAAGTCTCAGTTTTGGACTCTTCCAAGTTTTTTGATCAGAGACATTATATATATTTGAAGTATACATTTCTATATATATATTTGAAGTATACATTTCTATATATATATTTGAAGTATACATTTCTATATATATATTTGAAGTATACATTTCTATATATATATTTGGAGTATAAATTTCTATATATATATATTTGGAGTATAAATTTCTCTATATATATTTGCAGTATAAATTTCTATATATATATTTGGAGTATAAAATTATATATATATATATATATTTGGAGTATAAATTTATATATATATTTGAAGTATAAATCTTTATATATATATATTTGAAGTATAAATCTTTATATATATATATATATATTTGAAGTATAAATTTATATATATAAATTGAGGTATAAATTTATATATATAAATTGAGGTATAAATTTATATATATATATAAATTTATACCTCAAATTCTCATAGGTTTGATACAAAGGACACTCTTTAAAATTCCTATAGCCCAGCAAAATCTACTATGATGTAAATAATTAAAGCCTTTAAACCCCGGATCTTGGTTACTTAGACAGAGATGTAAATAGATGTAAAGTGTATTGTACCATTGTCTCAGGTAGCTTTCTCCCAAATACCCTTAGTCTCCTTATGGACAATCTTTCTTCTCCTAAGTTCAAAGGTTTGCCTTTCATCCAAAGAGTAGTGTTTGCATTTTGCTTCAGTCGCCAGATTATTAATTTATTGCATTGACAGGCAGGCTCTATTTCAGTAAGAAAAAGGAGTTTTGGTGAGCCAAGTTACTGTAAGATTCAAGACCTGGAATGGATTCTTGCCCCCTGGCCACCCTCTAAATATTGTATGTGCAATCTTAAATGCCATCTCATGGATCCTCCATCTTTGGGAGGTGGGAGGCAATGGGGAATACAGTTCCCACCCATCATTCAGATGCCAGCTCCATTGAGGTCTCCCATCTTGGCCATGTCTGCAGGATGTTAGCAACCTGTTTTGAGAGGACTAACCAAGATGCCAGAATATCATAATGCGTCTTTGATTTATTTAATGTCTCTCTAAACTCCAACAAAACAGATCATGACCCATCCAGGTCTGACCATCCTGTCTGTGCACGTTCTCCTGAAGTGTCCCCCAGAGGTTCAGCAAATGGACCGGAGTGTTTTGCTCACGTTCTTTGGACATCATAGGAATATGAGTGGATCATTCAAGTCAATGACTGCATTCATCAGTCTATCTTTTTCACTTAAATGAAATTTCATCAGAGAATCATATTTTGTTATTCTTATTTCTAATTCTTTATATGCTTCAGCCTGTTCATACCTAAATAAGGACCACCCATGATGTCTGTGTTGTGTGTGTATGTATTCTATAACTATGACTCTATAAAAGGTCAGCTATAATTAAGTTCTAGCTAATTTATGACTTCCTCTTTGTTTCTTAAATGAGATAGAGGGACAGTGTTATTCCATCATTATCTGCTGCTTACGATGGAACAATGGATACACATATCAGAGCAGGATTCACAAGGCTTCAATCCTCTTACTTCCATCCTGGTTAAACTTTGTTTCATTCTGCTTAAGGGATGCTAGACTGGAGCTGGTCTTTAACTGTGCTATCTCCCCCTAGAGTTCACTCTGAATCTTTACTGCTTCCATCTTGCCTTCCCTTCATCTTTGACCCCACTTTGCATTTGACTGGCTCATCAGTTGGGCATAATTACTGCAATTCACTTCCTCTGCTCCAATAACATAGTCAAGTTAGACTGTTCTTCCAGGTTTCCATTCCAGTCAAATAGTAAACAGATTGATCATCCCCTTACCACGTGCGTTTTATTACTTATTCCCTGAGCATGTTTGCCATCAATGTTTTAGAAGTTTTGATCCCCAAATCCCCAGTGGGACTCTATTGTTCCAAATGGCCCACTATTTCAACCCTACCTTTAACCCAACCTTTCTTTTAATTTAACCCTTCCAATGTCCCACTCCATATCTCATTCTTTCCACTGTACCTTCTGGAACACATAATTCTATGATCAACCCATTTATTTGGACTTCTTGTGATATTCTTTTCATAATTTGACTCACTAAGACCTGATTTCTCCTGAAACAGTCAATAAAAAAAATTTAAGCACCAATGTGTTGGGTTCTGTGTAAAGCCCTGGCGTTACGGAAACAGTTAAAAGACAATTTTTTTTTCCATCAAGTAGATCATAGTGTAACAGGGAGACAACCTGCCAATAAATATGTACCAAGAAGTTACATACAGGATAAATAGGAAATAATTAAAAGGAAGAAAGCAGTAAAATTAAGAAGGATTGGGGAGGGCTTCCTGTAGCAATGGGATTTGGTTGAGACTTAGAGGAAGCCAGGCAAGCGAAGAGATGGGGATGAGTGAGGGTCTTCCAGGCGTAGGAGATGGAGAAAATTCCTAAAAATGAGAGAGATGGAGTGTCTTGTTGGTGGATCAGTCAGGAGGCCAACGGATACAAGGATCCTGCTGTATTTCACCTCCTCTGACCCAGTACTTTTTGCAATGAGTCTTCTCCTTTCCCATCTATAGGTCCTGGAAGTAAGACTACTTCATTCTCACTATTGGTCCTTCCATTCTCTTTCAGGTTATTCTATCCCATGTATCTATCTTCCAATCCACACTCTGGCCTTTGATCTGTATCAGTACATCAGCCTCCTCTTTGATATCCCTACCACAAGCTTCTCTTTGCAATCTGTTCTCTCCACAGCTGCACAGTGATATTCCTAAGCTCTGGGATCAGGTTATCCTCCCTCCTCTGGGGGTCTCTGTCTTTAGAATCCAGGAAAAATCCTCCTATTGGGCCTTTGGATCTCTTCACAACTCTGCTAACTTGGGAAGGATTTGGTCTCCTTTTTGGGTTCTCCCATGATAGCATTCAGAAATTGCTATAGAGCACGGGCTTTGACATATAGATTTACTTTTGTGTCGTAGCTTTTGATCATATCCTGAAAAGCCAAGTTTTAAATTAAAGCATTGGATCAGATTATTAGAATTAGTACGACCTCCTTATTTTTCTGATTAAAAAAACATGGAGAAGCCAAATGATTTGCCTAAAATTACTCAATGAGTTAGTGCCAGAATCAGGATTAGAAACCAATCAATGAGTCAATAGGCATTTAGTAAGTGCCGACTGTATAACGAGCACAATTCTGAGAATACAAATATGGAAAGTGAGTGATTTTTGCTCTTGTGGAGCTTACTCCATGTTCTACAAAGTTCTACTTAAGAACTTAAGCAGAACATCTTGTTCTGTGGCGCTGAGAGCAGACAAGATGCAGATACTGTAAAATGGAAGACCTTGTTTGCAGTCTGTGGTGGCTTGTGGATCACCCAGATCTGTGGGGGCCGGCTGTCTCTCAATTGGGTTTTTATTCCTGAATCTGCTGCCAGTAAATTTGGAGTGAGGGAGCCTGTGGGGCCAACAGTGACCAGGGGCTTCTCAGTAGCTGGGACTGCATCATACAAGGCCACACAAACAGTGCTCGTGGGAGGTGGGTCAGAGCTGTTGATTTAATTTTTATTTTTTTTGTTCCATCCTTCCCAGGATTGAGTAGAGCTGTGGTAGCTTTCGCAGGCTTCCAAAGTCCCCATGAGCACTTCAGCCACAGACCGGTGATTAAAACTCAGCCTCTAGACTCCTTGCTGGTTAACAGTAAAGCTGAGAGTGAGTGATAGCTGTTCAATGATGGGACTCGGCAATAGCCAAGAGACCCCACGTGGCTCATTCCTTTATAATTCTGTGGCTGGCTTCGAGAAGAAAGTGGGAGCAGAAGTCAGGAGACCTCCAGGCAGAGAGGTGATGGCTTTAAGGGAGCTCCTCTTGATGGAAGGCGGGATGGCGAAGTGTTTGGAGGCCAAAAGCCAGGATAGGATGTACAATAATTACAAAATAGCACAGAGTTTTCTTGAAGGAGATTATTTTCCTTTTGGAATCAGATAGTAGCTGGTCCCTCTGGGGCCCTATGAGGAAAGGGAATGGACCAAATGATGGTTTTCTACCTCAAATCGCCTCCCTTCACCTACAGCATCAAATATAGGGCACTACATATATAGTCAATGAAAACTTATTGACTGACTGGTTTCTATAACCTATATTTTAAAAAAAGGAAATTGAAACTAATATGTGGCTTGATTTATAGGGGTTCAGAATTTTAAAAAAAATTCCAAACTTTTTCTTAAAAAATGCTAGATTTGAATCCCTTCCAAATTTAATTCTTGTTAAAAAAATTACAGGTCAGTGTGATTTGAAATTAAATATCTGACATCTAGGATATTGTTTCCCCCCCATTCTTTCTTTAAAGGCTGATATATTGCCTGGTCTAATGATACCTTGACTCATCTATAAGATAATAGGCAAACATAGACAGTTACTGGGAATGTCCTTCCTAGTGACATGAAGGAAAGACGTTCCCAGTAACTGTCTATTTGTTCATAGTTTAAAACTTCTGAAATAAAGTTATTTTCATCATGCTGAATCTCTCAAGTCTGGATTATCACAGAGATTATTTCCTCCTTTGTACTATGAGAGTAAGGAAAAGATCTGCAAAGCAGTGTGGGATGAGGGAAAGAAAGGACGTCAGAGCTTCAGGTTTTAGAGGAAGAGGAGTTCCAATGGAAACCAATGATCAAAGTTTAGATGGGTCAGTGGACAATAGGCAAGTGGAAATGAAAGTCTAGATTTGCAATCTAGAAGCTAGATTGATTTGTAAAAGTGAACTTTGTAACAAAGACACTGAAAATGTGTGTATATATGCATATATATGTGCATGTATGTGTGTGTATCTCATATATATACATATGCATATTTATGTATTCTGATCCTTAAGTTTCCTCTCATTATAATAAAATAGATTTATGCTGTCAATACCTGACTTTCAAGTGTTGCGTTGTTATCAATTATGATGGGGATCTACAGAATATTCTAATTTGGTTTACTTTCCTAATTTTGAGGTCTAAAGAAGGAACAAGCCCTTTTTTATCCCTTGGATGGTGAGAAAAGAAGTGGTTAGCAGCTAATATCTTTGTCCCCTCTATGGAAGGGGGACCTCATTGAGTTCCTCACAGGAGATGGCGGGGAGATTAATTTTGGGCCCGTCACTCAGGATAGTCTTGCTTCTCAAACTCTATAGTATTTATGAACCTTTACTTCTCCACTTCATTTTAGCCACTGAACCTGAGTGCTAAAACAAAATTGATTTGCCACATCAAAAAATTGATTTACACGTCCTACAAGGCAGCCGTTAACTCCAACAAATCAAGTGCCAGATTTACAAATCCCCTAAAATGTACAATAAATGCCAAATAAAAACTTTCAATTTACCAATCTTTATTTGTTGGGAGAATAAATCAGAAATCGGGACAGAATGGTGCTGGCATTGTGATGATGAAGTTTGAAAATGCTGTTCTGTTTTGTCATATTCCCTCTCAACATTTGGTCTTCTATTTTAAGTGGACTTCTGGCATTAATACATATTTCAAAATATTATTAGTTGTAGCTTATGGAAAGTGATAGGTTGACAGATGTTCAAGCCCCCCATTGAAAAGGCATGGTAATGTTCCACAGGGATCACAAGAAAGGCCCAGGGGTACTTTTGGGGTCAGTTTCTCACTCAACAAGAGGCTATTCCAAAAGATGAACTTTTCCTATTTAGTCTTGCAGGGCACAGGACATCCTCATCAAAAAGGCTTGAGCTATCCAGCTCATCGGTTGACATCTGGGAAGCAATTGGGCCTCCCCTGTCTGATTTGGGATTAGACGTGACTCCAAGATACCTTCCCCTCAGATGCTTCCCTGATCTCTGCCTGCACAAATTTTAGCAGCCATTAAAAATCTACCTTCTGTGCAGGGGGAAGATGAAAGCCCCAGAGGTGACGGATTCCAATTGTTTCCAGGGCTTATGTACTTTGTCTTGATTGTAGAAATCCTGGCTTAGCCATGCATACTGATACAGATGTAGCCTTTCTGTTCACATGAACCCAAGTGGCTGAAGCTTTTCAAGTCTTATTTTTGTCTTTTGAACTTTTTTCCATCATTAAAAATTTGCCTATTTCCCTCCCCTCCATCAATCAGAATAGCTACAGGTAACTGAGGATGGGTAAGGACGGCTTGAATGATATTTCAAAAGGTTAGGGTAAAAATTCCCAGAGGAAATTAAATTGATCACAGAAAAAAGGGGGGTGGGATATGAGCCTAGCATGAGACCTTTCCCCCTTTCTGTTTTGTGTCAGGTACCTCCTCATCCTTCTGTCTGTTCTTTCTCATTATCAAGTACCCCCCTCCTCTTCTGCTCTATTTCCTTTCTTCCTTCTCTATGCAAAATGGAATAGGGTTTGAAAATGAGGATAAGAGGAGGGAAAGAGGAAGAGAAAAAGCCAGACTGTGGTTGTTTTTTTTTTTTTTTCCCATCTTGGTCTCGTCTTTGAGTTTGTAACTTGAGCCTCTCATCCCGACATTATTAGTTTTAGAATCACATTGTTAGGGACCATGTTCTCTTTTCCCAAGGCTTAAATGCTACTGTTCTAAGTGCTCATAAATATCAGTAGGAAAAGAGAAACTACATAATATAGAAATTGAAAGGCTTTCTGAATTAGTTTCTCCTCATTAAGATACCTGGTTTAATCATCAGATACTTTGGAGTCCCAAAGCCTTAAGAGGAAATGGCCCTCTAAAGTTCATTAGGAGCCATTAAACCCAGAAAGAGGAAAAGGAGAGAGAAGCATTATTTATGTACCCATCCCATTGTTCCCAGGAAGGTTGATAAATCTTTTAATTTGACTCTTTTCATAGGCAAGCCTGTACTTTTCTGGGTCTCAGTTTTTATTTTCCTCAGTAAAGAGAACTTCTCAGAAGTTCTATTAGGTTTGTATTTATAAGATCTTTTCCAGATTTGGTTCTATCATGTTTTTTGATGACTTCCAAATCTTGGGTCTTTGGATTTATGAAACACCACATTGCTGTGGTCATTTACTACTATATATCATTTGTTCCATAGATCCATCACTCTGTTTCTTAGCTAGTCACAGATTGCTTTGGTTACTGTTTTGTAATGTAGTTTGAAATCTGGGTTCTACTAGGTTGCCTTCCTTTCCATTTTTTTTCATTGATTCCCTTGATATTCTTGACCTTTTATTCTTCCAGGCAATTTTTTTTCTAGTTCTATAAAATAATTTATTGGTAGTTTAATTTTTCTCACTGAACAGGCAACTTAGTAAGAAATGTCATTTTATATTGGCTCGGTCTACCCATGAGCAATTAATTCTATACTTCCTTGTGGAAAACTCCTATTTCCTTGTTATACCCAAACAAGCCCCTGATGATTACTATTTTGTAATGTAGTTTGAAAGCTGGTTCTGCTCGATTGCCTTTCTTTCCATTTTTTTTCCATTTATTTTTCTTGGTATTCTTGACCTTGTTTCTTCCAGGAAAATTTGTTTTTTTTTTCTAGTTCCATAAAATCATTCTTTGGTAGTTTTATTGATATCTCACTGAATAGGGAATTTGACTTGATTAGAATTGTCATTATAAAATTGGCTCAGTCTACCCACAAGCAACTAAGGCCATACTTTCTTGTGGAAAACTCTTAGTTCCTTGTTATATCAAACAAGCTTCACTGCCCAATTGCTGGTGTATCTCTGCCTATGATGTCAGATATGAAATGGGCCACATGTATCTGAGTGAGAACCTGATTGCCATCCTGTAAAGTCTCACATGTTGGAGGTCTCCCTGAGCTGTGAAAGGATGAGAAACCCAAGGTCCTTGAAGACACTTCTTTTCCTTGAAGAAGAATGGTGAGAGCTTGGCTTGTGCTATGTCTCTATGTGGTAGAGTCTGGAGAATGGATTGCCATAAATCCATCACTGATATTCCTCTCCCAAGTCTTCCTTCTTTTTGCTGTGGCCTGGAAGTAATTTCATGAGTTTAAAGCTGAGTGCCCTGTCTCTCTGTCCCCCACTCTAGTGTCTTTGATTCCTCCTGCCATTCATAAATCTTTGTTTAAACAATCAATAAAGTGCCCATTCTGTTTTGGACACTATGCTAAGCACAAAAAGGGATAAAGGATAGACTTTCTCTCAAGGAACTTATAATCGAATGGGGGAGATGGTATACTAGGCGAACATATATATATATATGTATATATATATATATATATATATATATATATATATATATATACACATACACTCACACACATAGCTTGCTTTATATATATTATATATATATGTGTGTGTGTATAGAATAAATAGGAAATAATTAGCAGAGAAGGCAATGCAATAAAGAGAGTTTGGGAAAAGTCTTCAGTAGAAAATGAGATTTTAAGTGATGGGACTTGAACTTGGGAAGTCAATAATTAGAGGAGGAGGGAGTATATTTTAGGAATGACAGACGGTCTCAGAAAACATCCTGAGGCAAGAGTTAGAATGTCTCGTGGGACAGCCAGAAGGCTAGTGTCCCTGATTTGAAGAATACTTGTAGGGGAATATGATATCAGTAAACTGGAAAGGTAGGAGGGGGCTAGGTTCATTACTGGTCGAGGGTAGCCCAGCTAGAGCTGAAGCTTTTCTGTGTGTAAGTTAAAAATGTGCATGTAATAAAAGCCATTTTTCTTAGAATCATTGGCCATTGCCTTCTTTTGGAAGGTCTCTAAATCCTAAAGCAGTTCTAATAGACATAGTAACCCTAGCCTACTAAGTGACCCAGTTCTCAAATAGATTTGGGCCATTTCTGTGACCTTCAGCTCATTTGAGCACTGGTTCCACTGCCTATATCTGTTCTATTCCCTTCCACCCCATTTTTGTTAAAATAGAGTTTTTTTTTATTTGTTTCTGTTTGTCTCTATATCACAGTCATTGCAACCCATTCTTTTGACAAAGAAAAGCAATTGGAAAATCATGCAATACAATGACTAAATCTGACAGAGTACTGAAGTCTATCCCGCCAACCCCATTTCTCTGCCATGAGGAAGGAGCTAGGTTTCATTATTTATTCTTTGGGACTTTCAGATTTTTTTTTAATTGACAAATTGATTTTACTGATTTTTTTTAAAGAGTTTGATTTGAACATAGTTCTATGTTAAGTGGTCTTTTCATTTGCAATGTTGGAGTCAGAATTGTACACTTAGACTTGGAAGGCACCTCATAGGCCGCTCATATTATAAGGGAGGCACAGGTACAGGGTCGCAGAATTGGTAAGCCACTTGGCTGAATTGGAAGTCAAATCAAGGCCAGTGTTCTATCCATGTCCTGCTGCCTCTCAAAGGTGTTGTTCTTTTCCACCTTCTATGTCTTACAGGTGAGAAAATAGACTGTTAGGCTAAAAACTTTGCCTGTGACCCTCTGGATGTCAAACTTCCCATTTATGAGATGGGGAGATTCAGCTTATTTCAGGAGTTCCTACTTGTGTTGTGGGGATCTCTTGGACACTCCGGTGAAGCCCATGGATTAATTCTTAAAATATTGTCTTAATACTTATTTTATGTTATTTATTTGTTATAATATATAAAATATAAAATAAAAAATTTTGAAGTTAAGAGCAAAATATGTGGTATCAAACATTTTTGTGCAGATAAAACAAATATAGCCAAAACTAGAAGGAAATCAGAAAATTGGAAAATTTATAGTTTGTCAGATAAAGATCTCATATCTAAAATATATAAAGAACTTTGTAAAATGTATAAGAACGAATCATTCTTCAATTGATAAATGGTCAAAGGACATGAACCGGCAGTTTTCCAATCAAAACAATTTATAGTCATATAAAAATCTTCTAAATCATTATTGATTAGAGAAATGCAGATTAAAATAACCTTGAGTTATCATTTTACACCTACCAGATTGTCCCTTTCATCTTCTACTACTTTAGTCAGTGTTGGAGGGGATGTGGGAAAGTTGGAACGCTAATTCATTCAAATTTCCCCTCTCTCCCTTCAATTTTCTACTTTCCTTCTACTCTTGGCTATTTTTTTTGGTACAAAAACCTTTTTCTCATTTTTTTTTACTCTCTGCACTTCAAATGCATTGTTGGTGGAATTATAAAATTATAAAATGATCCTACCATTTTGGAGAGTAATCTGAAATTATGCCCAAAGAGTTTTTAAACTACCTATGTCATTTGATCCAAATACCATTACTTGGTCTATTTTCAAATATGATTGGGGGGAAAAAGAATCTATATGTTTTAAAATATTTGTAGCAGCTCTTTGGGGTACAAAAAAACCCTAGAAATGTCCAGGAAGGCCATCAATTAGGGAATGGCTGAATAAGTTATGGTATAAGATTAATTGAATGCTACTGTATTCTTTAAGAAATGATGAACTCCATAATCTTAGAAAAACATGGAAAGACTTTCATGAAATAATGAAGCAAATGATCAGAAGCAAAAGAACATCATATAATAAATGGTAACCACAATATTGTTTTAAGAATGACATTGAATAAGCTATTTTGTCTGTTTATAAGATTAACTTGAAATCCCTTCTCCAGGTATGGCCAGAGTACAAGGCTGGGAAGCTTTTGCTGCTTCCAAACATTTTGACTCCTTATCTCCTTCAGCTTGTTTGCAGAATTATTAATGCGCCTTTTCAAACGGAAGGACTGTCTATTTATGACTTTTCCTCTGAAATTAAAACCTGAGGTGTATGAAGCATAAACAGAAGCCTTTCAGTGTGAGCACGCTGAGGAGGGATTCTGAAAACACACCCAAAAAAAGAGAGGAAAAAAAATAGTTGGTATATCCCTGAGAAACAAGAAGCAGACAATACTGAGCATAATGGCAGTTTTCAGAGGCAGGAAGCCAAGACACGCATTGCTAGGACCTCACAGCAGGCCTGTGCGGCTGTGTGTGTGCACCGGGATAGATAAATAGAAACAAGTAACCCATATTCATACCAGATTTGTGGGAAAGGCACTGTGTAAATGTTGTGAAAACACAAATAAGCATTAATATTAGAGCTTTCTAGTGACAGTGCCGGGAAGTACGGCAGCCACTTGTCTCAATCACAGGGATGTTTTTTGATTATCCTCCCTGACATTCAGAGGTGCTTTGGGCATCCAAAACTTCGTTTTAAGTCTTTTCCTATTCCAGCATTTAAATAGCCATACTAACCAATAAACACAGAAATCTGTTGTTGAAAGAGACCTTGGAGGTTCTTTGGTGCAGCTCTATACGCAATGAATTCCCCCTGTGACATTCACTGCATGTCCTTGCTGGAAGACTCTCAAAGACAGTTCATGGTATCGAGGAATTTTTCTTGTTGGGAAAATCTTGCTCAGATGGAGCTAAAATCTGTCTCCTTAATTTCCACTGATTGCTTTTAACTTTTCTTTCTAATTCTTTTTTTATTTAACTGGAATTAAAAATTTTAAAAACCATAATGATACCCCCCCATTCCCTCCATTCCCCCATTTAGTTTGACTTAATCCATAAAAAGTGATGGCTGTAACTCAATGCAGACAAAATTTTCTGGGAAAATTTGAAGATAGAGCACTTTTAGTTGGGGTGAATCAGGATAGACTTTATGGAAATGTCAGTAAGGAGGTGAAGAAAATAGAAAGTACATAGAGAGGAAAACCTTGTAGGAAGACTCCTGAAGGAGGATGGGTATTGGGATCAGCTAAAAGTCCAGCAGATTTAGAATATAGAGGTGGGAGAGAGGATGAAAAGGTGAGGCTGGGGAGGAGGGGGCCAGTGTGAAATAAAGCTGGGAAGATAGCACTAAGTTTGATCCTTATAGATCAAATATTATCTTGAAAAATCACAAAATAACTTGGTTTATATTGTATTATTTTTATTTATTTTGCAAAACATTTCCCAATGATATTTTAATCTAGTTTGAATAGCACTTGAATTTAACACCTCTTCTAGATATTGTGGAGTTACTCAAAGTTTTTGAGGAGCATGACAATAAATTAGAAAAATTATTTTTGGGCCAGGTATAATGGCACACAGCTATAATTCCTTCTTCTGGTGATCTGAGGTTAGTTGTTTAAAATTGGAGTTCTGAGTGATGGGAAAGCTGAAGATTTGGTACTGATGTGCTGAATGCTCGGGAGTGGGAATCCAGCAGGCTGCCCAAGGAAGAGTGAAAGGGCCCAGATTGAACAAGTTAAAACTTCCATGGCAGTTATCAGTGAGGTTGTACTTTGAACTTCTGCTTTCAAAATAAACAAGAAAAAATATTATTATTTTTTTTGGGGGGAAGAATGTTAAGAAGGAAACACTGGAGGCCAAATAGGTAAGTCATTCATAAACACTGAAGGTCTGAATTATGGTGGTGGCAATTTGAGTGGAAAGAAAAGAAGAGGTGCAGGAGATGCTGTGGAGGTGGAATAGGTAGAACTCAATAAGTGAATGTGAGGGTGGGGAAAAGAAAAAGGAGCAAGTTTCTTTCAAAAAGAATTTTTTTTTCATTTTAATTTTTCTTTGACATTCATTCTCCACCCCTTCCCCCAATTGTGCAAAAAGAACAAAAATACCCTTTCTACAAACTGGCAGAATCAACTGAAGTCAATTGCCCCACTGACCATGTCTAAGAATGTATGCCTCCATGTGCCATTTTGGGTCTCTTGCCCCTTTTTCAGGAGGCATCATCTCCAGTTATTTGGAGACATGATTGGTCGTTTCATTGAGCAGGATTCGAGTCTTTCCAAGTTTTCTCTTTATAATGATGCCATCGGTTCTGCTTACTTTCACACAAATCTTTCCAGTTTTAAATTTCTTAAATTTCCAGCCTCAATGACTGGGAGGATGACCCAGTCACCCAAAGAAAGGGAGAGAATTGGAAGAGGGACGGGTTCAGAGTGAAAAAGATGAGCTCAGTTTTGGAAATATGGAGTTTGAGGTACCATAAAGTTAGAGATGGGAGCATCAGACCCAATTTTGGACATCTACCTTGAGGGATGGGCTAAACCCCTGGGAACCAAGGCAGGGAATGCAGCAAGAAAAGAGAGTCCAGGGTAGATTCTCCTGGAAGCCCCATTTAGGAGCGAGGAGTCCTGGCTTCCTTTGTTTTAGACTTATTTGCATAGGGGAATTTCTCTTCTTTTCTTTGTAATTAAGTTAATGGTATTTGATTCCTACAGGGGTGCTTAGTCCATTTAGGTCTGTTGGAAACATAAGCAGTGCCTTCCCATTAGAAGCTTTAAGTCCGACCATTACTTTTTATTTTAATTAGAGGAGAAGGGCTCACAGCTGCCTGTACTAAAAAAAAGCATCCCCTGGGTACCGCCATCTAGCATGAGGCTGGAAACTGACCCCTGGGTGTTGGAGACGGGCAGAGGGAGCCCCGGCACATATTGGTGAGGAGCTGGGAGAGGGGGATTTGTGAGGGATGGGACTGTGTAAATTGAGGGGCGGTATTGGTGTTGGGGGATGGGATCCATAGGAAACATTTCAAGTCTTTAGATATCTATCCCAGACACTCGGGTCAGCTTTCACTTAGGGATCATGAGTATGACTGAGAATTAAAGCCATCCAGAGCTGGCATTGAGACCCAGAGGAATTAACCGAGTCAGCAGCTAATCAGCAGGGGACTGAGTTGGAAGGTCTTCTCGCTTGTTCTCTTTGCAAGAATTCATCCAGCATCTCTTATTTCACTTCATGTGAGCTCTCCTGGCATTGCTACGGTTCGGGAGTTTGCTTCCTGTGGAACATCCCTATTGGCCATTACTTTAATGGAGGGGCCATGGGGTAGCCTAGCTCAAGTGCTGAGCTTGGAGGTAGGAAGAGCTGGGTTAGAATCTGGCCTCCAACATGTACTGTCTGCACAAGACATTCGACATCTCTAGGAGTCGCTTACCTTGTCTAGAAATCAAGGAAGCTGAACTTGACCTCCCAGGTCCATTCACCTTTATGGTCCTATGACCCTTTTAATTATGGAGGACTTTGGGAATGTGTGCAAAATGTGCCACGTTTCTTAGAAATTTGTGCCAGTCCTGAGCCAAACTGGAAAGTAAAGAATCCTTGTCATTACCAGACTTTTCTCCTTTCTTTCCTTATTCACTTGTTCTCTTCCTCCCCTTCCTTCCTTCTTTTTTAAAATTTTCCTTCCCTTCCAAGTGTCTTTCCCCTATCTACTCAGTTTCCATTAAAATTTGTTCTCAGGAAAACACATAATATCCATAATTTGTATTGAGGAATAAATAAAAATAATGTATTCCCTCTCCCAGGAATATTTGTATCATGCTTCTAATTTCTCATTGTGAAAAGAGGCTTTGACCATCTATAATGTCCTTTAGTAGGAAGTAGAGAGCACATGGCTGAGATGTTTAGGTACTTCCCTAACTTGTATAAAGGCTATCTGCATACATTTAAACATGAGATGATTACTTCCAATGATTGCACTAGTCATTTAAACTCTCTAGGTGGACGTAACCAAGTAATTTAAGAATAATTCTTGGTGGACATAGCTAACTAATTTAAAAATAATTCTTGGAACCAGTCTTATTATTTTGGGGGGAGGGAAGAGATCCTGATGATTGTAGGTCAGATATACAACATGTTAAAGTATACAAATCCTTCCTTATAATGACTATGATATAGGTATTATTATTATTATTATTATTGCCATTTTGAAGATGGCAAAATGGGGAACTGAACAAGATTGAATGACTTTCTTATGGCCATATAGTCAGGAAATGGCAGAGCCCAGGACTCGATTTCAAATACCATGTTCTTGCCATTATTGCATGAAAATAGTATTTCTTGGGGAAAGAAAGGAAAGTTTATGTCAAGGGGTCACTTTTTAATAGTAAGACTGTAACATAACGGCTTGCTTGTTATTTAAGTAATTTACTTTCATTAGAATATTAACACTTTTGTACTGAATTCTCTTCTATAACATTGGCGTTAAATCATAGGGATCTAGCAGTCAATCAATAAGCATTTATTAAGCATTTGCTGTGATTTGTACTGGGATCTCAAAGACAAAGGTGTGACAGTCCCTGCCCTCAAGGAGCTGACAATCCACTTGGAAAGACAATATGTAAACACACTGGCAGCTGGGGTTGGGAGAGGGAGGAATTATTTCATGTACAAAGCATATTAACATTGATTTTTTTGAGGGAAATCGGAGCAAAACAATCAAAGAGAATGTGTTAGACACGTATGTAGCAGGACAAAAGCATGGCAGTGTGAGATGGGAAGTGAAAAGTCAAACCTGAGGGACTAGCTGCAAAATAGGTCAGTTTTTTTGGATTGTAGACTATATACAGGGGAGCTTGGCTATGGTTTTTGTAGTTCATCCTTAAAACAATAGGAAGGCAGTGAAATTGACTTAAATAAGGAAGTGCTGTGACCCAGGGCTCATATCCATCCACTTATGATTTAGCTATATTATTACAATACTCTTATTTCTCAAATGTCTACTAGTAGAGAACTCGGATGTGTAAGCACCTTAAAAGTCTTCTAGTCCAATGTTCCCCTTTTGAGGATGGGGGAATTAAAGCAATATCACATTATAGTGTCAGACTGGGATTAGAATTGAGAATTTGGAATTCTATCTCTAGAACTATAATCCATCAATCTACCTCCTGATGGATTATTTCCTTCATGTTTCTGATGAGAAAGTCTTAACAATAAATTTGCTAGGCTGAAAGATGCAGTTTGTTTAGGGAGCTTTATTAAATATTACCATTTTGCTCTCAGAATCTCTCTTCCGCAATGGATAGAGCACCAGCCCTGGAGTCTGGAGGACCTGAATTCAAATCTGGCTTCAGACACTTGGGCAAGTCACTTACCCCCACTTGCCTCATAAAAAGGAATATTTTTACCATTGTACACTCTCACCGATGATGTAGGAGTGTCTATTTCTCTATGGTACCACCAATATTGCATTTTATTTCATTTTGTTGCTATTTTTTTCCCTTCTAGTGAAGGGGAAGTTTAATTTTCTTGCTGTCTTAATTTTCATTTTCTTGATTAGAGATTTTGAGCATCTTTTCATGTGGTTAAGTTTCCATTTCCTCCAAATATTGTCTACTCATGCCCTTTCACTACTGCCCCATTGGGAAGCATATATTCTTATTCTTATAATTTATTTCATTATAAATTCTGAATGTCTGAACTTTTTCTGATGTATTTGTTGCCAATATTTTCCCTCAATCAATTTCTTGATTTTTAATTTTTAGACATGAGAGGCAGAGTGGCAGAAGTGATGGAAGGAAATCTGGATTCAAGTGGCACATATCAGTTATGTGACTAAGGATAAATTCACTTCTGAGAGCCTCAAGACCCTACCTAAGGCAGAACTACTCACCTGCTTAAAGTAGAAGAGATTTGCTCTTTAAAGTTCTCTTCAGTGACAGTCATATGTCTAGATGCCAGTTCTTCCCTCTCCCCCTAAACAAAAGAAGTTGGGAATACATTGCCTTTGATATATGAAAGGCATTTATTTTGTCTGATCATGCTTATTGGTTTTGCCCCCAATGTTATCATTTATTAGCTTGATTAACAAAAATTGCTTTCTTCCTACTTGAAATTATTTTATTACTATATTTTCCTTATTACTACATTTTATCATTCTTAAAATCTTTTACTTATTTGTCTTCTATTTTTAGAAATAATTAAAGAATTTATTTAAATCACTGAACCATTTAAAGTTTGTTGTAGTAAATAATAAAAAATGCAGATCCAGGCAACTTTTTTTTTTTCCTTTGACATGCAACCCTACAGTTCTCCCAGGAACTTTTATAGTATAGCAATTCCATTCTCCAATATTTTTAAGCATGTTTATCAAATGTTGACCTTTTGTATACATTGGATTCCATTTTGAATTTTGGTATTCTGTTCCATTGATATTTCTCCATTTTCCGCAATGCCGGAGTGTTTTTATGATTATTTCTTGGTAGCACATTTTCTGGCTTGTTACTGGGTTGTTGTTTTTTGTTCCTTTTTCATAATTCTTGACATTCTTGTTCGTCTGTTTCTCCATATGGATTTTATGCCTTTAATTCTATTGGTATTTTGATCAGAATTACATCAGTTCTGTAGGTTTGGGAAGGATTGGCATTTTTACAACATTTGCTCAATGGAATCATGAGCAGGAACTGTCTCACTCCATTTGTGCAATTCTTACTAGATTCCTGTTAGAATCAGTTTGAAGGTGACTTTGCTCCTAGGTCCTCTGTATGTCATGAGAAATCAGGTGGCTTGATGGCCAGAGCATTGGATCAAAAATCAGGAAGCCTGAGTTCAAAACCAGCTTCAGACATTTACCTATTGTGGCACTAGAGAAGTGTGATTTTCTTAATCTCCATCTCAATTTTCTCATTTGTAAAATGGGGCAGCTAGGTGACACTATGGTGCACAGCATGACCCGTCTGGAGTCAGAAAGGTTCAACTTCCTGAGTCTCAATCCAGCAAAGACCATCTTACTAGCTTTGTGGCCTTGGGCAAGTCCCTTAATCCTCTTTACCTCAGTTTCCTCATCTGTAAAATGTGCTAGAGTAGTACATAACAACTCCTTCTAGAATCTTGGCCAAGAAAACCCAAAATGGAGTAGCAAAGAATTGAATATAATTGAACCACCATCCCCACTTCCCAACAACAACAGTAGCATAAATGGGGATGGTAATAACATCTACCTTCTGGGTTTGTTTGGAGGATAAATTGAGAAAATATTTGCAAAGCACTTCATGAATCATTAGCTAATGTTCTGACATTCAATTTACTTAATCATTGTTATAAAGAGAATATTTAGTCTATATGACACATCCAGGAAGAGATACTCAACCTAATCATTTTGTAGATTTATCCCATATCTTGGCTATTTTGCTGATGTCAGATTACCTCCGTAATTTTTTTTTACTATTGGTTTTTCTATGTATGTAACCATGTTTTTCTGCAAATAGATACTTTAACTACTTCATTGCCAAAGTATATTTAATATCTTTTTAATGTTTTATAGTTATTGATAAGGATTCTAAAACTCTTGAGTAGTGGAGTGAGAGCTGATATGCTTGTTAATATCTGTTTTCTTAATCTTATTTTTATTGATAGCTTTGTTTTTTATATCATCTTCAGTTCCAAATATCTCTTCCCTCTTCCCTATCCTGGAGCCAGTCTTTGTAACAAACAGGACAAAAGAAAGACAAGGAAAAAAGTTTACAAAATCAGCACATCAGCTGGTCTAGTAGTACATGTCATTTTTAATACCCTAAATCTTCAACTTTTATTTATATATATATATACTTATATATATATATATGTGTGTGTGTATATATATATATATATGTATGTGTGTATTGAAAATATAAAAGCTTCTGTTCCATATTGTATGTATTATTAGTTCATGGTCTTACATATGTGCATACAAGATATTATAGATTGCTTTCTTATTTTAAAATTTTTTAACATTTAGTACTATATTTGATTGAATAATTCTCTACCCAGTGGTATGATGATATAGACTTTATTTCTCCTCTTGTTGATATAATTTGATATTGATTGCTTTGCCAGTATTAAAGCAACCTTGTCTTATATTTATAAATCCTCTTCATTTATGATAGGTATTTTTCGATAGGCTTCTACATTCTTTGCGACTGTTTTTATTTAATATTTTAGTGTCAATATTCATTGATATTGGTCTATAATTTCTCTCTAAACTTTGTCTTCAGATTAGGAATAAAAACCATATTTGCCTCATAAAGGAGCTAGGGACCCTAACATCTTTTCCTATCCTTATAAAAGTCTATATAGCATAGATATTTTTTTAAAATTTTTGTTTTAGATCTATTATGTTTAAAATGTAAAACATCATCAACAATGCAAGAATGAACAATCAGACATAGGGAAGAGCACACTGTTACACAAAGTCACTGTCTTTCAAAAAAAGAATCCATTGAATGAACAAATAAAAAACCCCATCAAGCCAAGAAAATGCTTTCGTCCTGTGCCTCTATTCTACTGTAGTTCCAGCTTTGCTCCTGTGTTTTTAACGTGGAAAATGAATTTTTCACAGATTGCCTCCAAGTTACCCTGTTACGGACTATTCTTGTTCTTTTATGAACCGGCTATCTGGTCAAGTTGCACTCTCCCACCTCCAGTCATTTGCTTAGGTCTTTCCCTATTCCTGGAACATTCTTGTGGACTCTCTGCCTTTCAGAATTCTTCCTTTCACACAAGGCTTGAGATAGGGACTATTTTTTTTCCTGATTTTCAGTGAAAGTTTCTTTGCCATTTTTCTTTTCTTTTCTTTCTTTCTTTTGCTGAGGCAATTGGGATTAAGTGACTTGCCCAGGTCAGTCATTTTTCTTATGCAATTTCATTTTGATTCTCCCCCCCCCCCGTGGTCATATTATCCCTTATATCATAATGCAGAAAGGCATCTTATTTTGTACGTACACGATGTTTTGTGCTAGGCAGCCACTAGGGAGCGCCATAGTGCATGGAGTGCTGGGAGACTCCCAGTGAGATTCTTCTGTTTCAGCTCCAATTCAGCCTCAGCCACTTACAAACTAGGTGACCCAGGGCAAGTCACTTCACCCTGCCTGCCTCAGTTTCCCCATCTGTAAAATGGGCTGGAGAAGGAAATGGCCAACCACTCCAGTATCTCTGCCAAGAAAACCCCAAATGGTGTCACCAAGAGTTGGGACTGAAAAGCCACTGAATGACATTATGCTAATTACTATTAAAAGTCTCGCAGTTAGCAAGAGAAGGGAGTAAGGAAGATCCCAAGTAATGGTACTGTAAATTCAGTACCTTGACCACATATACTGAGGACTTTAATAATGAGGTTTATTTGTGCATCTATGTCCTTGTGTCCTTGGGATGGGTCCTTAAAAATGGTAAACTTTTGATACGTTTTGGTTGAATTTGAATTGACTTCCTCATTTTCTCTAGTTTCTATTATATTCTAGCGACATGGCAAAATTATATTTTCATTCAAGATCATTTCTCATTAGCTACCTTTTTGAAGTTGTCAAATGTACATCGACTAAGTCAAAACACTAATTTTTTCCAGGTTCCCGTTGTTAATTTATCAATATCTTTGTCTATATTTAACTGTCTCACACAGCTAGTGACAGCTGGTTCCTCACAGCCAAAACAACTACACCCTGGGAGGATTTGGAGGTTTTCCATGAGAAACTAGTTAAATATGTCACTAACTCCTCATTTAATGGTTTAATAAACTTTCTGGGCTGGGGAAGTAATTTGCCTGGACACTCTTTATGTTCCAAGTAAAAAAGATGTTAGTTCAACTTCTCTATTGTGCTACTCGCTTATCTTCGTTCAGTTGCAGATACGTATATAAAAAGGTCAAGTCAACCAGAAGAGATACTGATGTAAAAGTCTAAATAAAAATACCTTTTATACAATCAAAGGAAATACATAAAGAAAACATTTTGCAATGCCACCTCATAAAACAAGCGCTTCTTTTTAATTCATTCCCATACTAGAAATCCCCTTTCCATGGTTTTTCCTTTACATTTAGGATTATAAAGGGTAGGAGAAGGGAATATATGAGTAAGCTGGAAAATTGGGACAAAAAAAGAGCTTAGCTATCATATTTCAAAGAATTATGACAGGAGGATGTTCAGGTATTTTAGATCAAGAAGATAAAGTGGGAAAAAAAAAACAGATTTACTTTCAGGAGGTAATTAAATCTCCAAAAACAAGTTTCCAGAATCTTTATAGGCAAAAATCCAGTATTTTAGGTTAGATTAAAAAAATGGAAAAAAATATGAGATATAGCTCAAATAGCAAAGAACTCTGGTCAGGATCATTCATGATTTAGCAGCTACTCCTATAAAGATCATAGGATATGATATTCCAGATGGTAAAAGATAGAGGTTTACAAAGAAGAATAACTTATCCAGCAAAAGTAGTTATAATCCTGCTGGGGGAATTCCTGATGAAAACTAAAAGTTGGATAGACACCTTGAAATATAAACATAGAAAAAGAAACATAACAGTAATACAAATGTTAGTATTCAAAAGGGACCTTATATGAATGAGGCATTTACATTCTGAAATTAGGGAAGAATAAAAGTGTCCTTTGTCATCAGAGGTCATTTAGGGAGTTGAGAAAGACAGAGGGCCTGGGAGTGTTTGTTCTGTTTTTGATAATCTTTACAAGAAAGAAAGAAAGGGAGGGGGATGGTAAAAGAATGATCTGGTGAAGAAGGGGTGGTGGTGGAAGGAAGTGGGACCAATGATCTCTTATAAAAGAAGTCTATATAAATGAGGAAGGGAGAGAGAAGGGGAGAGAACATTGGTGGAATTTCAGTTTCATTTAAAATGGCCAGAGCAGTGCAGACCACACGTAATTTCTCTCTTGAAAAAAAAATTTTAAAGAAATAAATTCAATTCTACAGGGAAACATAAAACACAGGGAAAGTGGAAAGAGGGGAATAAAAAGGAAAGTGGATTTAAGGAGAAGGGAGGAATTACTCATAAGCAAAACAAACTTAAGTCCAAAGAGAAAATTGTGAAGAAACTCACAGAGGTAAAGAAAAAGAGAGTAAGATGCTATGACTGGCGTCTGACTCAAGGAAAGGCAAGATGGATAGGGAAATGAAAGCTGATTTCATTGAGAATTGCTACTAACTGCATTGATTCTGAGTCTTCCTCCTCTGTGTTAGAAGAGGAGAGAAATAGATAGAAAATGGTATAAGAGAATAAGATGAAAGGAAACATAATTTTTAATCATAATTATAATTGTGAATGGGGTAAACTTGCCTACAAAATAGAGAAGGACCATGAATTGAATTAAAAGCAGACTCAAACAGTACATTGTTGGAGAAAGATGAAACCTTGAAACCTGAAGATTCATATAGGGATTAACATAAAGGTCTGGAGTGAGAAATATATTTTGAGATTAATTTAAAATAAAGAAACAGGAATCGTGATGTTGGATAAAGCAACAAGAAAAATAGACTTGCTAAGGGGAGGAAACATGGAAATTGCATTTTGCTGAAAGGTACCAAGGATAATTTATTTCGATATATAACACATGTATTAAATGTCATAGCACCCAAAAATTAAAGAAAAAAGTAACTAACTGGTTATAGGGAGAAATACATTAACGTCTCAATATTATAATTGTATTATTTATTTCATAACCAAACATGTGAACAAATTAAAAAACCCCAACTAAAGTCCTGAAAACTAAAGATGATAAATTAAAAAATTAAATATTGAACTAATGAAAAACCAGGAGCCATTAAAAAAGACAAACCACTACCTAATCTGATTAAAAACAGAGGAAAGGTAAATTACCAGTAATAAAAGGAAAAGTCACAAAAGAGAACTCTGTACCAATAAAACTGACAATTGAAATAAAATAGACAAAAACTTATAGAAATAAAAAATGTTCAATTAATAGATCATATGAATTATCCAATCATAGAAAAAGAAATTTAAGAAACCATAAATGAACTTCTAATGGGGATTAAAAACTAAGACTACATAGTTTTATAAGAAGATTTTATTATGTTTTTAAAGAACAATTCTAACATTGCACAGATTGCAAAAATAATCAAATTCATTCTATGATAGAAATGTTTTTGATAACTAAACATTGAAGAACCAAAACGGAAAAAAGAAAGCTAATAGTATTCCAGTATATTCTAATACTACAATCTATTGTAATATAAGAATTGTGAAGAAATGGTTTAACAGAAGCCTTGAACATATATAGAGCAAATGTATAAGAACCTGGATGATGACTATGCAATAATTATACAATGTCTTCATACAATACAAGGGGGAAAAAAGGAAAAAAACAACCCAGCAACTTTGAAAACAATTAAGAATTCAGAACTAGACAATGACCAACACCAACGGGCTTCTAGCTTCCATCTAGACTAGGTCAAAAGGTATCTTCTGCAGGAGGTATTTCTCTCTAAGGTTATCTTACATCTATTCTCTATGTATTCATACCCAAATTCTTACCTGAATTAATATGCAATATATAACAATGTATAAATCATATGTATGTATGATTTATAAGCATCAGAACTGAACCTATGACTTCTTTGCTATTGGGAAAGCCTTAGTGAAGTTCCTTCTACCAAAGTGAGTTGGCAATTTTCCTGCATTTTTTGGACTTTGAGCATTAAATAGTGACCTTTCTCCTTCCTCTGTCTCTCTTTGTTCTTTCTATCTCATCTTCTTCCTTTATCTCTCACTTTTCTTTTTCTATCTTTTTCTACCCATCCTCCTTCCCTAGGGAAGGGAATATGGAGGCTGATGACCTCATTTCCAAAAGTGCCATCTAAGCTGTGGACCATAAGCCTACCTGCAACCATCAGTTAGTGCTGAAGTCCAATAAACCCAGGAGTCTGTTTCTGGTGACCTGTAGCAAGCCCTGCGTTGACACTTGCCATTCCCCCCCAAAGGCAGCCCTTATTATCTTTCCTTTTCTCTACTCCTGCTCTTCCTTATCTCCTTTTCTCTTGATATGTATTTTCTCTAATATTCTAACCACCTCTCATTTGCCCCTTCTCTTCATTTTGAAAATTGAATCCAATACACATTTATGATAATTTCTTATGTCCAGAGCACTGTTAGGTAGCAGAGAAGAGGGGAACACATACACACAACCACATACATACATGACATATCATTTGTCCAGCCCACAACCTTCCTGTGACGTGGATTCAAGGACCTTTAGCATCCTGATTGTCCTTCTCTGCATGCTATAATTTATCCATGTCACCAAGAAGTGAACCCAATATTCCCAGTGAACCCAATATTTTTTCTCTGTCCCACCTTGTCCAACAAGGCTTTTGGGACTAGAGTTTTACTGTACTCTATTATCTTCATCAGATGACATGGCTTGCCTCTCTTAAAGCAGATCAGGAATACTAGCTGTGTTGTTGAGTTATATTATTTTTGTGATCCATTGTTCTTTTGCAGAACATCAACTATCTCCCCCTTTCATACTGCTGAAGCTGAGTTCTTGTATCTAAGTCTCACAAATGTCTTGATTCTAAATGTTTCCAAGAACTTAAAGGTTGTTGGTTGGACAAGGTGGGACAGAGAAAAAATTCTAGTTAATTGAAAATACAAAACAATTAGAAGGGGGAAAAAGTCATTACATGTATGACTTGCATCCTCTTGCTCTGTCTGGTACTTATAATAATGGACCTCCTGAAATATACTCAGGCCTTCCAGTGGCACCCTTAAGCACTGATAAAATCTGCTGGTGGAACCTGGAGTTAAACATATGGCTGACCTCCTGCCTCAAGCCAGAAACCTTTCAGGAGACTGAATGAATTAGGGAGGTCATCTGAGAATCATCTGGGCTGTACTGAAGTCTTAAGCAGAACTATAACTAGGACAAGACAGCAAGACCTTTGCCCCAAGGTGCCAAATTTTGAGTTTGCTAACAGCACTTTTGTTCCTCTTTGGTAGTATAGAAATGATAACAATTAGCACCTAATTGGCTGCCATAATTAATTAAAGTAGGTAACTTCTAGGGTGAGTTCTTTCCCCAGTCTGACCTTCTCCCCTCTCTTTATTACAGCCTTTCCAGCAGTGGATCTCTAGGATCTCTGTCCTCCAGTTCTTCTCCCAGCTTAGGGGGTCATTTGCCTCTGGGAACGGCTATAAATGAATCTCAGTTACATCTCTGATCTTGGATGTGTCCTTGACTAGATCTCTCCCTCCCCTGACCTGAAAGCCCCCTCTTTCTCATCTGGGCAGAAGACTTTTGGAGCTTTTTCTGGACTGGCAGATTTCTCTGGACCAGAGGAGAAAGCCAGGGCTGAGAGTGAGCCTTTGTTTTTCAGTATTTCGTGTTCAGCAAAAATAACGTAGATCCTCCAAGAGCCTGGCTGGAGACCAGCGGCTCCGAGTCCCAGAAAGTTTCTGCCATTAGCCAGGAATGGCCATCCCACTTGTGCCTGTTTTGGGGAGAGCTCTGTAATTCCCCTTTTGTGGGCCTCTCTTCCATCCTCTCTGTAAGGTTGAATTCCCGATGGTGATCGTAATTATAAGCATATGTTGTTACTGTTGGCTACTATTGGATTGCTGTCTGGAGTCTTAAAAAAAAAAAAAAAGAGTCAGTCCTTTGGACTCTGTTTCCTCCTCTCCTCTCTGGGTAAATGCAGGGGCCGAGGTGGTTAAATGGAGATCGGCGGCTGTATTCTAGGGCCAGAGATGCATGCTAAGCACAAGTTTGAACCAGGTAGTCATGTCGAGCAATTACTTTATCAGCAGAACATTTTATGGCTTAATGTCACAGTTGCAGGAGCTGAATCTTAAGGAGCTGTTGGCGTGCAGACCTCTGTGGGGAGACAAAGAGTCCCCACGATCTTTGAAGAAGCCCAACAATTATTTTTTTATTGTTTCATTGGCTTAATTTAATGCAGCCTTTCTCCCAAAACATCATCTCTGTTACTTGGACATTCATGTTCTTTCTTTCAAGGCTCAGTTTTAGGGGGCTGTGTGTGGGGGAGGGCAGCAGTAACAGTTTAAGGGGTCAATAGGGAGAAATCTGTAGTTGTTTGCTGTGGCTCACCTAAAGGAAAGTGGGATTTTCTCAGGCTTAATTGTCATTTATAGAATCACAGAATGGGAGAGCTGAGTGGCTTCTTAGATCATCCAATTCAGCCATCTCATTTAACCAGTCACAGGATGTGGTTTTTAGAACAGAAGAAGGATGCTTTGGATTCAGAGGATGTGGGTTCAAATCCTGCCCCTAAGGCTTGCTACATGAATAACCTTCTCTCAGTCTTCCTGACCTTGACCATCAAATGGTAACTAGTGATTCAGGTCTTCCTGATGATCCATCCAGCTACCATGATCAAAAGGCCTTTGCTTAAAGACTCCCTGCGAGGGAGAACCAATTTCACCCCTTCACTCTTTGGTATAATTGCTAGGAAGATTTCCATGCTCTAATAGGTCTGTGATCTGAGGGGGGTGACTGGATGGCACAACAGCTAGTGCTTGGTATCCAGAAGACTTGAGTTGAAATATAACCTTAGGTACTTACTAGTTGTGTGACTTTGAGCAAGTCTTATTAACTTTTGGCCTCCTTTGCCTCAAATGTAAAACATAGATAATAATAGTACCTGGCTGTTGCAAAGATCAAATCAAGATTATAAAGTGTTTAGTACCATACCTGGCCAGCACTAAAAATGTTAGCTCTTATGGTTGTCATCATTATATTATCATATCCCTGTGGATATTCTTTCCAACAAGGTAGATGAAAACTCATACGTACCTGCTCATCCTAGGCAACTTCTGTGCACATCTGTCCAACATTCTTTCCACTGACATCATGAGTATACAAATGGAACATAAGTATATCTGTTCTCTCTCTCCCACCACTTGACCATCCCACCTTCCTTTTCACTCATCTATTTCTCTGATGTTCTTTTATTCTCCCCTTATATCCAGTGTAAGCCTCCCATATTCTCTTTCTTTTACCTTCAGGTAATCTTTGATTTCAATTCTTTGGAGAATGAATTATTATGCTTCACAGGTATACAATACAATCAAAGGAATATTTATATTAAAAATAAATTTGTTTCAGAGAAAATCTTAGGATTATTCAAAGAACTTGCCAGTTTCCTTGAGTCTACGTATCTTTTTCCATCTCTGCTTCAATTTGTAACCTGACTTGTTGTACCTTTAAAGTTATAAATACTGAAAGTTTAAAACCTGCCTTAATTCTGTCCTAGACTCTATTGTTCTTTTTTGTTGAGTATTAAGTATCTCATGAAACCAGAATTTTTTTTGGTAACTTTTCTATATTGCTCATATAATGAGGTATAGGAAAGTGCTGAACACTATTTTTCCATTTGTTAGAAGCCTTAAAATAGTCAATACTTTTTACCATGTAGAGTTTTCTTTTTAAGACATAGTGTTCTGTGTTGGGATGTTCAGAAGCAGAAACAAAATGTGGGAGAGTAACCAATTAGAATGGGGAATAAAGTTGAGAGCAGAGGAGGAAGTCATCAGAGGCTTGAGAGAGTGCCAGACACCAAGCTAGGGATGGATGAGTGAGCTACAGAGTTCCCATTGAGCTTGCTATGAGTGACTGATGGATCCCTTTACCCTGACTGTTTGGGGGAGTCTGACATGTTAAGTGGGAGCAAGCAGAGTGCTTCCCTAGGAGACAGATGTCAGAATGTAGATGGCAGCTACATGGAGATGAATGATCCTAGAATTGAATGCCTGACAATTCTGAGATATTACCTGCTATTCTACCAAGTGTCTTTGCTTTGAGTTTTCAGCTGGACAGTTTGAGTTAATAAAAGAAACATCGGTGAAGGGGTTCATGAGTATTGCATTTGTGTATTACTATCCCAATAATACCAGTGAAACTGGAGTTAGCTGAGTAGGACTACTTTAAGAATCCTGAAAATACTGTAACAAAGATCTCCTATCTGATAATTCTCCATTTCAGACTAAAAATTCCCATTTCTTTTAGCTCATTTTCATGCAATATGAACTTTCACCTTACTACTTGCTCTCCTCTGAATGTGCAGAATAATGGGGTAGTAAAACCAGACTATGAACTCCTTAGTTCTGGATACTTAGCTTCTCTCAGTGTAGACTGAAATAGCTTTAGTTTCTTTGGCCACCATATCACATTGCTGACACCATGACTTTATTTTAGGCAAAATTATGTCCCCTCTATTTTTTACTTGTAAAGGTTTTTTTTAACCTTGTTTTGCATTTATCCATGTAAAACAGTATCTTCTTAGTCAGTAAACATTTATTCAGTTGTACTATGTACCAGATACTGTGCTAAGCATTGAGAAAACAAAAAAGAATCAGGAAAAAAAGATAGGGCCCATCCCAGAGCTTACATTCTAATGGAGGAAGGCAATACGTAATCAGGAACTGAAAAATGAGAGCAGGGGTGAAAAGGATCACAGTACACAAAATATTGTAGAGATGAGTCAGTACTACAACCAGAGAAGGATGGAGATGACCAATATATCTAGTATGAGAATAATCTCGGGTGGAGCAAGTTTTCAGAGTGGAGAGGCTTTTATGGCATAGTAGAGAAAGTCATGAGGAGATGAGTTAATGGGGCATCTTGCAGGGGAGTGAAGGTTAGACTTGTTCTAACATTTTCTTCTGATGAGAAATTTTTGGATTTACATTCTGTTATCCAATATGTTAGCTATCTAATATGTTAGCTAAAACTTCTACCTTCTTGCCATCTACAAATTTAATAAGCATATCATTTATGTAATCGTCCAAATTTTAAATTAAAATATTAGAAGAGTAAGTAGAAATCTAAGAAATGTTACTTTGGAGACCCTCTTCCAAATTGACATGAAACTGTCTTTTTGGACTGATTATTAAACCAATCTGGCATAAGTGGATAGGATATTGGATTGGGAATCAAGGACACCTGGATTCAAGTTCTATCTCAGATACTTGCTGTATATGTGACCATGGACAAGTCTCTTTCCCCTCATATGCAAAGTAAAAGAGTTGGACTCGGTCCCAGAGGTCACTTCTCACTCTTAAATTTATTATTCTTTTTTTATTAAAGCTTGTAATTTTCAAAACATATGCATAAATAATTTTCAGCATTAACCCTTGCAAATCCATGTGTTCCAAATTTTTCTCTTCCTTTCCCTCACCCTTCCCCTAGACAGCAAGTAATCCAATGTCTGTTAAACATGTGCACTTCTTCTATACATATTTCCACCATTATCATGGTGTACAAGAAAAATCAGATCAAAAAGGAAAAAAAATAGGAAAAAAAACCAAAATGCAAGCAAACAGCAAAAAGAGTGAAAATACTATGTTGTAGTTCACATCCAGTTCCCTTTGTTCTCTCTCAAGGTGTAGATGAGCTCTCCATCACAAGATCATTGGAACTGGCCTGAATCATCTCATTTTTGAGAAGAGTCAGGTCCATCAGAAAAATCTTCTTGTTGACATCAACAGTGTTCTCTTGGTTCTTCTTACTGCACTTAGCGTCAGTTCATCTAAGTTTCTACAGGGCTCTCTGAAATCATCCTCCTGATCATTTCTTATAAAACAATAATATTCCATAGCATTTATCTACCATAACTTATTCAGCCATTTTCCAACTGATGGGCATCCACTCAGTTTCTAGTTTTTTGTCACCACAAAAAAGGGTGCTACAAACATTTTTGCATATGTGGGCCCCCTTTCCTCCTTGATCGCTTTGGGATATAGGCCCAGTAGAAACACTGCTGGATCAAAGGGTATACACATTTTATAGCCCTTTGGGCATAGTTTCAAATGCTTTCCAGAATGGTTGGATCAATTCACAATTCTACCAACAATTTATTAATATCCCAGTTTTGCCACATCCCCACCAACATTAGTCACTGTTTTTTCCTGTCATTTTAGCCAGTCTGAGAGGTGTGTAGTAGTACCTCAGAATTGTCTTAATTTGCATTTCTTTGATCAATAGTGATTTGGAGCACCTTTTCCTATGACTAGAAACAGTTTCAATTTCTTCATCTGAAAATTGTCTATTCATATCCTTTGACCATTTATCAGTTGGGGAATGATTTGAATTTTTATAAATTTGAGTCAAAGGTCTCATTTCTAAAATAGAGAATTATCAGAACCCTTGAATGTAAATTTTCCCCCAGTTTATTGCTTCCCTTCTAATCTTGTCTGCATTGGTTTTATTTGTGCAAAACCCTGTTAATTTAATACAATCAAAATGATCCATTTTGCTTTCCATAATGTACTCCATTTATTCTTTGGCCACAAATTCCTTCCTTTTCCACAAATCTGAGAGGTAGACTATCTTTGTTCTTCCAATTTGCTTATCATATCATTCTTTATGTGTAAATCACGAATCCATTTTAACCTTATCTTGGTATCAGATGTTAGGTGTAGGTCAATGCCTAGTTTCTGCCATACTAATTTCCAATTTTCCCAACAGTTTTTGTCAAATAGTGAGTTCTTATCCCAGAAGCTGGGGTCTTTGGGTTAACCAAACACTAGATTATTATAGTCGTTGACTATTGTGTCTTATGAACCTAACCTATTCCACTGATTGACTAGTCTATTTCTTATCCATTGCCAAATGTTTTTGATTATTGTTGCTTTATAATATAGTTTTAGGTCTGGTACAGCTAGGTCATCTTCATTTGTATTTTTTTCCCATTAATTTCCTTGAAATTCTTGACCTTTTGTTCTTCCAGATGAACTTTGCTACTATTTTTTCTAGCTCTGCAAAATAACTTGTTGGGATTTTGATTGGTATGGCATTGAATAAGTAGATTAATTTAGGAGGTATTAAATGTATTATTCTATTAATACTGTGAACATCCATTGAGAAAGAAGGCAATGTAAGCTGTTTTGAGGGGAGAAAGCAATGTGATAATAATTAAGGAATAATAAAAGTTTGTGTAACATTGAGGGCTCTGAGAATGAATGACATGAATGCATATAGGGGATTCTATCGACATATTTGTGTGGCTTCCTTTAGCACTGGTTAGCAGCTTGAAAGTAGGAATGGAGAAAGATACTAGGGTGAGCCATGTTGGAGAATTAGCCAAGAATGAATGGCAGATGGACAAAGAGGTAAGAGATAAAAGAGTGACAGAAATAACATAGTAGGAGTCAATTTCAAGACTGTTAAAGAAAAAGAAAATCAGGCCAGGAGAAGGGTGATGGACTGGGAAAAGACAGATTATAAAAAAGATGAAAAATAGATTAAGGAAGAATGAGGCAGAAGGAGGGAGAGAAGGACAATACTTTTTGACAAAGGTGAAAATTTCAGAATTCAAGATGCTTGGCGTATGGTAAGTGCTTAGTAAATGTCTTGCTTTGGCTGCATCTATCTTTGTCTATCATCTTTCTATCAATAATTAAAATAGCCAAATTGTGTTTTTTTGCCAACGTTTACATAGTACGTACAATGTGCTAAGCAGAGTGCAAAGTGCTTTACAAATATGCTCTTGTTTGATTCTCACAACAAATTTGTGAGGTTGGTGCTATCACTTTCCCCATTTTGCAAATGAGAAAACAGAAGTTAAATGACTTGCCCAGGATCACACTGTCAGAGCTTGAGGCCATTTTTGAACTGAGATCTTCCTGAATATTTTATGCTCTCCATTATGCTGAATGTTATATTATATTTGATCATGCCCTGTTAGTCTAACATGGAATCTGTTGCAGCTCTGAACATGAATGTAAGGAGTAGCCCCCTTAAACAGCTCTCTGAAGCTAACTGTTCACTCCCTTCTTCTTCTTTGGGTTGTACTCTTTTTGACAACTTCTACCTGATGTGCCCAGTCTACACCACTGAAAGAGAAAAGGACTTTTTTCTCCTGCTGTGCCTCTTCTAGGCTCCAAGAATGGATCCAAGGGTGTTTATTTTTATAGTATTTTATTTTTCTCCCAATGACATGTTGAGGCAATTTTTTAGCATTCATCTTTATAAGATTGATCTTCAATCCCCCCTCACCCTCTACTTTACCTAAAATAGTGGGTAATTTGATATAAACTATGCATGTGCTATTACATAAAACATATTTCCATATTAGTCACAGTTATGAAAGAACAGATCAAAAAATTGTGAAAAAGTTATTCATAGTTGACCATTACACAATGTTGCAGATACTGCGTACAATGTTTTTCTGGCTCTGCTCATTTCACTTTATATTGTTTCCCACAAGTCTTTCCAGGTTTCTCTGAAATTTACCACTTCATCATTTCTATTGCACAATAGTATTTCATTACATTCTTATAACATAGCTTGTTCAGCCATTTCCCCAATTGATGAGCACCCCCTCAATTTCCAATTTTTTATTACTTCAAACGTAATGCTATAAATATATTTGCAAATGTAGGTCCTTCTTCCCCTGCCCTTTTTATGATTTCTTTGGGATCTTAATAGTGATAGATATAGTAGTAGTATTGATAGATCAAAGGCTTTGCACTTTGGGTGCCTTTTGGCTACTGTTTCAAATTGCACTCCAGAATGGTTGCATTAGTTCATCCATTAACAATGCATCAGTGTCTCAATTTTTCCACATCCTCTCCAACATTTATCATTTTCCTTTTGTTGTTGTTATTGTATTAGTCAATCTGATATGTGTGAGGTAGTACTTCAGAATGGTTTTAATTTACATTTCTCTAATCAAAAGTGCCTTCTTCATTTTTCTATAGGTCATTTTGATTTCTTCAATTGAAAACTGCCTACTCATAGCCTTTAACCACTTATCAATTGGGGGAATTGTATTTTTATAAATTTGACTCAGTTCTTTAAGTATTTGGGAAATAAGGCATTTATCAGAGAAACTTGTGAAGATTTTTTCCCCCAATTGTCTGCCTTCCTTTTAATCCTGGTTGCATTGATTTTGTTTGTACATAAGCTTTTTATTTTAATGTAATTGAAGTTAGCTCTTTTACATTTCATAATGCCTATAATTCATTTAACTTATCCTTTAAGAATTTGCATGCTATGACACTTGGTACATATACATTTGATATTTATATTGCTTCATTGTCTGTGGTATCTTTTAGTAAGATGTAATTTCTTTCCTTCTCTCTTTTAATTAGGTTTATTTTTGCTTTTATTTTCTCTGAGATCAGAATTGAGATCTTTTTTTTTTAAACTTCAGCTGATACATAATGGATTCTGCTCCAACTCCTTACCTTTATACATTTGTGTTTTTCTTATCAACAATTTATTGTAGGAGTCTGGTTTTTAGATCCTCTCCACTTTCTGCTTCAACTTTATAGGAAAGTTCATTCCCTTCCCCTTACCAGTTATGATTACTAACTGTGTGTATCCCTCTGTCATATTTTCCTCCTATTTGTCCTTTACCCTTTCACCCTTTTCTTTCTCACTAGTGTTTTGCTTTTGTCTACCATCTCCCTCAATTAGTTCTACCTTCTGTCTTTCTCTGCTCTCATCCCCTTTACTTAATCTACTCCTTGCCTGTTTTCTGGTTGGATATGATAGATGTGTATATTATTTTCTCTTTGAGCCCATACTCAAAGTAAGTGTCAAGTGATGCCCATCACCACCCTTTCATCTACCTCTCCTCTGTAATAGATCTTTTACACCTCTTCATGTGAAATAATTTACTTCAGTCTCTCTCCCTGCATTTTTCACCCAGTGTACTTCTCTTTCTCATCCCTTAATTATTTTATTCTCTAAATTCACCTTATACCCATGCCCTCTCTGTATATTCTTTCTAGATATATTATTAGTAGTACAATTTCTAAGAATTACAAGTATCATCTTCCCATGTGGGGATATAAACAATTCAGGTCCATTGAATTCTTTGTTTTCTTTTCCCTTTTTATCCTTTTTAAGATACTTCTGGGTCTTGATATAAGAGATCAAATTTTTTTTGTTCAATTCTCACCTTTTCCTTATGAAAGCTTGAAATCCTTCTATTTCACTGAATGGCCATTTCCCCCCTTGAAGTATTATGTTTAATTTCACTAGGTAGGTGATTATTGCTTGTAGTTCTAGTTCTTTTGCCTTTCACAATATCATGTTCCATGACCTCCAATCCTTTAATGTTTTAACTGCTAAGTTCTGTATAATGCTGATTGTGACTCCTTGATATTTGAAATGTTTCTTCCTGGCTACTGGCAGTATTTTTTTTCCCTTGACCTGATAATTTGGCTATAATGTTTATTGGAATTTTTATCTTTGGATCTCTTTCTTGAGGTGATTGGCAGACTCTTCCCAAGTCTATTTTGCCCTCTGATTCCAGGAGTTTTCCTTGATAATTTTTTGAAAGATGCTATCTAGGTCCTTGTTTTAATTATGACTTTCAGGTAGTCCAGTGATATTTACATAATTTCTCTTCTATTTTCCAGGTCAGTTATTTTTCCAATGAGGTGTTTCATATTTTCTCCTACTTTTTCATTGTTTTTAATTTGTTTGGTTAATTTTCAATGTCTGTCATAAACTTCCATTTGTCCAATTCTAACTTTTAAGGAGTTTTCCTCAATTAGCTTTTGAATTTTCTTTTCTATGCAGTCATTTGTACTTTTTAAGGAGTTCTCTTCTTCACTGCATTAGGGATGTTTACTTCTGTTCAATGCTGTTTGTCCATAATTTTATTTATTTTTATTTATTAATTTTTTATATTAAATCTTGTCCATCATTTTAGATACCATGGGTGATCTCCACAAGATCTAGGACTTCTGAAGTATGACAACCTTGGAACTAGGATTACAGATAGGCTGATATAGCTAGGCTGGCATGGAAACTCAGAGAAGTCGGGACAGAAGCCCAGGTCTAGGAGTTATACTTGTACTCTAAGATCTGAATTAAGCCATGAATATAATCTTCCCTTTCCCAGAGACTGAGGTAGTATAAGGGGAGGGGGGCTCGTGTTTCCCAGTATTGGGCTAAGTTTGTATATCTGTGATTATATTTTTAAAGTAAACTTTCCTTAACAAAGGTCCTTTCTTACTTGTATTTGAACCTAACATTGAACATCCTGAACTGTATGTCCCATACTATGCAAATTAAATGTCCAAAATATAATTCATTAAAATTTCCCACAAAAGTACCTTTCTTCTGAACTTTATTTCTTTTTAAGGGCAAATAACACCATTCTTTTCATCATACAGATCCATAACCTTGGTTTCATCTTTGTTCAAATTTTCTCAATTATCTCCAAGCTGTGTGGCCCTCACCAATTCACCTCAGTTTCAATAATGTACTAGAGATAACTAGAGGCTAACAATATTTGTTAAAGCCAGTTGTTAAATTTGCAGTGAAATCCTTTGAAAAATGGCAAATGGTACAACTTTGGAAATTGGAAAGCACTACAAATTAGGACTTGATTTTTTTGTTTTATTTAAAAAAGAAAGTTATGGAGAAATGTCGACAATGTGGATTAAAAATGTGTTCTGTGTACTTTTTCTCCCCTGGGGAGCTAGCTGTTAAGTATTTATTATATCCCTCCTCAATTTCTTCATCTGTAAACAGGTCTGCTAAAAGCTCCTTCCTCAAATGGTGGTTGATAGGATCAAATGGAGTAGCATCTACATAGGATGCTTTTAAAATTGCAGAGCACTATTAATGTGACAGTGATCTTTGTCCCCATACCATCCTTTACTCATATATTAAGTCAGCCACAAAATCTTCTTTCTCCCTTTGCAACATCTCTTGGCCTCCTAATTGGTCTTTCTGCTCAAAATCTCTTCCCATTTCAATCTAACAATAGCTAGAAAAATGATTTTTAAGAAAATAGAAATCTGACTCTTTGTCCTTCCCCCTACTCAATAAGCTTAACAATTCCCTATTCACTCTAGGATCAACTACTACAACAGCTTTATCTCATCCTCATTTAATATTTTTGTGTGTTTTCTAGTGTGCATTATTATTATAGCAATATCATTGTATTATTCAGTCATTTAGTCGTGTCCAACTCGTGGGGTTTTTGGGGCAAAGATACTGGAATGGTTTGCCATTTCCTTCTCCAGCTCATTTTGCAGATGAGGAAACGGAGGCAAGCAGGGGTGAGTGATTTCCTTACTTACAATTTATAAATAAAAATAGACATTTTGGAGGTCTATCTGAAATTTAGATCCATGTGTTCAAAACTGGGTTTTTTTTTTTTTGATAGAAGTATACTCACAAATATTTGGAGACTACGGGGTTAGATGATTTCTTTGGCGACCTCCTTCAAAATTATGTAATATCCACTTTGGAAAAACAGTTCCCTGAGTAGGAAGCACAGAGGCCTAAATGAGCTGATGGTGGAACAAACAAATGACCTTTGTCTAATTTTATTATATTAACAGCAAGATTTTTGAGCTGTTCAGGTTTATAAGCAGTTCAGTGCCCTGAATTACTGAGTGCCTTCCAGGAACGTCCCCAACTCTGCTAAAAATTACTCGAGGATTGTCATTTGTATCCCCTGCTATGGAAATCCTACCAAGGAGAGAAGCTAGCAATGTTTCTGAAGCAGAGGTGAAAATGTGTAAAGGTTAAACTCTGTGCTAAAACCACTGACATTTGAATGGCCTAGATGCAAAGCGACAAGAACGTGAAACACATTAACTGGAAGTATTGTACTGGAAATGTGATCGGTGTAATGACTGAGAAGAACAATAAGCTTGTTGGGAATCAAAAAGAAAAGAAAAAATGGAGTTCATTAAAAAGGAGAAACCCCATCCCAGCTCTTTAAATAAGAGTTACCAGGACTTCCAGTGCCAAAATGGCAGACTGAAGGAGTTCTCTGAAGTCCTCGAATTCTATCCACTTCAGCAGTGGTTTAGGGGCAGCAGAGCAGCTTCCTAGTCCAGTAAGAAAGGTCAGTGGGGTGGGATGGGAGGAGATGGAGGTCCAAGAGCAGAAACAGCAGCAATCTGGGACTATTCATCAATGAGGTCTTGCTCTCTGGCAAGCCAGCTGCCTCCTAGACAAGTGTGAGCAGTTTGTGTAGCCCCAGCAAGGCCCTACCCTAGTAACTCCACCCCCAGCACAAACCATCAAGGCTCTGACTGCATTGCTAACCAATAGTGAAATCTTGCCATGGTGGGGGGGGGAGTAACCAGTGAGACTCGCCAACTGGGGCTCAGTAGCAGAGAGACCCTATGTCTATAGCAATCCAGCAACAGGGCCCCAATCCCTCCAGCAGACTAGCAGCTAAACCCCACAACCAGAATAAGTCCTCAGTATAAGCCAGAAGAAAAGCTTTCCCTTCAGAAAAAGAAGCAGCTAAGTCCCCAAACTCAGTGAAAGCCAGCAATGAGACCCAGAGACCCAATACAAAATACTTTGGACAATGCTGGAACAGAGAGCAACTCTTATGTAAGAACACCAAGTCACAAAAAAGGTAGAAAAAAATCGACAAAAGCCACAAAAGAGCTTGACTATAGATAGTTGCTATGGTGAAAGGATGGATCAAGCCATATACTTAGAAGATGACAATAGTGTCAAAATGGCTCCACGTGAAGCCTCAGAGAAAAATGCAATTTGGTCTCAAGCCCAAAAAGGATTCCTGGAAGAGCTTTAAAAGATTTTTTAAAAAACAAAACAAATTAGAGAAATAATAAAAAATTGGAGGGCAAATGAGAATTATGTAATAAGATCATGAAAAAAAAAGAATCAATAGCATTGGAAAAGATACATAAAAATTTACTGAGGAAAATAACTCCTTAAAAACAGAATTGACCAAATTAAAAAAGAGGTATAAAAGCTCACTGAAGAAAAGAAATTCTTAAAAATTAAAAGTAAACAAGTAGAAAGGAATGACTGAGACATTAAAACAGAGTAAAACTAAATATAAAAAATAGAAGAAAATGTGATATTTCTCATTGGATAGAGCAACTAACCTAGACAATAGATCCAGTGGAGATAATATACTTGAAAAATATGATTTAAAAATCTTGGACAGCATTTTTCAAGAATTATTAAAGAAAAATGCCCAGATATATTAGTTCCAGAAGGCAAAATAGAAATTGAAAGTCTACCAATCACACCCTGATAGAGACGCCAAAATAAAAATGTCATAGCCAAATTCTCAAACCCATGGATCAACAGTATTGCAAGCAGCCAAAAAAGAAATAATACAAACATTGTGTCATTAAAGTCAGGTTTGCATAGGATTTATTTGACATAGATGAGGCATGAAAAAGTTATTATAGTAGAGGGGAAGATGAGGGTGAGTGGGTGGATAAAACTTAAATCTTGCTCTTACCAAATTTCCCTCAAAGAGGGAATAATGGACATACTCTATTGAATGTAAAGTCTATCTCACCGTATAAGCAAGTCAAAAGAGATAGGGATAACAGAATGGGTAAAGGAAACTGATAAAAGGGAGAGCATTTTGGGGAAGAAACAAAACATCTTTGAGGAAAGAAGAGATGGGGGTATAAGAGAAAGGGATAAACAAATGAAACATAGCATGAAGGGAAATATGCAGCTATAATTATAAATGGGAATAGGATGAACCTACCTATAAAAGGGAAGCAGATAGCAGAGTGGATAAAAATCCCCAAATCCTACATATGTTGTTTACGAGAAACACATCTGAAGCAGAGGGACATGCACAGGTAAAGGTAAGGGACTGGATCAGAATCTTATGTCGGCTCAAGAAAAGAAGGCAAGGGTAGCAATATGTTGCTTATATGATGCTTAAGTTTATTTACTTTGAAGGATAAAAATAAAGTTATTGGATATGTTACTTAATGAGATCTGCTGTGGAGAGAGATCTATGAATGAAGTAACATATGTGAAAGAACTTGAAAAGAAAATTATTTTTGTTGATATGTTTAATTTTAGCCATTTGCATTCCCCAATGTAACCCTCCCAGAAAGTTAGCCCTTGTGATGAGCATTTTAAGACAAAAAAAGTCATTGAGCACAAATAGCCAACATACTGAAAGGGCTGGAAGATGTGCATTTTCATGTTTTCTCTGAGCCCTGGTTGCAGCATTCAGCTTCATTTATTTTGTGATGGTCGTTCTTCCCATCTTCATTGCTGTCGGCATTGTATATGGTGTTTTCTGGGCTCTGCTTTCTTCACTTTGTATCACTTCACATAAAAGTCTTTCCATACTTCTTTCTATTTAGCTTCCAGTAAATTGTTTGTAACAATGTGACTGCTTGTTGCTAGTTTATAACTGTGTTAATTCTGTCTGTCTCTTCCTTTCCCTTGTTTATGATGGGCAACTAAATCTTGGCATTTCTGCCTTCCCAACTTTTTGGGTGTCAGGCTCAGTTACATCTTCAGGCTCTCCTCATTTCTCATCTGGATTATTGCAACTGCTCTCGTTGGTATCTTTCTCCAGTCTTTTGGCCAAAGCACTTTTCTTAAGCACAGATCTGACCGTGGATTACCCCCTCAATCCACTACAGCTGCTTCCTCTTCTCTCTAGGATAAAATGTAAACTCCTCAGTTTAGCCTTCAAATCCCTGTATAGCCTGACCCCAACCTAATTTTCTAACCTCTTTGGGTATTATCCCTGGCTTGTGTTCTATTCTCTGTCATTTAGGAACGGTACTTCAGCTCAGGCTTGAGCTTGGGCACATGTCTAGAATACTATCCTGCCTTATCTTTGCTTCATAGACTGACTTCTCATCTTCCTTCTAGATGTAACTTAAGGAACACCTTCCTCATGAAAACTTTGCTGATTCCTTCCTTCCCTCCTTGACTGCTAGTGCACTCCCTACCAAACTACCTTGTATTTAATTAATTTGAATGTATTTATATTTATTCTCTTAATATGCATATAATATGTACATTTAATATATGCACATTAATTATATATTCTCTTGTTATATACATGTATATGCATAAGCCCTTTTTATGTATGTATGTATATATATGTTAATATATATATATATATATATATATATATATATATATTAAGCTTGATAGCTAAGCACTGCATTAAGATTTGGGGGATAAGCTATCTTCATCTATATCTATATATGTAAATATCTTTACAAATTAAACCTATATCGGTATTTATATATTAGTAGCTGTAACCAGTTATACCTGTGCTTATAATTACTGTCTCTATACCTCCCTCCACTTTTATCATCTGTCGGTCACCTATCCCATCAATATCTCCGTGCCAACCATATTAATCTCTATCCATATTCATCTCTATTTCTATACCTAAATATGACTATATCTACTACTACGACTATATTCATTTCAATTACATATATATCTCTGCAGATTTCTCTGTGTGTATTTCATGATTTCTCCTGGTGGGATTGAGGCTCATTGTGATGAGAAATTGTTTCCTCCATTTTATTTGTATATCCAGCATCTAGCTTACTGATTAATTGATAGTGCATTAAAATTCACCAAATTGACTCTGTATCTATGCCTTTGTTAATTAAGTGGAAACTAGCTATGTGATGTTGGTTTTCCTAAACAACTTGAAACCTCAAATTCTAACCATAAGTATATGAAATTTCATTCTCTAGTTTGTACATGAGCATTTCAAATCAAGTTTTTCAGCCAAAAGAATGGTCATGATTTTGTTAACAAAAACAATAATGACATTCATAGAGCATTTAAAATCTACAAGATGTTTTAATTAATTACCTTATTTAAGAAGCAGAAATTTCTCTATCTGCTTACTGGATTTCCTGTCTCATCATATCAGGTCTTTTCTTGGAACTAGAGAGCATAAGGCAGAATAGACACCTCACCAGATGTGACCCATTCTTAGCCAATAAGAATTTGGTCAAGAAATCTGTTGGGGAAAAAAGAAGAAAACTATTTAAGTTGTCTTTTAGGTCAGTAAAGGAACCCCCAGTTAAGATATCAGAAAACCTAGGTTTGAGAAAGAGAGTAAGAATAAATAACTGCGTGAAACTGAAGCTCTATAAATCTCTGTGCTTTGATAAGATGAGCAGAGTTAGGGGTCGGAGTAAGGTGCTTAGTTCACTATTTGAGAACTCCATTTAATTAGCTCACCTAGGAGGAATTGGGAAACTAATTAAGAGTAACCAAATGCAAAGAAGATTTATTTATAAACCAGAATGTCAGTGGATTCCTTTACAATGGGGGAATGAATATTTACAGTAAGCAGAATTCTTCTGCTCTTTTTTTTTTTTAAGTCACTCCCTTACAAAGTATATAAAAGTTCTGGAAAAAATGAATAGGAAAAGAGAATGGAATAGACAAGCCAAACAAGATACAAGAGCAATCAAACATAGTAGCCTAGTTTCTAATGTATTCTGAAACTCAAACTGCAAGGGGAAAGATTCTGTATTTGAAAAGAAATGCTAGAAAAAAATGGAAAACAATTTGGCAGAAATTATTTTATTCCAACACCTAACACTATATATTGATAAGCTACAAATGAATATGCTTCTAATTATAAAGTCACATTTTTTAAATTAAAGGAAAAGGATGAGACCCTTTCAAAACCCTGACTAGGGGGAGAATTTTTAAACACATGAGATATCATGATAGATAAAAGGCAGTTTCAATTACATAAAAAAGAAAAGCTTTTGAACACACAAAAAATTGATACATGTGTAAGAAGCTGTTGATTAAGAAGAAATCTTTTCAGTCAATATCTTTGAGTAAAATCTAATATCTAAGCTATATAAGAAATCAATGCAAATGTGTAAGAACAAGGGCCATTTCCCACCAGATAAATAGTCAAAGGCAGTTTTCAAAGAATTCAAACTAAAAACAATCATATGGAAGAATAAACCAATAACTTGTAATAAGAGAAATGCTTGTTAAAATAGCTGACATTTTGATTCTTATCTAGAAAATTAGCAAAGATGACAAAACATGAAAACTGTAAATTTTAGAGGAGCTTTGAGGAGACAGACTCATTAAAGCATTCTTTTTTGTAGTTGATATGTTTTCCAATATATCATTTGTGATGATCCTCTTTAATTTGTTCATTTATTTTCCCAAACCTTCTATAAACATTAGCTTATTACCTGAGAAGTTTTTTTGTGTTTAAGAAAATAAAATAAAAGAAAAACACATTCTATATGGAGAAGTTGGTACTTGAAGGAAATAAAGGATTCTAAGAAACAGGGAAGGGGGGGGGAGTAAATTCCAGCCATGGTGAACAGTTGGTACTGAGACACAGAGGTGGAAATTTGGATGTGATACATGAGAACCAGTGAGAAGTTCAGTTTGGCAAGGTTGTAGAGGATGGTTCGGGGAAGCCATAAATAATAAGTTTGGGGAGAGCATAGTCAAGTTGGCAAGGCTATGAAAACCAAAGCGAGAAGGCTATTTGTTACAGAGGGGACGGGCCAGTGGGAATCTTCCCCAGGATAGACAGTCACACTCAGCTCAGCTCAAGCAAGCCAATGTTTTAGGAGCAATAAGAGCCACTGGAATATACTGAGCACTTAACACACTTCCTGGAATAGTAGAAAATTAAAAAAAAATGTTGACGAAGAATCACCTGGTCAAATATTCTCTTATGGAAAAATCATAAATGTGTTGGCTTATTTTATTTAAATGTGCTTCTCTGGAGGAAGAGACATTGAGGAATAATAATATGAGGAAGAAAAAAATCAATAAAACATCATCTGTTCAGATTTTATTTTAAAAGAGGTTAATTGATACTGAGAAACTTGCCTGGTTAATGTGGAACCAGGGCAAGGGGAGTTGGATAGTCCTGAGGTTTGTTTCATTAGGACTCAGAGCCTGGAGAATAATGGAGTAAAAAAAATCTTAGCATTGAAAGGGGTCTCAGAGGTTATGGACCATAGCTCAGCAGAAAAGTTGATCCTTGAATACTTACTATGGGATTCCCAACAATCATCCAGGACCTGCTTAATAATCTCCAGTGGAAACAAAGACTTTGATTTCTTCCAAGTTTGACAGTTCAAATTTTGGTCAGCTCTAATTATTAGGAAATATCCTCCATGTTTCCCTACACCCCCAATTTATAGTGTATCCCCAAAGTCTTAGTACATTTTAAAGCTTTACTAACTTAATGCTACATTAAGACTTTGGGACCTGTGCTGCTCTGGAGAGCCAAAATCTCCTCTTGCTACTTTCCACTAATTAATGGGCCCTAGTCTGAATTGGAGCCAATCGGAACAAGTCTAATGACTTTCTACCTGACAGACCTTCAAGTATTTGAAAACAGAAAATATCCTCTCTAAGTCTTCTCTTCTAAGATAATAATTCTCTCTCTTTAATTTACCCTCTTCCATTCCCCACCATACATACAAAGGATGCTTCCATTCCACTATCTGGGGGGTCCTGTCTTCTAGATAGGTCGGTGTTCTTCCTAAAATATCACACCTAACATTGGTGCCCAGACTCAAAATGTGGTCTGTCCAGAATAGAGTTGAACTAACATGGTCCCATTATAGAGCCCACCCAGATTGGGATACTTGTTTCCTATTATTCCATTTCTTACAGACCAATCTCCTCTGGCTGGTGGTGGATATTAGTTAAGCATTAACAAAAGCTTAATTTATGACTTTTTTTTTAGTTTCCATGCACACTGCACTTCCTTCTTTTTGTTATGGCAATATCAAATCATGTTATAATTTAATTAGGTCATAGCTATTTCTACTTTGCATTTTTGAGATTAGGAAGGACCATACTTTTTTTTTAAATTTTATTTGCATAACATATATGTGGGTAATTCTTCAACAATAACCCTTACATAGCTTTCCGTTACAAATTTTTCCCCCCAGCTCCCCACCCCTCCCCTAGATGGCAGGATATCCACTGTGTTAATTATGTTAAAATATTGGCAAATCGAATATATGTATACATATTTCCAAACTTATCATTGTTGTGCAAGAAAAATCTTATCTACTCAAACGATATATCAGGTAAAGGAAACACAATGTAAGCAAACATCAATCAAGGAGTATGAGAATGTTATGTTGTGGTCCACATTTCACATCCCTCTCTCTGGGTGTATATGGCTTTCTTCAGTGAACAATTGGAGGTGGTTTGAAACATTTCATTGTTGAAGAGAGCCATGAAGGACCATACTTTTATCAATAACAATTTCCCAAACTATCTCTTCTGATAGGTGGGTTATTTTTTAGGATAACTAATGCCATCTGTTTTATTTTGGATCTGTTTCAATTTCAGAGAGAGATTTTTTAAAACTTACCAAATTTAGTATTACACTTTTTTTGAATCCTGTAATACCTTCATGCTCTGACATTGCACTCTTTAGACCCATGTGAGATTATTAATTAGTACTGAAAGGGTTTTTTTTTGCTAAGTATGGCTAAAAGAAACTTTCTTCTAAAAAGTTATATGAATTAAAAAATTAGAATTGCATTTTTCTTACACAAGACTTCACCAAGTCCTGCTCTAATTTGGAGTATAGATAGAGCTTCATATGTGGTCCTGATGACAGCTTGAGTTTGTTCTCTGATTTAAGAAACCAGAGAGGTTCATCACTGTTCAGGTGACTTCTGATGCTTAACAATTTTTGATCATGACAAGTAATGAAACAGAAACATCAACTACTACCAGATTTCACTGGAGCAGAACTATCATTCACCAATGCAGATCCCAACTTTTCTTCTATAGCCCACCTCACCTTAATAGATGGTTTCATCTAGCCAGAAAGCTTCATCATTTGATGAATCTTTAATCATTTAAATCTCTTTCTCTCTGTCTCTCAAACACACCTACACTTCAGTGATCCCTAAAGTTTAGAAAACAGTGATAGGTGAAAGCTCTGGAGCCAAGGCAAGTTTTGCTGGGTGTTTTCTGAAAATGATCAGTTCTTCATGTCATCAAAGTTGGAGAAGCCCAAAGCTTTGAGCTGGACTCTTAGCAGCAGTAAACCAGTCAAAATGTGGCTGGATTGAGCCCTCAGCAGAGCTTTGTTGGGCACCCTCTCTTTTGGGCACCAAGCTACAGGCCATTCAACAGTTTCCTTATAGCCCTGACCACTTGTTAATCCTTCCACACTGCCACGAAGGTGCTCTCACTGTCTCCTGCATCCTCTACAAAGTGTCATGATGTGCTGGTGATGAAAGGAATCACTGGATCTGGGAGAGTAAAGGGCCAAGGAAAGCTCTGTAGGTCTTTTATGCTAAGGATAGAGGAGTTGCTGAATCCTGTACAGCTCTGCAGGACCCCATTTCAGGATTTTTTTTTAAGCAAAACTACAAGAGTGATTTTCCATGTCCTTCTCCATCGCCTTTTGGAGGCACATAGGCTTTTAAGTGACTTATCCAAGATTCATCTTTCTGACTTCAGATCTAGTATCTTACCCACTGTACCGTCTAGATCCCCATTATCAAAATCTAATCAATTATCTATCAAAGGCTGGCTCAGGTCAAGGACCACCCAATTCCAAAGGACTGAGAAGAGGCAAAGGAATGCAGACCAAATAAGGAAGAATAAAGAGAGAATAAGCTGACAGAGTAAATGATCAAAGCCCTGTAGCTATGTGTGGCTTTGGGCATGGCTGATCCCTATTCTGACTCAGTCCCACCGGCCAGGACCACATGGACTTGAGCATTATCCCTCTCCACTTTATTTTTACGTTTGAAACTCATTTTGTTCTGAATTAGAGGTTGGAGTTGGAAGTGGTGGGGGGTCATCACATATCCAGCTTATATCCCACAACTCCCATGAAGTCTCTCTTCACATTTATGTAGCTCACAAATATGCAGCTTTCATATAAATTGCCTCAATTGGCTTTCACAATGTAATTTCTGCCATTTATAAATGGAGAGAGAGTTTCAATGGCTTGGGTGACATGGTTTTTAAGTGGCAGAGTGAGGAGCTAAATCCACATCTTGTTCTTCTAAGGTCAGTGCTCCTTCCATAGCAGTGCAAGGTGACATTTGCACTACTACTGGATATCTCTTCTATTGTGACCTTTTCTAAGGTCTTCTGTCTCCAAATAGATTATAAGCTTTCTAAAGGCAGGGACTATTATTTTCTACTTCTGGGTATTATCTCAAGAGATTTGTACTTGGGGAGCATTCAGTAAATGATGATGATTTGATGTGATCATTTTAAGTTACTTTTTAAAAAGTCATTAGAAAGAACTAGCTGTACCAACCAATCTAAAAATTTCATTAATTGGATGTTTGCTTCATCTTTTAGATCAATAGTGATTATGTAGCTCTATTCCTGGCCTTCCACTGAAATTCTTGGGGAAAAAAACTCCTTTTCATTCAGCAGACAGATGTTCCAGTCTTTATTTAGATTGCTTCTGTTGGCTTGTGCTAGTGATAGCATCAAGCTCAACTGAACTCATGTTGCAATTCAGATTTTATGTTTTTATGGGGAAATATATTTCCATATATACATGTATATGTATCTGATTTTTTTTTATTTAATTGAAAAAAGTTATAATTATGGCAGGTTTTTTTCTTCCTAGCTCTATTGCCCTTTGAAGAATTTTTAGGCTGTTTATAAGATTTAAAAAACCAAGTTCTTCCAGCAATAAAGAATTGCAGTCAACGTGCTTATCATTTTCTGGGCACCAGAAAATGTTAGGTAAGCTGTTGTGATAGCCAATACCATCCCTCAAAGTAGGCAGTAAAGGTAGCTCCTTTTTTGCATGGCAGCCATCTCATTTGCATTAATGTCAAGTTAAATGTTTGCATATGTTCAGGTATGACAGGGGGATGATGGGTACTGGATACTTGCACTAGGTATGGAAGAAGGGAGGAGAAAATGTTATTGGCAAAGATTATGTTAGAATAATAAAACACTGGAAAATAATTCATTCCAATGTCTTCATTTTAATAGATGAAGGAAGCAGGAAATCACTAAGGTGAAGAGACTTTCTCAAACACACCAAGTAACTATATCTGGCAGTAGTGGGTAAACAAAGAAATAAACAAACAAAAAAACCCAGCATGTTGTCAACTACTACTTCCTTATTGTTGGAAAACTATTCAAAAGCATCTTTGCCCAGTTATCTGTAAAACTGCTAGCCATAGAAGTCCAAAAATATTTACCAATTTTTAACAAAATACTTGCTAATTAATATTCACGTATTTTCCTCTATAAGCTGATATCATTTTTTTGGAAGCCTTTGGAAAGTGGTCACTGTAATATATTATTGAGTATAAAAATATCAGTAATACTGGTGACAATAGTTTTAGGAAAAAAAATCACTTCATGTTGTAGTTGGTAATTTCTTATGATTAACATTGGATATTTCTAAAGGAGATGACTTGAAGAGATCTGCTATAATTGTCATCTTAGAACAGAAGTTTTTAAGCTGTGGTCCTCGGACTCCAAAGGGATCTGTAGCTAGTATTCAAGGGGTCTTGAACTTGAATGAGAACTTCTATTTTTATTTCATTAACCTCTAACTGAAACTTAACACTTCCTACAATTATTATTTTCTTAATATTTTAATTTCATTAAAAATTATTAGCATTCTTTTAAAAAATTTATAGTCCCATATTCTTTTCTTCATTCATCCTTTGAGAAAGAAGGCAATATGATATTGATTATACATGTCTCATCACACACTGTATTTCCATGTTAGCTGTGTTGCAAAAAAGACACAAAAAGCAAAAAATTTAATTTAATAAACGAGTATATTTTAAACTGCACAAAGAGTCCATCATTTCTGTCTCTAGAGATGGGTAGCATTTTTCATCATGGGTCCTTTGGGATTGTATTGGATCCCTGTCTTTATCAGCGTAGCTAAATCTTTCACAATTGATCATCTTTACAATATTTGATGCAAAGTGAAATGAACAGAACCAAGAGAATATTGTACACTGTAACAATTAGTCTCCTCAGTCTTTTATGAAACCATTCCAATCATTATTTCTTATAGCATTATAGTATTTCATCGTATTCATATACCACAACATGTTCAACCATTCTCTAATTAATTGGGTAGTCCCTTGATTCCTAATTCTTTGCCACCACAAAAATGAGTTTCTATAAATATTTTTGGACAAATATATACTTTTCCCCTTTTCCTTGATTTCTTTGGGATACAGACCAGTAGTGATGGTGCTGGGTCATAGGGTATGCACAGTTTTATAGCCTTTTGGACATAGTTCCAAATTGATCTCCAGAATCATTGGGCCGGTTCACAAATTCCACCAACAGTGGACTAAATCCACTCTTGGATTAATGTGCCCTACTTTCCTGCAACTCCTTCAGCATTTGTCATTGTCATATTAGTCAATCTAATAGATCTGAGAGGGCATCTTAGAATTGTTTTAATTTGCATTTCTGTAATCACTTAATAAGGGCATTATTTTCACATGACTATTAATTGCTTTGATTTTTTTTCCTTCAAAAACTGCTTTTTATATTTTTCCCTATTTATCAATTGAAGACTGATTCATAATTTTATAAATTTTGCTCAGTTCCCCATATATTTGAGAAATAAGACCTTTATTAGAGAAATTTATTGTTAATTTTTTCCTCCTATTTTTATCTAATTTTGTCAGTATTTGTGGAAAAAACTTTAATTTCATTTAATCAAAATTATCCTGTAATTATCAAAATTTTCCATGATCCTTTCTGTCTCTTGTTTGTTCATAAATTTTCTTTCTCCACAGATGTCACTGGTACACTTCCCTAATTTACTTATATTTTTATTTACTTATCTGTAGTATTTACTCATATCTTATTCACCTACTTATGTCTGATTCATTTTTTTTTTCACTTTGGCCCTGTCTTGGTGTACAGAATAAGATGTATGCTTAGTTTCTTTCAAACAGCATTCTGCTTTTTCCAGCAGGTTTTGCTCAGATAGTGAATTCTTACCCCCTAAACTTAAATCTTTGGTTTTAAAAGCACTAGATCACCAAAGCAATTTCCTTACTATTGTGTATTGTGTACCAAATCTATTACACTGATCATTGCTCTATTTCTTGTCCAGTTACGGATTGTTTTGATTGCCATTTTGTAATGTAGTTTGAAATTTGGTACTGCCAGTCCACCTCTATTCACATTGTTTCCCTCTGATTCTCTTGATATTCTTGACCTTTTCCTCTTCCAGATGAATTTTGTTATTATTTCTCCTAGGGTTATATAATAATTCTTTGGTAATTAGATATGACACTGAACAAGTAAATTGATGTAGGATGAATTATCATTTAGATTATATTGATTTGGCCTAGTCACAAGCAATTAATATTTCTCCAGTTGTTTAGATCTAAAACTAGTTTTTCTAATACAATATTGAGTAATAGTGATAATAGACATTCTAGCTTCACCCTTATCTTAGTGTGAATGTTTGATATTTATCTCTGTTACAGATAATGTTTACTCTTGGTTTTAGATTGGTATTACTTAGCCTATAAGAAAGACTCCATTGATTTCTGTGTTCTCTAGTGTTTTTAACAGGGTTGGGTATTGTATTTCGTCCGAAGCTTTTTCTGCATTTATTAAAATAATCATGATTTTTGATGTCTTGGTTATTGATGTGGTCAGTTATTAGGAAAACCAAGCATTATGGAGGAAGTGAAAGATGAATGATTTCAGATTGAGGAGCATGTAGAATATGTTTGTATGTCTTGTGAATCCTTAGTTAAGTCCAGATTGAAGTGTATGAATCAAGTCTTGAGACATTGTCCCATTAATAATTCAATGAGACTGCTTCCTGTTAAATATAGAGTGACACGTTTAGTGATAACAATTCTTATTAGCCATTCTCCTCAAGACTTCGCTTCAGAGAATTCTTAGAAGCTTTTCTGGCAAGTCATTTGCTTGAAGCTGATAAAGTACAATCCTGACAGCTCTGTTGATGTTTCTGTTTGTAAATTCTTTAAGTTTAACTGAGGTAAATGAATACCCAGATTCAGAAATACAGCAACTAGTAATCTGTGTGTTTTTTTCAAATAATCAGTACAGAACAATAATAGTTTCAACAGAAACTTGTGGTGAAGCTGGGAGCCAGTTAAGATTTTTTGAGAAGTTCTTCCCCAGGAATGGTTCTACAAAACAATCAAGTTTCTTGACTAAGACTTCTTGATAATTTCTTATGGAAAAGGAGGTGCTTTTGGTATATTAAGCCAACTAACCTAGAAGTACAATGGTTCTTTACATTCTTGCCAATTTCTGCATTAATTCCAAGCCATAATCTAGCAAATGCTTTCATATAAACAGCTCCCAGATGTGTAGCATATAATGTCTGCCTCCTAGAATAATAGAATCGTGTTTTAAAGGGCATCCTTAATGCTCAAGCCATTTATAGTGATGGATTGTGCATCACTTAGATTCTTTGGGAAGTTTCTCTATATGAGATGACCTCTCCATACTCAATTTAATTCACTGGCCAGTCTGGGACCCTGAACAGCTAATTGCACAAGGTAATTAGCTGAAATGAGTAATAGTTTAGTCATGTTTTAGCATCAAAATTACCAGGGTAAATAGAACAGCACAACTAGGTATCCCTAGTGACATATTGCTACCAGAATTATGTTGTTTCACCTCGCAGCATCAACATTAGATAGTGCTATTTGATACTTGTAGATTCCTTATCTGTATAATGAAGGAGTTGGACTTGGTGATTTCTAATGTCTGTTCCAATTCTAAATCTGTTACCTTCTGATCTTGATTCATAAAAAAAGAAGATAGTATGGTCTGTGAAGTATATGTTAAGGAAGATTTTCATTCCTGTAAAATTTCTGAACATGGGGAAGGGATTCCCCTTGAAGGGAAGGAAATGGCAATTATAATGAGATAGAGGGGTCATCAAGAACAATGCATAGTAGCCTAAATTAATTTGATTTTTTAAAATAGGGCTACTAGAATAGTAGTTCAGGGAAGGCAGTAGATGCTATTAAAATATGTCATAAAACTTTTAGTTCTATTTTATGTGAACTATATATGGGATTGGAACTTTCAGGATAACTTGACTGAATAAGTTGTCATAATGGTTTAGTGTCAACTTGGAAGGTTTCTAGGGAAATACCCTTAGGGATGTCTTCTTGATACTATGATGTTTCAAATTTTAATCAATGTCTTGCATAAAGGTGTAAAGGGCATCCTTGTCCAATTTGCAGATAAGGAGGTAGGAGGGAGAGTTAAAATATTGGATGTCATAGTCAGGATTTGAAAAAAGATTGAGGGATTAAAATTGAATTGAATCTAATGAGGTAAAATTGAATAGAAATACATGTCCTTCACTTAGCTAAAAAAGTCAATTTCCTTAGTCCAAGATTAGGGAGGAATAGTAAACCAGAAGTTCATCTGGAAAAAATCTGGAGTTTGTAGTGAACTAGAAGGAAAGTGATATAGTCAGATATGTAATGTAGCAGGCAAAAAAAAGTGAATATGATTTTAGATGGCATTGAGAGGAGCCTAATATCCAGAGTTACTGTTTTATGATATGGTTTGATCATCTCTGGAGTCTTGCATTTAGTTTTGATTTCCAATTTTAGGAAAGCCATTGATAAACTGAGTAACTTTCAAATGAAAAGTAACCAGGATAAAGGAAAGGTTTGAGTTTATAACCTGTGGGTGAAAGTTGAAGAACATGAATATGTTTTTCCTGTAGACTTAGAGGACACTTGCCAAGTCTGCAAACTTTTGAAGATCTTTCATGTGGGAATAGGACTAGACTCTTTATATTTGAATCAATAATAGCATTGGGTGGCAGTTTTTGTAAGAAAAATATTCTAAAGATTAGAGATATACTAAGATGGAAAGAATTGCCTTGAAAATTAGTGAGCTCCCCCTCAAAAGGGAGTCTTCAAAGAAAGATTACTTTGAGGTTATATTGTACAGGGGTTTCTTTTTCAGGTATAGATTGGAACAGATGATTTTTGAGGCTCTCTTTGCATCTCTGCTTTTTGGAGGGTTCTCAGGTTGATTGACTATTGCCATAAGGCACTGGGGATATTAGCTGATAATGTTTCCTACTGACATTGCAATTTATGGTTTCATGTCACTGTTAGACTTGAGCAAGACCCCAGCTGGTAATCATAGCCATAGGTTCATACTCTGAGTAGTTGATCACTTTCTTCAATTTATTAGAAGGGTTTTCCTGTGTGTGACTTTTTCTATGTGGCCCCAGAAGGCAAAGGAAGGACCAGAAGGAAGGGGAGTATAAAGAGATTTAGTTCCAATATGAGGGGAAATTTCCTTAATTAGGATGTTCCAGAAATGGGATGGGCTGCCTCAGAAGCCAATCAACTCCCCATTTTTAGTAAAGAACTAGAAATTCCAGAAGAATGGGAATTGATGTTTTGCTTCTTTTTTGCTGTTGTTCATTTGTCAGTTGTGTCTGACTCTTCCTTACCCCTTTTGGGGTTTTCTTGGCCAAGATACTGGAATGGTTTGTTTTTTTTTATTCTCCAACTCATTTTACAGATGAAGAAACTGACATAAACAGGGTTGAGTTAATTGTCCAATGTCGTATACTTAGTGTCTCAGGCAAGATATGAACTTGGGAAGAGAGTCTCAGCTATAGATTCCATACATTATATCCTCTAACTGCCCAAAGAATTGATTCTTATTTGGGTTTTGGTTAAATTAGATGATAACTCAAGTCCCTATCCCAAAGTCCCTAGACAAGGATACATTCTTCATTTATATGCTCAAGATCTTCATTTAAACCCTCATAAAGCAAGAGTTATCTTTCTTACTTTCAAATCCATTTATAATAATACAGGTGCATAATAAAGCACTTTTTAGAAGCTTCCAATTTCTCAAGAAATAACTAGGCCATCTTATGACTGCTTCCCACAGTTAGGCTGTTCGAACTATATGATTGCCCTGGACACTAACCACCAGTCTTTTCCCCACACACTTAGCTCCTGTAGGGAAAACCTTCTACTCATTTTGTCAAGTAGCTAACTTGACAATTCATAATTTCTTCTCACAGTATCAAACTGAGAATCATAGTAATCACAAAGACTGAGAAGTAATACCTTCCTTTTATTGATAAAGAAGCAACAGAGAATGAATGATGTTGAATATGCTTGTGAATGTGTCCCCTGGCTAAATGTGTGTGTGTGTGTGTGTGTGTGTGTGTGTGTGTGTGTGTGTGTGTGGTTACAGAGGTATGAAGTATCCAGGGCAGTTATCTGGCATGGTAGATAGATTGCCGGACCTGAAGACTCAAAAGACTCATCTCTCGAGTACAAATCTGTTCTCAGATACTTACTATCTGTGTGACTCTGGGCAAGTCACTTTGCCTTGTTTGCCTCAGTTTCCTCCTCTGTAAAATGAGCTGGAGAAGAAAATGGCAAACCATTCCTTGTCTTTGCCGAGAAAACCCCAAATGGGATCATGAAGAATGAATGCTACAGAAAATGACTGAAGAACAACAACATGGAGTGAGGAGAGATCAGGAAATATCTGTGGTGTTTAAGAAAAAAGAAAAAAATAGGATAACCCCCCAAAACTTGGACAATATACTCAGAAAGTATTATTTTGTGCAAGATTTTTTTTTTGCCAATCGTTAATTAACCACAAATAGCTTCCATTATCAATGCATAGTCACTCATGGGTACCATTGCAAATATTGCCATGGTCTAAAATATCTTGCCATTGACCATCTGGTTTTGATATTATAATAAGGGCTAAATGATTTAGGCAGCTATGGGGGGAGGGGTCCACATCTGGAAGTAGACAGAGAGCCAGCCTTGGCATTTGGATAACCTGGAATCAAGTATTACCTCTGACAAATACAAACTATGAAAAATTGAGCAGGTCTTTTAACCTTTCAGTAATGTAGGAAACTCTAAAAATATAAAGTCACAAAACAATTGCCAATTGGCATTGGGAAAGGGAGTTCTCCTTTTCTTATGTAAAATCCTCTTGCCTTGCCCCCCCATGAGTTTTCTTTGCCAATGAAAACAAAGTTTTGCTTCTGCTTCTCAAAAAATAAATGGCGTATTATACATTTTATCTCATTTGACTCTTAGGATATTCTGGATAGTTAGCTAAGTATTATTATCCCCACCTTACAAGTAAAGGAACAGTAAGAAATAACATTTATTAAGGACTTATGGTTAGGGAATGGTACAGGGTTTCACTGTTATGGGAATAATTAAGACTGGGTGATGTGACCTTTTATGTCAGTTCTTTGAGTTTCCATTGAATGGATTTGGAATGGTGAATTCTTTTAAGGCAGTCTTTGCACCTTTTGCATCCACTTTACAAGGCTGCAGAGAAGAAACATACTTGAAAAACTTAAAGCATTATATGAATGTGATTTGCCCTTTTTATTATTAAATATTATTTAAGTATATAATAATCAAATATCAATTTTACCACTATAAGCTAAAATTGACATAACAATGAATTTGGGTGATTAGTAAATATTATATTAGTTAATTATACATTGTTAAACATTAGTTTTATGCTTTGCAAATTGAGAAAAGTTTGATACATATATAAACTGAGCTGTAGATATTCTGATAATTGCCTTTCACATGTTTAGTTATCCCTGTAGGCCAGACTTCTCTGAGTGTTATGGATAGTGGTGATATTGGATACTATTTCTGTTATTATTGGGGCACGTTAATGTAGTATCATTAGCTAGGACCATGTCTTGGGTCAGTATAAATTTCAAAACTGGTTTATTTTATACTACTGCAGGGATTCACTATGAAGTCTACATATAAGACGATTCTACAACAAGTCATTTGAGAAATCCTTATATTATGAAATTTGAGACAGATGATGCTCCCTTGATATAGGAGGCTCCTGATTTGATTTTAATAATCCTGGAGTCTTTGTCTCACCAAAGACTTAAGATACTTGCTAAATTTTTGAGATCATTGAAAACTGACTTTTAACAAGTATCATCATCCATGGTTCAGTGTCAACGAGGGAACTTAGTGTGGGAAATTTTAAGATTCTCCTGGTAAATAGGGGTACAATTTTTCTAATCTTTTTTTTTAATCATATAACTTCATTCAAACTCCTGGTTGCCCGGTATCATACTTTTTGAGCAGCTCTAATGTTTCAGCTTAAGCACAGAGTCTTCTCAAGTTATTTTTAAAGCAGAATAAAAGTCATATTTAATTGCTTGTGGCATAATAGAAATAACTTTGAACTCAGGAAATGTGGGTTGGGGTTCCAAGTCTGACATTCACTCTCCATGTGACTATGGGAAAGTCGCAACCTTTCCAGCCTTCAAATTCTTCATCTATAATATTAGGACTAGCATTAGTTTTGAAAATAATTATCTTCAGCTCCAGAAAAGATGTTGTTGTAGCAGCTTGAAAAGATTTTGTGAGGATTTGTGTGTGTGTGTATAGTAGGAAAGAATACTGTCATAAAGTCTTGACCTCAATAGGATTTTGTTGTTACAAATCTATCCTAAAAGCATGCAGTAAAACTAAAGCTAGGGATACAGTATCAGTAAGAAACATTAATAATGCCCGGGGTTTTCCATGGCTGACGGATATGCTCAGCAAAGGCAGGGATGTGGACCAAGACTTTTTCATTTGCTTTGTTTTACTTGTTGACTTGGATTTTAGAATTTGTATAATCTCAGACTCCATCCGGCTTATAGGAGGTGGAGAAAGAAAAGATGATTCTGTTAGAGTATCTGAAATGGGTTTGGGAAGCCTAAGATTCTTAACATGAGTTATGTGACTGAAGAATTGTAGTGATACTTCTTTGTAAAACTCTAAATCTATGACCATGGTCTTTGAATTAGTGATGGACACTGGTGGCAAAAATAGTGATTGGAACACCCACCAACTTCTGTTGGCTTCCCATAGCTAGGGGTTATAACTCCTACTTCATATGAGCCAAAAGGATTAAGACTCTGCCCTTGTCAGGGAGAGGCTTTCTAGTAACTTCACAAGATTAATCAGAACTAAAGGGCGTTGTAGATGGTCCCAAAGAGCTTAAGCTCAGAAGGTGGTGGAAGAACATGATTCAGTTTTTAGAGACAAGAACCCCAGAAATCACGTGTGACATCCAGCACAAATTAGACATCTGGCAGAAAGAGACACGTGTGCATGTGAGAGTGATCTTTCTTGATCTGGTAATTTGTTGTAATATATTTTGAATTTTCCTTGATGTTCTGCTGGGCACATGACAATGTTCTCTTTTGTTTTGCTTTATTTTGTTTTGTATTTCTTTTCTATTTTCCTTTTTTTTTCTAATTCTGGTTTTTCAAATAAAAATAAAAGAAAATAAAAAAGAAAATGTATATCCCAGGCACATGGCTTTTGAGATTTTCCAATTGTGCATTTTTTACTGACCCACATGCAGTCTTAATTTCCTGTTTTCCAAAAGGCAGGTAAGAGTACTTATCCTATTAATTGTAAGAAAATTATTTTGCACAGGGCTTTAAATGTTACCTTATTTGAGATTCAAAACACTTCAATGAGATGAGATATTAGCATATCCTCATTTTTACAGATGGAAATACTCATGCTGAAGCAGTTAACTGATTTGTTTAGAGTCTCACAGCTAGTAAATGTTGGAGGAAGGATTTGAACTCAGGTCTTGTGGGTTCCAAGTCCAGGATTCCATTTTTCATGCTACCTTACTGCTAACAAGAAAGTAATTTCTTAGATTCTCACCTAGCTGAATGTGATGATGTTGCAAACCCACAGAGGTCAAGGATGCTCTAGGGAATTAAATAGTGAAGGAGACTGGCTTCCCCAAAGTAACAGCTAATGGAGGAGATTCACAGCCTTAAAGCTTAAAGAAAGCCTTCTTTAGCCTGTGGAGGCCGGGAGTCTAATGGGAATATCCACTAAAGCCTCTAAATGGGAGGACCAAAATATTCCCATCGAGCTCCATTACAATGAATTCCAAAGGAACTATTCTAATACTTAGGGGATTGTGTGTTATTGGAGTTCATAGGCCATCACTAAAACTAGCAAATCTTCCTAGTACTCAGGGACTTAGGTTTATAGAGTAGTTTAACTTAGCAAAAAAACTCACTTTATTTCATGGGACTATAGAATTAGAACTGGTAGGGGCTCTTGAGATTATCTAGTACACATGCACATCTGACAAATTAGGAAACTGATATCAAGAAAGATAAAAGCCTTATTGGAAGTTGCACAGGTAATGTGAGGTAAAACTTGGAATTGCACTCCTACGCTCCAATGTCAAAAATCCCCATTTTTTTTTCATTGTACTACTTTGTCTCTTCAAAACAACTCATCATTATAAGGTAATGAGTCAGCCTGGTAGAATTGAAAGAAATCTAGACTTGGAATCAGAAAAGCTATTTATGTTAGCAGTGAAACCCTAAGCAATTCATGTTACCACTCTGTGCCTCCATTTTTCAGCCTGTAAAATGGGTTTGATAATGCTTGCAGTTGATAGCTAGATGAGACCTTATGGTTCATTTAGTTCAATGCCAGCATTTAAGAAGAGGGAACACTTAGTTCTAGAGACTGAATATACTGAAGGTCACAAAGATTACAAGTAGCCTAAATCTAAGCCAAGTCTGATAACTCCAGCTTGCATTATCAACATAATATTTGTGTAAGGAAATTATTCTGTAAGCCTTAGAACTTTTGATTTTAAGCAATCAGATTGACTATGTGATTACTAGAAATGGAAAAGAATGAGCCAAAGGATGTACAGCTAGCAAGCTGCAAAAGTTAGCTTTCCAATCAATGGATTTTTCCACTGTGTTACGTGTGCCTTTATAAATAAAGATTTTTAAAAAAGTTTTATTTTGTCATATTTTCCAATTTTTATTTTTTTAATCTCTTGCATTCTTCTCCATTGAAAAAATAATAATGAAAAAGAAAGCTCATAAAAAATCGGATAGTTAAGCAAAACAATTTCCACATGGGAGCACATCCCAAAATTCAGAATCTCATTCTGCATATTAATTCCATCATTTTTCTGGCAGAAGGTGGACAGAACACACATCCCCAGTCCTCTGTAATCAGAATTTGTAATTAGATTGATCAGATTTCTAAAGTCTTTCAAAGTTGTCTTTCTTTATAATGTTGTGGTCATTGTATAAATTGTTCTTCTGCTTCACTTTGTAGAGGTCTTCCCAGTTTCCTCTAAAATTTAGTTTTCTGGTAGATAGTAGCCATTTAATAAATGCTTATTGATTGATTTGTTAGCATAGCATTTCTTATGATACAATATCATTCATTCAGTACAGTAATATTCATATATAATTTGTTTAACCATTTCCTAGTCTTTGGATGCTCTTTTTTCATTCTTTAAAAAGTAAGGTAGTTATTGAAGTGGCCTGAAAGCTCTGAATGGCTATACAAATAGATAAATATTGGATTCAATTGGAAGAGATTTCAGAGTTTTTCTGTTCCAACTCATACCTGAACTGAAATCAACTTTATGACAATCAAATTTATGACAATAAAGACTTGTAAGACATCTAGAGATGGTGAACTCATTCCTTCCTGAGGCAGCCTTTTCTAGTTCTACAAAGTTCTTGTTAGGAAATCTTTCCTTACATTCAATCTGTGTCTTCACTGGCCCATTGCAGTGGGAGGTGAGAGACAGACAGAGATACTAATATAAATATTTATATTTATATAAATGTCTTTATATAAATATAAAATATATAATATATATTTAAGATATAAAATATATATAAATATAAATTTTATATAAATATAAATACTTAGATCAAGTTAAGAAATAGTGTAACCCCTCTAAGCAGGATGATTTAGAATCAGTAACATCTAGTACCCAGGGCCATGGAAAGACCATGCTCTAGACCTAAATCAGATTCTCTTCAGTAGTTGTTACTCATTTACAGAGACAAATTTCCACAAGGATTAGAAAGAGTTATCCCATCTCATCTAATGGAGAGACTGCTATTCCAACTCATTTAATTTGTTTTCAGGGCTTAAAAAGGTGACCAAGACACAAATCTCAGAAGAAACAACATAAGCCTTGAAGGGAGGATCTGTATGAGGGAGTCAGGGAGAGGTGGTTTGGAAGCTTGCTCAGTCCTCCGACGCTCCGATTACTCCATTTGACTTTTCTCTCCCCTTGTCTCCTGTCATCTAGTTGAATTTATGTTCCCTTGTCAGGGCCCACAAGTCTGTGTAGGATACATAGTACATGTCAGGGAGTCCAAGAAGGCTTCCTTCCAGGGCCAACTGCAGCAAGGGTCAATCGAGTCACGGGGAGGGTGGACAACGTGGCCACAGCTGGAACAAATCAACTCTCCAGGCAACAGGATTTCAGCCTGTACAAGGTCAACAGACAAGAAGGAGCAGTGGTACGCAGAGTTGGGGGTGGGGAATGCTTGGACCAATTGCTCATATCCTGATTGGAGAAGAAGCAGAAGGCCAGGATGAAATGGTGCTTCATGGTCTTTGTAAACGGGAGGTGATGGGGTTTTGAGCTGGGAGGCCCTGTTAAGTGCATCTAAGCCAACTCCATTCATTTTTCTGAGGCAGAAAGTGAGGGTAATGTAAATCTCCTATGGCCACCTAAGTAGTACAGTCAGTGTTCTGGTTCAAATGTTTCCCCTGCACAATGTATCTCCCATTTCTCCTCTTGGCTTTTTTTTTTAAATCCATCTCAGTTTCCCTTGATCTCAGAATTAAATGTTGTTGAAGAAGCTACAAGAGCTTATGAATTAAGGGGATGATGGATCCTCATAGGAATCACTCTGTATATGTCTCTGTGCTTAGTTATATATAATAGCAAGGGATCCAGTGCTAGTCGTAAGGTACAGAAGACCTGTGTTCAAATTTGGCTTCTGACCCTGGGCTGCATGGGTTGCCATGGGCACTCATAGAACTTCTCTGCTTCTATTTCTTTATCTATAAAGAGACTTACCCATAGTGCCCGTCCTAAGTTACAGGTTGTTATTGTAAAGCTCTAAAGATCATACATTTAGAACTGGAAGGAACCCCTTTCCATTTTCCAGATCAGGAAACAGAGGCCCAGGGCAAATGTGACTTTCTATTGTCACCCAAGTGGTAAGCATCAGAATTGAACCCAGAGTTCTGACTCTTTCCACACACACCCCAGAGTGACATAAGGTATGTAAAGTTCTTTGAAAGTCTTAAAGTGATATCTAGGTGCCTGCTAGAGCAGTTTGCAGTTAAGTTAATTCAATCAATAAACACGAAGTGCCTACTATGCACTAGGTGCTGTACTAAATACCTGGGGATACACAACTAAGCAAGAGAAAGTACTTCACTTAAAGGAGCTCGTAATCCAATTAGGATGCAACAACAAAACAAATATGTACAAACAGGCTATTTACAGGAAACATAAATTATTAAAAGGGGGAATGTTAGAAATAAGAGGGATTGGGAAAGTTTCTGTAAAATAGCAGCAACAGTGGTCACTAGCAATATATATTGATTTAGCAAATCACATTATCTAAGTTCGATTTGTATTTTTTATTTTGTTAAATATTTTCCAACTACATTTTAATTTTGCTTGGCCAAACTCAAGAACATTGAATGGAGGAAAGGATAAAATCCACCATTTCTGCTGGAGAAGATGGGATTTTAGTTGGGACTTGAAGGAGGTCAGGAAAGATACAGAGCTGCCTGAAAAAAGGAGGAAGAACATTTCAGGAATAGGAGCTAGAGAAAATGCTGAAGTGGTAGATTGTCATGTTTGAGGAAGAGTAAGGAGATCAGTGTCACTGTATTAAAAACTAAATGGTGGAGAGAAAAGCGTAAGAAGCATAGAAAGATGGCGGAGAGGTGACAGTTGGTCATGAAGGACTTTGAAGGCTAAACTGAGAATTTGTACTTGCTCTTGGAGGGGGGATAGGGAGCTACTGGAGCAAATCTAGGAGGGAGAGTGGTGGCTAACAGGGGCATCAGAGGTGACTCGAGCCAACTTCTTATTTTAAATGTGGAAAAATAGAAACCCATAGTTGTTAGGTGTCTTGCCCAAGGTAACATGATGATGATGATGATGGCGGTTATGGTGGTGGTGGCAGCAGCTAGCATCTACATAGCATTTTAAGGTTTGTGAAGCGCTTTGCTAATGCTGCATTTGATCCTCACAAATCTAGATGGGAGTTAGTATTACCGCATTTTACAGAGAAGTAAACTGAGGAATGTAGAAGTTCAGTGACATATACAAAATCACAAAGTTACAAAATACCAGAGACTGAATTTGAACTCAGGTCTTTCCGACTGTAGGTCTAATGTTAGCTATTGAGCTACCTTGCCGATTCCTTTGAAATTCAGTTTTCTTTCCATTGAATCACATTGTCTCCTGATCATGCTTATGCCTCACAACAAACTTGTAAAGCAAGTAATATTATCATGTTGTAGTTTTATCTCATTCAGCTCTTATTTAATGAGGCCCAGGTAGAAATAGTTCTCTGCTAAGTTACTATCCTGCTATTATTCATTTTAGCTTAATATTCAGTGTACTCTTGCAAAGATTGGTAAATAAGTAATTGCCTTTTATAATTGATGTAAATATTAGGATATAAGCATATCTTCTGAAGACTTATGGGAAAACTTCCTTGGTACAATTACAACTCAAATAAAGTCTGTATGTTCAAGGATTGCTATATTCTTTTTTTTTTAATTTTTGATCAAGTTCTTTCAGAATATTTGTCAATATTTGTCCTACTATAGGATGTACAAATAGGAATCATTCTATGACGGTCCTTGTGTGTCATTAATATTGCACAGGCTTTTGTTAGAACACTTTCCAAATCTGGTATGGTCCATCTTACAAATCTTAAAGCTTACATTAATTCTGATATTAAGCAGGTGTTAATTGCTTTAGAAAGTTTTCTTTCCATTAAATTGGATTTCAAATTATTAGAAATTGAATGTATTCAAGCAAAGCTTTCTTTTTTATATCTTTATGCTCAATGTGTCTTTCATGAAGGAGACTAAAATATTTATAGATATTGCCTTCATCCATTGCATCAAGGTGACCTCAGATGAAAACTTGAAACATTCATTCTCTCTTTCCCTAGCATATAGACATATATATATATACATCTATACTAATATTCATATATACATGTATAATTATCAAGTGCTACTGATATAAAATGTTCTATTGATATTAATAAAAAAAGAATTCACCAGATAAAGAAGCTATTAGGTAAAATTTTTAGTGGAGCCATATAACTTAATATTAACCAAATGATTTGGTTCAAACCCTCTGAATTTAGAAACAATACTTATTTCTATTTAGGAAATAGGATAATGAACTTAAGAATTAGGCAGAAGCATAAAGGATTTAAACTTTGTAAAAATGTCACATTCTGTCTCAATTCTTGATAACCCTATGTTGGTAGTGTCTTTTTAAATACAGAATGATTTTGCATGTGGATGTTGAATACTCCAGTATGCTTACTCTGCGTCCGTTTTATATAATTACTCTGCATTAACAAGCCATGAGTGTAGGCTGAGTCAAAGGCCTTGCAATTATCAATAAAAGTAGTACAGTAGAGGTAATCAATAAATGTCATTTGAGGCTGGTTTGGCTAATAAGTACTGTATCTCTATTAAATTTCTCTTTATACCCCAGAGTTTTTAAATATATTCTTTTTGCTATTTATCCTACATAATTTTTGTGGGTTTTTTGTTTATAATTTTTTTGTGTGTGTTTTATGTGTGAGATAAGTTTTGAATGCTTTCTATAAGCACATAAGTAACCAACTCATATTTGGAGGTGTCACTTTTTCTCGTCTTTGGCTTGTAAACATGGAGTGTTTTTTTATAAAGGAAGATGAGGTCAGACTTGCAAATGAGATATAAAATGTGTTTTACTTATAATTTGTGTGCCACAGTGAAATGTTTAAGCCAGATATTATGAGTTTTATCTGGCTCCATCATTTTTCAGTTTTCATGGAATCTAGAGTTTCAATCACTTCCCTGGATGGAACTCTGACCCTGTTTGTTTCTCATTGTTTTCTATTTATATTTTGGTTATAATGAGCTTGTGAATGTATAGATCACCAGAAATGTTCTGGATCCTCCTTCTTTGCTCTGATTTCTTTGTTTTTCAAGCATCTATCCTAGCATTTTAATTGGCATTGAATTGTTTATTTTGGTTTTTGTCCTGCTTCAACATTTTATATTACTTTGATCTTTTGACTTTTGTTTTAAATTGCAGATTAAGAGAATTTAGGATTTCTGGTGTACTTTTTCTTCCTAAATTCTATTTTGAATCTTTTTTTCTTTTAATTAGACAATATGGTGTTTTCTATTTTGCATAGGGCAGTTAAGTGATGTGCTGTGGATAGAGCTCCAGAACTGGATTTAGGAAAATCTGAGTTAAAATATAGCCTCAGATATTTACTAGCTGTGTGATCCTAAGCAACTCACTTAACTTTGCTTGCCTCAGGTTCTGTATCTGTAAAATGAGCTAGAAAAGGCAATGGCAAACTGCTCCAGTAACTTTGCCAAGAAAACCCCAAATGGGGTCATGAAGAGTAAGACACAACTCAAAATGACTGAACAACAGCATATAATTTTTTCAGTGCTTTTTTGCTGATCTTCAATTTTTCTTTGTTGATGCCTTAGTGCCCAGGAGTATTCTTCCATAACTACACTTTTTCTACTAATATCTGGCAGTAGTCATTGAATATACTGTAGTACGTAGTCTTCAAGAATTTATATGCTTTATGCCAAATATTTGAGAGAATCCATAGTATTTATGCCAAATGCTAGCTTCCTTTAATTTCTTTGTTTCAATATAGTTTGTATACTAATTGAATTTGTCATCAAAATCAGTGAGTTTTTTTTTTAATTCGGTCTAAGTATTCCCATCTTCTTATTAAAATGTATTGCTTTTTATTTTTTTTATTTATTATTTTATTTTAGGCAAAAATCTAAAAAGTCTATTTTAAGTGAAGATTTTTCATGGTTTTGAGTTCCTTCACTTTTTTATATTTTAGCAAATCTTTGACTATTTATCTTCTTTCATTTAATCTAGATTTAGAGATCAAGTGGTTTCTTATGATTTCCTTTTACTGGTTTGCAATGTGTTGTTGTGAGACTGATAGTGAAAAAGTAACAGGGACAAAAATATGATCTTCTTGCCTATAATTGGTAAATTTTTCCATTTTAGTTATGATTTCATACTGGTCCATAACTAAAGCATTTGTGTCTTCAATCCGTTTCCTGTTTCCTTGTGACATATTTGTTTTGGTGGTCATTCCATCTGCACTGAAGCCCGTCAGATGGGTGGGGTGCTGCTCTGATTTGTTCTCTCCCATCTTTCTTTTTTGAAGTTCCATAACAGGTAGTTATGCTCAAAGCCACTAGTCCTGACACTTTGGAGGGCAATCAGCCCTCCATTCCTCACTCTATTTCTTCATATTTCTTTGGGTCTTCCGAGCAGTCACCTCACCTTTCTCGGTTGCTAGTCTAATTCATGGTATTGCCAAATCCCCATTTGTCAGTGCTATAGAATTCCCAGCAGTGTTTTGCTCAATAGTCAGCCAGAAATGTTTCCTAAGCACCAACTAGGTGCTGGCCGCCCTGCTAAGTGCTGAAAATAGAAAGAGAAGCAAACTCATAATCTAGTAGGAGAAACAACATGTCAATGACTTTGTACAAACAAGATATACTCAAGATAGAGGGGAGATAATTACAGAAGGAAGGTAATAAGATTAAGGGAATGGAGAAAGGCTTCTTGCATAAGATAGGATTTTAACTCAGTTTTGAAGGAAGTCCAGTTATGATGACAAGGGAGGAGATAGTTTCAGACTTGTGGGACAGATAATACAAATTAGGAAGATCGTGTTATATTAAAGAAAAAGCAAGAAGACTAGTGTTGTTAGGTTACAGAGTATTTAGGAGAGCAATTAAAGTAGAAGAGTAGGAAGGATCCAGATTATTAAAAAACTTTGAACACCAGAGGATTTTTCTATTTTGTCCTGAAGGCACTAGGGAGCCAGTGGACTTTATTGAAAATAAAGGATTAATATGGTCAGTCCTGCCCTTAATGCAGATTTAATTTAGCAACTGAGTGGAGGATGGGAGTCAGAAGATGAGGGCATAATTTCTTATTTTGTTAATTATTTAGTTTTAATGGTACCTACTTCACCAAGTTGCTGTAAGGATCAAAAACCATAATACATGTAAGGGATGCTGTAACTGCTATATAGAGCTTCACAAATCTTAAATGTTGGCCATTAGAAGTATTAGTTTAATGACTTTCTGATAATTTAATCATGCTAATATCAGATAGCAGTTATATAGGCTTTAAGATTTGCAAAGTATGTTACAAATATTGCCTTATTTTATTAAATGGGAACAAATTAATCCCTATACATATTCCCCAGCCATTTATGCATCTCCACAGCACATTATTGTCATTTTAGTAATTCTCCCCATGTATCCCTCATCAAAATCTTGAACTCCAGCCCTAGGATGTTGTGTTCTGATAGGTGAGCATTCACCTTACCTTGCTGGCAAAATGCCACACTGTTTCCATATCATCTGCCTTTCCAGGTTCTCTTCATTTGGTGACATTTTCCTCCACTAGTGTCTAAGTTCTCTGAGAATAAGGACTGCCTTCTTTGCTTGTATTTATATTCCCATTACTTTATTCCCTGACTCATTTAAAGTGTTTAATAAATTCTGTCTCTTCCTCAGTGTCCACAAACATACCCATACCTTTCTACCTGTCCCTTACCTCCCAAGAATTAGGATTTGCAAAAGATAAACTATTTTTTATTAAAGCTTTTTATTTTTAAAACATACTCACAGGTCATTTTCAATATCTACCCTTGCAAAGCCTTGTGTTCTAAATTCTTGACCCTCTCTTCCCCTCACTTCCTCCCTTAGATAGCAAGTAATCCAATACATGTTAAATATGTTAAAAATGTTAAATCCAATATATCTCTATATATTTATATAATTATGCTGCCCAAGAAAAATCAAATCAAAAAGGGAAAAAAATGAGGAAGAAAACAAAATCCAAGCAAACAACAAAAAAGGTAAAAATACTATGTGACGATTTACCCTTAGTCCCACAGTCTGGGTGCAGATGGCTTTCTCCATCACCAGTCACTGGAATTGCCCTGAATCACCTCACTGTTGAAGAGTTCTCCTCAGATAACTTATACCCCACTGGGGGGAAATGGCACCAAATCAAGAGAACCTAGAAAGGCAGATGGTATGGAAACAGTGTGGCATTTTGCCAGCAAGGTAAGGTGAATGTTCAGCTATAAGAATGCAACATCTGAGGGCTGGAGTTCAGGATTTTATGAGGGAAACATGGGGAGAATGGCTGAAATGGCATCTCACATCCATCAGAATTGATCAGCATATAATCTTGCTGTTGCCATGTACGAAGATCTGCTGATTCTGCTCATTTCACCTTGCATCAATTCATGCAAGTCTCTCCAGGGCTCTCTGAAATCATCCTGCTGGTCGTTCCTATAGAACAATAATATTATATAACATTCATATACCATAATTTATTCAGCCACTCTCCAACTAATGGACATCCACTCAGTTTTCAGTTCCTTGTCACTACTAAAAAGGCTGTCACAGTTTTTCACGTGTGGGTTTTCCCCCTTTTGTATGATCTCTTTGAGATACAAGCCTAGTAGAGACACTATGAGATCAAAGGGTATGTACAGTTTGATTGCCCTTTGGACCTAGTTCCATATTGCTTTCCAGAATGGTTGGATCCGTTCACAGTTCCACCAACAATGTATCAGTGTCCCAGTTTTCCCACATTCCCTCCAACATTCATCATTATCTTTTCTTGTCATCTTAGCCAATCTGAAAAGTGGGTAGTGGTAACTAAGAGTTGTCTTAATTAGGATTGCTTTGATCAGTAATGATTCAAAGGATTTTTTCATATGGCTAGAAATGGTTCTAATTTCTTCATCAGAAAATTCTGTTCATATCCTTTGATCATTTATTAATGGTAGTACGGCTTGAAATCTTATAATTTGTCAATTCTCTATATAATTTAGAAATGAAGCCTTTATCAACACTCTTGGAAATAAAACTTTTCCCCCAATTTATTGCTTTCCTTCTAATCTTATCTGCATTGGTTTTGTTTGTGTAAAAAAAATTCTTAATTTAATATCAAAATTCTCCATTTTGTATTCCATAATGTACTCCAATTCTTCTTTGGCCACAAATTCCTTCTTTTTCTATAGATCTGGGAGGTAAACTATCTTTTCTTCTTCTAATTTGCTTGTGATATCTCTTTATGTCTAAATTATGAACCCATTTTGACCCTGTCTTAGTATAGTGTTAGGTGTAGGTCAATGCCTAGTTTCTGCTACATTAATTTCCAATTTTCCCAGCAGTTTTTGTCAAATAGTGAGTTCTTATCCCCAAAGCAGGGGTTTTGGGGGTTTGTCAAACATTAGATTACTGTAGTCATTGATTATTGTGTCCTATATATCTAATCTATTCCATTGATCCCCACCACTATTACTTAGCCAGTACCAAATGGTTTTTATGATCACTGCTTTATACCATTGTTTTAGATCTGATACAGCTAGGGTAACTTCATTTGCATTTTTCATTAATTCCCTTGAAATTAAAAGATAAACACTTTATTGAAGGAATGAATAAGCGTGGTCATATTATGAAAAGAGCTCACGACATCAGGACTACTGCTTGGGAGGTGACTGCAAGCAGTTCACTAAGGCCCTCAGCCTGATACCAAGGCAAAAACCTCTCCAACATAGAAAAGAAAGGCAATAATTCAAGGAAGAGGAAAGGGCATAATGGTGAGGGAAGAGTGAACTTTCTGTGGTCTCTACTATGAAGGGGGAAATGGAGTGAAAAGAGAAAGAAACCCTTTGACCAAAATGAAGCTAGAAAGGTTTGAAACTTGATTTTGAGAGCTCTTAAAGAAGAGAGATAGACGCCATCATTTGTTCAGCCCATCTTGCTTTCTCTTGGAAAGACAGTCCTGGATTGAATTTCTCAGTGGAAATATTCTCCCTTCCCTTTCTGCTTTTTAATCTAATTAAGACCCCTAGTCTTCCTGACTTTATGCTTAATATAATATTTGTTCCCTCGTTTCCTTCTCCTTTCTTAAGGCTGAAAGCTTTGTCTGGAACTTTACCTCACTGGTTATATGTTATAGTTTGCTCATCCAGACAAAGAGACACTAACAAATACCATGTCTCTTGACCTAACATTTAGAAAAGAATATTTAACTGGAAAAAAATCTCTGCAGTCAATTTTTCTTTTATTTATTTATTTATTTTGTTATTTATTTATTAAAGCTTTTTAATTGCAAAACATATGTATGGGTAAATCTTCAACATTAACCTTTACAAAGCTTTCTGTTATAAATTTTTCTTCCCTACTTTCCACCCCTCCCCTAGATGGCAGGATATCTACTACATGTTAATTATGTTAAAATACTTGACAAATCAAATATATGTATACATATTTCCACACTTATCATTGCTGTACAAGAAAAATCTTGTCTACAAGGAAAAAAAATCAGAGAAAGGAAACACACTGCAAACAAACATTGATACAGAGCATGAAAATGTTATGTTGTGTTCCACATTTCATATTCCTCTCTCTGGGTGTATATGGCTTTCTTCACTGAACAATTGGAACTGGTTTGAAGCATTTCATTGTTGCAGAGAGCCATGTCCATCAGAATTGATCATCGTATAGTCTTGTTGTTGCCGTGTATAATGATCTTCTGGTTCTGCTGATTTCACTCAGCATCAATTCATGCAAGTCTCTCCAGGCCTTTCTGAAATCGTCCCGCTGGTCGTTTCTCACAGAGCAATAATATTCCATAACATTCATATGCCATAATTTATTCAGCCACTCTCCAATTGATGGGCATCCATTCAGTTTCCAGTTTCTAGCCACTTACAAAAAGGGCTGCTACAAATATTCTTGCACATGTGGGGCCCTTTCCTTCCTTTTAAGATCTCTTTGGGATATAAGCCCAATAGAAACACTGCTGGGTCAAAGTACAGTCAATTTTTCTGGTAAAGATCTGACATAATATGTACGGATATTATGTGTAAGTAATGTATGTATACATATATTACATAAGATGATATATGTATACATGTATTTTTCAAATCTATGGAAACGAGTAATTCCTTAGTAGATAAAAGATCAAGAGATATGAGTTGACAGTTCTTAGGGGAAGAAATATTAGCATGAAAAACCATGTGAAAAGATGCTCCAAATGATTAATAGGACAAATTCAAATGAAAACAATTGTGATATTGCATCTTTTACCATCATGTTGACAAAGATTAACAAAAGAAAGGAAAATGATGCTTATTGAAGCGGCGGAGCTGTGAAATGGCCCGTCCTTCTGTAAAGCAACCCAGCTGCTCGCCTCTAGCAGAGAGAGCTTCAGCCAAAAGCTGGATGACTAAAAGCTCCTATCACAGCTCTATCATGCCCTTGTGTCCGATTTGTTCGCCATTCTGAGGGAGGAGATCCAGAGAGAGTCCGTTGCCTTTGTGTTACATTCATTCATTTACTTTTTCAGAGATGGAAGTGTTCAGGATCTCTGCTCTACTGGCAACAGGACGAGCACCATTTTTCAGGGTTTCCCTTTTCCCTTGTAAAGAGAAGGAAATGGGATAGTGAATTTCTTGGGTCATTCCTAGCTCTTACTGACACAGTTTATTATTTATGTATTTTTACTGTGTGCCATGGATTAGTTTTCTTTCTTATCTAATTAGTAATTACTAGGTTATCAGATTCCCATTGCTAGTGCTGGAAAGGATGAAGATAACAGTTGCTATTTACCCAATATTTTATGTGTTATAAAGTTCTTTAAATCTGTTATCTTATTTAATAACAAAATAAGCACAGAGGGTAAGTAACTCAAGAAATGTCATCCATATTTTACAGATGAGTAAACTGAGGCTCCAAAAGGATAAATCTCAAGAGAGTTCTGACTAGGCCAGAACAACCTGCCCTTGGTCCTTGGGTGCTGATGGGGGGTAGTGCCACCAGCCTTGATCCATAGCACCCAGTCCTAGAGCCTGACTTCTGACTGATTACTGGAAGCCTGACTGCCTCCTCTTCCTGGTGGAACTATATGGAGTTCATGCTGTACTCTGTGCCGCCTCTTCCGGGCTTTGAGAATTATTATTATTATTATTTTTACCTAAGATGACAAAATGTTTAGAGTTCTAAGTGGCAGAGCCAGGATTAGAACCCAAGAGACAGAGGATGTAATATCCTGTAGGAGGAAGAACGACTAGGTTATTTTGGCTGGGATTTAAGGTGCCTGAAAGGAATGGTGTGTAATGAGCCTGGAAGGACTGCCGGATTGCAAAGGGCCTCCGGTGCCAAACAGAGGAGTTTTTATTCAGTCCCTGCAGGCAATAAAAAGCCAGTGGACCCTGAGGATCAGGGAAGTCACTTGGTTAGAACTCAGGAGAACTCTGGGACCTTGGGCAAGAAAGGGAACTCCTCTGGTCCTCAGTTTCCCTCTTTGTTCATAGGAGAGGGAACAGAGCAGATGATGTTGAAGATTCTTCCAGTTCTAAGTCTGTGTAGGTCGAGGCTTGATCAAGAAGGAAAGGCAAGGGGCAGTTAGGTGCACAGTGGTTAGAGCACCAGCCCTGAAGTCAGGAGGACCTGAGTTCAAATCTGGTCTCAGACACTTCCTAGCTGTGTGAACTTGGGCAAGTCACTTAACCCCAATTGCCTCAGCAAAAAGAAAAAAAAAAAAAGGAAAGGCAAAGTTGGGGCTTTAAGGTCCTCAGAATCTTCCTAGAGCCCACTAGAAACCTTCTTGGCTTAGTTAGGCCAACCAATTATTGTTCAAACAAGTTATTTCTCAACATTAAGTAAAAGTTGTTGTTCCTTCTTCTGAATAAATATAATTTTGAGACAAGAGTGATAAATGTTTAACAATCAGCTCTCTGGGGAAAAAATAAACCCCAAACGTTTTTAAGTTTAATCTGAATTATTAACATTTTATTCATCACTTTCTTAAGCTTAAAAACCAATAAAACAATAAATCAATTCCTGATCTGTATCTTTTGTCAATTTTTCAAGTTATACATGCTCCCTTGGAAAATTTAACAATTTGCTCTCTCTGTCTGATTGAGCTGGTTTTCTCAGGGCTTAAATGAAAAATAAGGGAGGTACATTAATTCTGAAAATGTAGAAATATTTTTAAATGAACTTAAAAGCTAAGGAATGATTTAAAGAAGATGAAAGGGAAAATATTTTGTGGTTTAACAGTGGAATAGATATATAATTCAGGCAGCTAAGTGGCTTAGTGGATAGAGCACTAGCCCTGAAATCAGGAGGACCTGAGTTCAAATTTGATCTCAGACACTTAGCATTCCCTAGCTGTGTGACCCTAGGCAAGTCACTTAACCTCATATGCCTCAGCAAAAGAAAAAAAAAAGGCAAAAAAAAATGACTAGATAAAGCGCACAGCTAAAATAAAGTTCAAGTGTACAATGTAGGGGGCAGCTAGATGGCACAGGGGGCAGAATGCTGGATCTACAGTTAGACTGATCTTCCTGAGTTCCATTTTGACCCCAGCAGGCAAGTCATCTAACCCTGCTGCCTCAGTTTCCTCATCTATAAAATGAATTGTAGAGAAGGGAATAGGAAAGTATTCCAGCATTTTTGCTAAACGGGGCCCTGGAGACTTGTTCATGACTGAAAACAAGAGAACAACAAATGTGGGGCAGAAAGGATAGTCATGTGCCCAAACTCAGACTATGTAATGATTTGCATCTGCTCACTGCTGACAGGAAGAGATTGGGGAGGGGAGTATAAAAAGGGACATTTTGCAAGAAATTGAAAGGAAAAAAAAGTGTCCCTGACCTTGGGGAAACATTCATTCTTCCTCTTTTTAGATGAAGTTTTACTTCAAGTTGAAAAGTACAATCTACCAGCAGATAAGGGAGTTTTTGATGAGTCTGGTCACCATTTGCTCTGCCATCTGCAGAAGGATCCTACCAAGTGCAAAAAGCACTGGTTATTTATGCATGGGTTTAAGCACACACACACACACATACACACACTCTCTCTGTTTCTCTCTCTGTATCTCTCTGTGTCTCTGTCTCTCTCTGTTTCTCTGTCTCTGTGTCTCTCTGTGTCTCTGTCTCTCTCTGTTTCTCTCTCTCTCTATGTCTCTGTCTCATGTCTGTCTCATTTGATTTTTCATACAAAGATAGAAATAGGTGGCACCGGTAAATATTCCTTAGGATGTATAGCAGACGGCTCATCCTTCTGGCTCCTGTGGGCTGATCCCTTTATCAGAGCGCTTTGGTAGTCCTAGAACAAATGAATCTATTTTACCCAAATATTTGATTTAATTGTATGAAATGGCCCCATACTTTCTTCCTAGTATTTGCTTTCCCACTCCTCCCTCTGTCCTAGGTTTCCATGCATAAAATATTCATTTTTATACTTCTTTACAAGTGAATTGTGGAGAAAAAAAAAGAAAGTATAAATAAAAACAGCCGGGGGCAGAGCTGTGTTCTGTGCTCTGGACATTTATATAACTATTTACAGTTCTCACTAGGGGAAAGAAAAGGGGGGAGTGGGGGCTGAAGACAGGAGAGACTTACCATAGCAACTGAAGCAAGCCCATGATACAGTTTTCTCTTTGTCTCAAAACTGCAAAACACCTTGCAAAGAAAACACAGGGAAGCCAAATGTGCACTCTGCTACTTTTCCCTGTTTAGAGGGAAGGGGTTTTCTCGCCTCTCTGGGCCATTTCATTGGTGGGCAGGGCTGTTTTACACATGGTACCCTGGCTCTGGTAGCAAGGTCCGGGCACAGCTGGAATACATTGTCCTCCGCAGTGCCTGTGGGGCTGCTGGGAGCCTGCAGTGGTCACTGGGCTACTGTGATTTTATGGCATCTTGAAATAAGTTCCACATGTGAACATCTGGCCATTCCATCTCCAAGTAGAACAGCCTCCAGCTCTGACACTCTTGTCTTTGGAGGGCTCCCGGCTTCCCTGGGAAGTCTGCCTGTACACACGAGCTGCTGAGAGAGCTGGTCTTTGTGTCTTCTCGAACTATCGAACTAATAATAGTGGCAACAGCCTTGGAATTAGCCTAGATTGCAGACTTACTAACTACATGATCCTGAACAAGTTACAAGTTTCATTTTCCCTTTCTGCAAAGAGACAGTGTTGACATTTGCATTAGCCACCTTAGAAGGTTATCATAAAGAAAAGCCCTTCCTCAATCATTAACTGCTATTCGAATGTGAATTTTTGTTTTTATTCTACATTGTATGTACTTAACACATGTTTGAATGAATATGAAGGAACTGGGATTTAGAACTGAAGAATTATGGCTTTCGCTTTTTTTCTTTGCTCAGAGGGGATGGCTTAAATAGCTAATTCTTGATGGACCCTCACCCCAACCATCATTTTCATCCATCTCTCAGTGGATAACATAAAAAACAATTTACCCATAATAATTCATGTTCATAGAGCTTTACTTATTCAACAGATATTGAGTTTCTGCCATGTGCTAGACAATGGGTGAAAGAGTTTGGACAGGCATCATATTTGTCTTCATGGAGCTTATATTTAAGTAAGGGGCTCAGACACAATCTCATAATTATAATACGTGATGTTGCATGATAAATTCACAGGAGGTTTCAGAACAAAAGTTGAGTGAGAGGGGAAAAAGCTCTGATTCTGGTTGTAATATTCTATGTCTTTGATTCCCAATGAATCTGTAATAATTATCAGCCCTCATATCTATAGATCACTCTGTCAAGTTTGTCACAAAATTCAATCTACTTAAAAAAACCCAACAACACAGGACATTGCAGAAGTTCATGGTTTCATGTATAATCCCCCTCCAGTTCTTTGTGTCTTTAAATATTTCTGATAATTGATAATTGTTGAATTCAAAATGATTTTAAAAAATCATAGTTTTATATCATTGAGAGACTTACATAATAGTGAAAAAATATTACCTTAAACCTAATTTATTAAACACTTCTTCAGTAATTCAACAGATACTTCATAAATCTGTGGTCTTATCAATGTGGACATTACCTCCACAATAACTGCATATTGCCAACTAGCCATATATAACCTCCTATCCTATGCAACCCTTGCCCATGTTTTCCCACAGATCCTCTGCAGTAGTTCTACTCAATCATCTAAAGACTTTTCTCTACATATCTTGTGTCAGTGGTAGCAGTGAAAGAGAAAATCTCCAAAGTATGATAAGTCCTTGTTTTTATTTTATATCTCTAGTTATTCCAGTTTAATTTTACATGTTGATGAAATGATCTGGCTTAATTGGATCTCTTACCCTGCTTTCTTTAAAATTATTTTTTCTTCTCCCTTTAAATGATATTGTTCATAATCTTTTACTATCTTTCTTAAGCTTTTACAAGTTAATAATATAAAAATGATATTTCATTTAACTGTCACACCTTCCTAATTAGGCTGCTGTATTCCAATCGTAGCAATTTTTTAGGCACACCAAACTTCTTTAAGAAGTGGCCATAGTTTGTTTCAACTTCCCATTTTCAGCCTAAATAGCTTACTCATATAGGTCGAGTTTAAGTTATTTTCACTGTATGTTGGGCAATCTTTAAATTGTTTTTCTTCCAGTTTGATATTGGTTGTGATCATTGTTTCAACAAGCCAGTGATCTGTGTACTTATAGCCAAATCTAAATGGCCCCAAAATAGTCATCTTTCTTTCTTTATTCCTTTGTTCTTTTCTGTTTCTTTCTTCCTTCTTTCTTTCCATCCACTCTTCTTTCTTCCTCTTCCTCTTCCTCCACCTCCTACATCTCTCTGTCTTTCTGTGAGCCTCTCTTTGTCTCTGTCCCTATCTCTGTCTCTGTCTCTCTCCCCTCTTCTCCTTTTGTCTTATTTCCTTTTGATACTAAAGGACACAGGACACATTTTGGTGCCTCAACTTTTTCCTCCAAGGAAATATTCATGAGCTTTAGACATGATGGTTCTTTGTAGAGCCTTAAATATTTTCATGTATCCTATGTTTGCAATATGTTACATGCAATATATTTATAAAATGCCCATGTGCCGAACAATATGCTAAGCACTGCAGGCTTTTACAAAGTTTAGATAGATACCATTCCTGTTCTAAAGTAATTTACGGCCTACAAAGGACTTTCTAAAGACTAATCCTATGAGGTAGGAACCACAAGTATTATAATTTCCATTTCTTAATGGAGATAATGAAGAAACTAAGACTCAGAAAGTTTAAATTATTTATGCATGGTATTATATTCAACCAGCAAAAGTATCAGGATTTAAATCTAGGTCTTCCCACGCTAGTATTTCTCTCATCTCGTTATTTTGCTGATTTAAAATTGACATTGTGTCCGTTTTTTCTTTTGGACCTCAAGAAATTAGCCAAGAACTCTCTCTGTTCTTGTCCTTAATAGTCAAATTCCAGTTCCTGGAATAATTCTCAGAAATTTTCCACATGGTGATCATTTATTTAGGGAGAGAGGTCAGCTCCCAGATAAACAAGGACTAGAGAAGACTCTATTTACATAGTCACCTCAAAAGTCTCAATCAGGAGAAAAAGAAATGCCTGGAAAAACATATTCCATCCCCTGGCTTTCAGCTTTTCCAAGCTACTGTTCAACTATGACCATGTTCCCTTCATGAATTTCTCCAGCTCCTACACAGGTTCTTTAAAAAGCCTTATTTTAGAAAAGACTCTGGCAGCGGCAGCAGCAGCTTCAGAAGTATTATTATTGAGGTAGGAGAAAAGTAGTTATAATATGCAAAGACAACTTCCTAGGAGATATTTCATATTTTCTTCTAATTTTTCATTTTTTTGTTTTTGTTTGACTGATTCTTCAAGTCTTAGTGAGTCATTCACTTGCATTTGTTCAATTCTTATTTTTAAAGTGTTGTTTTCTTCAGTTACTTTTTTAAGCTCCTTTTGTAACTGGCCAATTTGTTCATTGCACTCTTTTTCCAGTTCACTAATTTTATTTTTCAATAAATTGGTGTTTTTTTTTTTCATATCTCTTTTGCAGGGCATCATATCCTTCTTGCACTGATTTCAGTTTATTTTCCCATTTATCCTCCAGCTCTCTTTTGAGGTTCTTTATGCAATCTTCCAGAAAGGCCTTTTGAAAAAGTGACCAGTGATGGTCTTTAATACCTTCTTCTGGTATTTTGTCTAAAGGAACCTCAGGATCTGGGGTCATTGCTTCTTTGCCTTGATAAAAGCTGTCTATGGTGAGAGCTCTCTTTTGCTTCTTCATTTTTTTTTTTAGACAGCGTGGATATCTCTTTAAGGTAGGGGAAAAAAAACGGCAGCTGCAAAGAGCTTTGCCCTGGGGCACTTCAGCGAGTTGACTTAAGGTGCTGGGCCGGTGGGGGCTAGGACTAAGTCCGAATTACTCCTTAAACAAGGCAAGTCTGCCAGAACACCTGCCCCCAATCAGGGCAGAGTGTCCCGAGTGCCTCAGATAAACTCCAGGTGTTTGGAATTTGGAGTTTGGAGTTTGGAATTTCTGCCACGATGAGCTGAGTCCCACCCTCACTTCCGGCCTACACAGAAGTAGTCTATTTATCTCTCTGTCCGAGTCCGACTAACCTGATATGAAGTTATCCAGAGAGCAGTGTCCAAATATTTTTGAGTTCATTGACTTGAAGATCAGTTCAGAGGCTTATTTTATTGTTGATTTGAGAGAAGATCAGAGGAGACACAGAGAGTCACCTTTTCACTCCGCCATCTTGGCTCTGCCCCCTCACAAAGACAACTTCACAGATGTATATAACTAAGATGATTCCTTCCCTTGAGAAGAATAACCAAGAGTATCTAGAATCATTTGGGCTCACACAGTGGCTAACACTGCCTAAAACTGAGCAGGATGCTAGATTGTATTTAAATATTATATTGTGATCTACCAAGTATTTTGCATTAGATTTTCTTTAAGCTTCTCACAGGTAACTGAGAAAGAAAAATCCATATTCGCTAAGACTGGTGCCCTTGGAAAAATCTTGCTTTACTTGATATTCTACACTGTATCTTTCAGCCACCAGGGTGTGATATAGTCACATTCAACTGATAAGGTAGAATTCTATCTAGTTTTGGGCCACCTGAGGTCAGGCAACAAATACAGCTTAGGAAGTCTGTGGTGACTGCATTTATTGAAGAACAGCTTGCCACTTCTTCCCCAGCTTTCTTGGCTCATTCCACAGTGGTTTGTGGTCAGTTGGCTAGAGAGGATACAGTGAGGTCAGACACCTAGGTTTGATCCTTACATGAGCCAATTAGCTTCCCTTATGTCTCCTGGCCTGTAGACCAAACACTCCACACACGTACCTCTGCCTGCCCCTAAAAGTGCTTTGGTGGTAGATGAGACCATTTGGATGGATCAGGATGGATTATAGTTTCTGATTTGACAATAACCTTGAACAAGTACATAAGATGATGATGTTAGAAGGGAGTGGATCTTTGAGATCACTGAGTCACAGTCATCGACTATTTAGCATTAGGAGGGACTTTGGAAATCATCTTGACCATCTCATCTCTGAAAAAGCAATTCCTGTTACATCAGAGTCAACAAGTGGTCATCCCCAGGAGGATACTGTTCTCCAGAGAGAATAGGTGATTGAAATCACACAGGTACTTACTTAATGGAAGAAGCACATTTCAAAGCCTTTTCCTTTAATTTCATGTCTTGGATTATTCTTTTGCATTATACTCAGTGTCTCAAGTCTCAACACACTTAGCTATATAATGTTGGGATTAATTTACATGAATTGTCTAGCTCTAACATAGCCCAATGCCTTCACATCACTCCTAAGACAGACCAAAGAAACCAAAAAGATTTTCCATGGACCTACTAGGTTCTATAAAGTAGAAAGTATGACTCATGTAAATGTTAATAAAATGTTAATTCAAATCCTAAATCATCTTCTAATTACCTATGGAACTTAGGCAAATCATTTCTCTGACTTCAGGTGAATGAAGGTGTTGAACTCTTTTGGAGTTCCTATCTAAATTTACCATCTTAATAGCATCTTACACTTGAATATATTTTCCCCTCAGAAATTCTGGAGGTGATATGGTGGGGGAAAGTGTTGGGGTAACAACCAGAAGATGTGGATTCTACTCCCATGTCTATTATTAAATCATTGTGTGATATTAGGAAAACACACAAAGATTTGGGAATTAGTCTATCTATAATTCTTACTCTTCTTCCAGAGGGTTATAAAATTAATACAAACTAACGTCTAGGAAGGCATTTTGGAAATAGTCAAATTTCACAGATTTATTTTTTTTCCAGATTCATGTAATATTGATAAAATTATTTTATGCCTTCAAACAATTTCTTGCTCAATCAATATTTTATTTATTTTTTGAGTGGGAAGGACAACTACTTGAGAGAAAATCAATCTGAACCTGAGACTGGGAATTAGGAATTGGACTGGATGGTCTCTATGGACTAGATGACTATTTTATGTCTCTGTGTTAAGTTGGTTATAGGATCATAGGTGGAGAGCTAGAAGGCAACTCAATGGCCATCTAGTCTTACTACCACATTTTAAAGATGGAGAAAGTGACTCAGAGAAAGTAAGGGATTTGTCCAAGTTCATGGTAGGAAGTAACAGAGGTGAGAAAAGAATATAGGTCCTTGAAGGCTTTTTCTGCCATTGTTCACTGCCAATATTCTAGGGTTCCTTTTAGTATATTCTCTTTTAATGACTCTTCTGATTACAATAACAGCAATAACATTTAAAAAAATAGCCAGCACTTATATAGTACTTTTTTTTTTACAAAGTATTTTGCAATTATTTCATTTCATCCTCATAGCAACCATGGGAGGGAGGTGCTAGTTATCCTCTTTTTACAGCTGTGGAAACTGAAGTAGATAGTAATTAAGTTACTCACCTAGGGTCAATCAGCCAAAGAGTATTTCTAAAGTATCTGTTATATAACATATTTTGTGCTCAGTGCTGAATAGGAAAAAATAAAATAAACTAAAAGCAAAAGTCCCTGACCCCAAGGATTTTATAATCTAACTGACATTTATAAAAATTACTCCTAACTCTGACCATTCTGTGTATGTTCTAGGGTACTCTCCAGGTTTGATATTTTAATTTGATTGGATTAAATTGTATCTCACATTGTTGTTAGGTAGAAATCCTATGATTCAGCATATTACTTGCAGAATAAATGTAGAATAAATAAATCGTAGAATAATGAAGACTGAATGATGGTGAATGAGTATTTGGAATTCAGACAGATTCCTCCCACTCCCCAAGGTTCAGCTAACCCAGAGAGGACAATGCTTTCTCAGTACCTTCACCACACATGGCCCAACGGACCAGGAGTGAGATCTTTCTAACTTTGGGGAAATTTAGGTTTCAATCAGGAGAGACCCAATATAGAATTTGCAAGAGCTTAAGTGCAGCTTTTATTAAGAGCATGCAGGGCTATTTTCTTTCTCTTCCCCCTCCCTTTCTCTCTTTCTTTCTCTCTTCCCTGAGCTCATCATGCATTGACAATTTGAAATTTACTGTTCAGACATTTAACATTCTTCAAGGAGAACATTATCATTTGAAAACCTTGTAAAGAGAAATGTGTCTGTACTAAAAAGTGACACTATCTTCCTTTTGTAGAGAGACCCCAATCATTTACATTTTCAGTTTAGCCTTCCATCTCCTGCTCAATAATTCTGACATTTTCTTCAAATGCAAATTTTTTTTTCTGAAAGTTGCTCAAATTAGAGATCCCCCCCCCAAAGAGGTTTCATGTGACAACTCTGGCAGGCTCTGGGATCTCCTACTCCCACCTACACTGGCAAGTGAAGACTGTTAGCTTCATCTGCTACCTTTCTTAGGAGAAAGGGGTTTTACCTGATAACAATTCATGAGTTCTGAGAGGTGGTGCCATGGAAAGTATCTTGAATAAAACCCTGAATTCAAATTCTGTCTCTGATACTTAGTACCTGTATAATATTGGAGAAATTAATTAGTCTTCCTTTCTTCATCTGTATATTGGATGAGATGATTTTTTTAATGTTAGATATTTTTAATTTCCCTATTTGTTATATTTGTTTTAAAATTTTACATTTCTGGATTCTATCCCTTCCTTCCCACCTCCCATTAAAAAAGCAATATGAAGATATGCAAATATTTCTATAAAACTTATTTTGTGAAAGAAAACAAATCTCCCCCTTTCTCAAGAAAAATAAAAATTTTTAAAAGCATATGCTTCAATCTGTATTCAGACACAATTGATTCTTTCTCTGGGTATGGATAGTGTTTTTCATCATAAGTCCTTCAGATAGTCTTGGATCATTGTGTAGCAAAGTCATTGACAGCTGATCATCCCACAACTTTGCCATCACTATGTACACAGTATGTTTCACTTTGCTTGAGTTCTTGGAGGACTTTCCAAATTTTTTTGAGAGCATCCTTTTCATCATTTCTCACAGAACAAAAATATTCCATCATAACTACGTACTGCATTTATTCAGCCATCCCCAATTGTGGGTATCTCCTCAATTTCCAACTGTCTGTCCTCAGAAGAGAGTTCCTATAAATATTTTTGTGTGTATAGGTCCTTTTCCTTTTCCTTTAAATTTTTTTTGGAAGGATTCATGCCTAGTAGTGGTATTAGTAAGTCAAAGGGTATGTATGATTTTTTTTAGCTCTTTGAGCATTGTTCATATCTTTTGATCATTTATCAATTGGGGAATGGCTCTTTTTTTAAAATAAATTTGACTCAGTTCCCTATACCTTTGAGAAATGAGGCCTTCATCAAAGAAACTTGCTTCAGAATTATTTTGCTAGTTACCATTGCTAAATGTATTTGCCCCATTTTATTCTATTCTCTCTCTCTCTCTGCAACTTGTCCCTCCTCAAATGTTTTGCGTCTGACCACCCCTCCCCCAATATGCTTTCTCTTCTATTACCTTCCCCACGTCATGTTTTCCCTTCCCTTCCTAAGATAAGATAGATTTATATATCCCTATTAAGTGTGTATGTTATTTCCTCTTTGAGACAAATCAGAATAAGGTTCACTCAGTCTCCCTCACTTCTCCCTTTTCCCCTCCATTGTAAAAACTTTTTAATACCTCTTTTATGACAGATAATTTACACCATTATGTCTCTCCCTTTTCCTTTCTCCCAATGCATTCCTCACTTATCACTTAATTTTATTTTTTTAGATATTATTCCTTCATGTTTAATTCACATCTGTGCCCTCTGTCTAGATATACTCTGAATTGTCATAATAATGAGAAAGTTCTTATGAATTACAAGTATCCTCCTATATCGTAATTAAACAGATCAACCTTATTTTAAGTCCCTTATGATATCTCTTTCCTAATTACCTCCTTATGCTTCTCCTGAGTCCTGTGCTTGAAAATCAATTTTTTTCTTCGTCTTTGGACTTTTCATCAAGAATGCTTGAAAATTCTTGGCTCTTTTCAACAATGAGATGATTCAAGTCAATTCCAATAGGCTCATAATGGAGAAAGCCATCTGCATCCAGAAAGAGCACTGTGGGTACTGAGTGTGGATCACAACATAGTATTTTAGCCATTTTTGTTTGCTTGCTTCCTGTTTCTTTGTCATTTTTTATCTGATTTTTCTAGTGTAGCATAATAATGTAGAAATATGTATAGAAAAATTGTTCATATTTAACATATATTGGATTACTTGCTGTCTAGGAGAAGAGGTGGGGGAAAGGTAGGAGAAAAATTTGGAACATAAGGTTTTGCAAGGGTTGTTGAAAACTATCTTTGCATATATTTGGAAAATATAAAGCTTTTATTTAAATAAAAAAAAAAATCCTTGAAAGTCTTTTATTTGAATATCGACATTTACCCCTGAATGATTATACTCAGTTTTGCCTGGTAGGTGATTCATGATTGTAATCCTAGCTTCATTGCTCTCCAGAATATCATATGTCAAGCCCTCCAATCCTTTAATATAGATGCTGCTAAATCTTGTGTTAATCTTGACTGTGGCTCCATTATACTTGAATTGTTTCTTTCCGGATGTTTTCAATATTTTCTCCTTGATCTGGGAGCTTTAGAATTTGGCTATAATATTCCTAAGGCTTTTCATTTTGAGATCTCTCTTTTAGGAAGTGGTTGATGGATTCTTTCAATTTTTATTGTACCCTCTGGTTCCACAATATCAATACAGTTTTCCTTGATGATTTATTGAAAGATGATATCTACGTTCTTTTTTTGGTCATGCTTAGGTGGTACACCAATAACTTTGAAATTATTTCTCCTGGATCTAGTTTCCAGGTCTGTTGTTTTTCCAATAAGAAATTCCTCTTTGTTTTCTCTTGTTTTTCATTCTTGGTTTTGCTTTATTGTTTCTTGATTTCTCATAAGGTCATTAATTCCCATTTGCTCAATTCTAGTTTTTAAAGAATTATTTTCCTCAGTGACCTTTTGTACCTCCTTTCCCATTTGACCAAATATGCTTTTTAAAACATTCTTCTATTCATTCGCTTTTTGTATTTCCTTTTACAGCACTCCCAATTCTCTTCCCAATTTTTCCTGCACTCCTCTTGCTTGACGTTCAAAATCCCTTTTGAGCTCCTCATGGCCTGAGCCTAATTCTTATTTTTCTTGGAGGCTTTGGATATAGGATCTTTAACTTTATTATCTTCTTCTCAGTGCATGTTTTACTCTTCCTTGTCATCATAGTAACTTTCTGTAGTCAGAATCTTTTTCTGTTGTCTGCTCATTTCCCCAGCCTGTTACTTGGCTTTAACTGTTTCAGCATGTGGTGACTGTCCCAAGCTCCAAGGGTTTTGAGAAGCTGCTCTCAGAGACCCTCCTAGGGATCTGACCACAAGTTTCTGCCCTAGAACTGTGAGGAGGGCCCGACTCCACTTGGCTGTAAGACCTAGTGTGCTAAAGCAAGAGTCCCCCTCCACTGCCCTTGCCTAGTCTGGTTTGCTGGTTTCCAGTGCATTCCCACCCTCCTGACACTTCTAATAGTCTTTGGTCTCTTTGAGTTGAGAGGTCTAGAACCTGCCAGGACTGCTTCTGGTTCAGGGGCTCGAGGCTGGATTGTGGTGGTCAGGGAACTGGGAGAGAGAATCTGCTATGTATTGGACTGGTTGGCTTTGGAGGTCCCTTCCAATCCTGAGAGTCCATGGCTCTCTGCCTCTCCAAGTTACTGATATCATTACTGACTTTAAGTTATAGATGAATCACTGATCTGAATCAATGCTGATACTTTCTATATTGAAGTTCCCCCCATAGATGGAATATCAGCTTGTCCCCATTTCCCCTCCACTAAAAAGAGTTTGTTTGTATTACACATGCATGCATAAACGCACAGATGTTTGCATTGGACAAATGTACTTGCACACACAATTGTTTGTATGCATATAATTATGCATCTTAAGTATATACATACACATACATTTCATTTCTCCTCTCCCCAAAACAGTTATGGCGTATCTTGTATTTTTGCATATACATGTTTTTATTACACACAGACATGCACATGTGTAATTCATGTGTCTATACAAACCTGCACACATAATATATACTTGTGTATACATATATAAATAAGAATCCACATATGTTAAATATATACATATATATACACATGCATTTTGTACACACATGCATGCTTCTTTTTCCCTAAAGATCTGAACCCATTCCAAGGTCCCAGTTACAGAATTTTCATTTTCTCTTCATCTCAAAATGGAGTAGCCTCTCCCAGTTCAGCTCATTATGATTTTGCAGAGCTACAATGGGAAGGCAGTGGCGGTGTGCTTTAGGATTTAAAACTCCTTCCTTACATTAGGGCTCCAGCATTTTACGAGACTTCAGGAAACACAGGATGATTCCTTGATCCTCAGACATGTACCATATGTCACAACCCAGATTGAAACAAAGCAAAAGCATTTTAATTCATTCTTCTTCCGGCTTCGTCATAGACTATGGGCTCTGTGAAGCTGCACATTGGCAGGGTTTGGAATCCTTAAAAGAGGTAAACAGGTTGCGTTTTCATTGCTTCTAAATATGTTACTGCCTTAGGGCCTTCTGATTTATTTATTTTTTTAATGGAGTGAGAGGCCATAAAAGTGATGTGCTATAAAGCTGGCAGACTCGTACATGCTCCCCAAACCCCAGGAACAAGCAGGTACCTCTGTAACGATTTTTTTTCGGTCTTAGTCTTGGTAATTAAAACCATTCCTGATTCCAAGGGTCACATCTGATTTGATCTAAAACATTCTCTTTGGACTCCTGTTTAACCCAAACTTTGAGCATTCATATAATTTTCCGACTTGATGGGGGTGTAAGAGGAGTCCCTTGAAATTGTAGGGGTTCAGAATCTCAATTACTGGCCCAATTCATTTGGTTCAAAGCAGGCATTTGGGGATCAATAAGCAGCTATTTTTGTCTCCTGAATGGTACCTGTGGTAAGTTGTTGATTTTTTGCCATTATTGATACTCTTCTCAAGCCCCTGCTGGCTGCTGGCCTCTCTTCTAAGCAACTTTGATTTTAATCCCTTGTTTTTGTTTGAATTTATTCTCTTAATATTAATGTTTTTCAGGTTAAACAATTGGAAAGTATTTATCAGGCATCTTGTCAATTTATCTTGAAAATATCAAATTAGAATGATTAATGAGGATGTCTGAGCATTAAAAAATATATACACCCAATATCACAGAAAACAGGCCTTTTGAATTAAAATAAGGCACCTAGGGCTGTGAAGTTGAAAGAACACGGAAGTCAGGAAACCAGAATTGACATCTCAGCTGCATCTGTGTGATCTGAGACAAGCCATTTCCTTCCCTAGAACTTTTTCCCCAATCGGAAAATGAAAACGTTGAATAAATTTAATCTCTAACTTGTAGCCACAAGTTTCTTTTATTATATCTATATTCTCTTATTATCTATTCTACATATTCTATTTGATATTTTTCATTTAATTTTTTTTTTACATTAAAAGGCAAGTTCCTTAAGAGCAGGGCTGATTTTTGCATTTCCGTTTCCATAATGTTTAACATGTACCTTACATGTAATAATTCCAGGGCCATCTCTAGTCATTCATCCATATCTTGCCATTGGACCCAGATAGCTCTGAGGCTTGTGACTTCACACAAACGTCCCTCACTGAAATCCAACTCATTGAGCGTCATGGTATCCCTTCCCTGATGTCATGGTCTTCTTGGATAATGAAGAACAAACATATAGTAAAGACTTAGAAAGGCTTGATTGATTGATCATTGACTTTGATGTAATTTTGTAAGATGACCCATTGCTTTATACCTGTGATTTCAGTTGAGATTCACACCCATCCTATGATATAATACAATAAGGTGTTTTTTTTTCCGTTTTTACAGGCGAGTAAATTGAGGCTCAAAAGAGACTGAGTCCCTTGCTCAGGATCACACGAGGCAGGACTCATCTTCAAGTTTTCCTGGCTCTGGGGCTGGCACCCCATGCACACTACCCCATCCCCTATATACTGACTGACAAATAACTGCTGACAAAGTCAGTGGGTTTCTGTTTGCGGACGTCCTCTCTACTTATAGCAGAGTTAACTTTTGGAGTGAGTGGCTTCTTGGTTGGCTTAGTGGTGTTGTTTTCCATTAACTTTTGGTCAGTACTCTTCATTGACTCTCATTAAGGAAGCCTAATCCAAGTAACTGTAATACAGATAATTTAATAATAAAAATAACAGTCTTAAAATATTGTCCGTACAATGAATGGAAAGAAAGCTGGTTCTGAAGTTAGAAGAGCTGATTTCAAATCCCACCAGGTCATTTGGGGCAATCACTTAAGTTTGTTGAACCTCAGTTTCTTCATTTGTAAAATTGGGGTGATGGATGAGAGCCTCTCAGCTTCCTTCTAGTTCTGTGACCGTAGAAGGACCACTTGGATCTCTCTGGCTACTTTGTTTGGGGAGATTGGGAAGGGTTCATAATTATAATTAGGTCTTAGTGAGCATGAAAGGATCATAGCCCAGTTGCTTGGGGGCATGTTGACAATTTACTTTCTCAGAAATTCAATTTGATTCAATTCAATAGATACTTATTAAGCTCCTGCTGTGTTCATCCACATTGTGCAAGATGCTGGGGGAGATAGATGCTCCATGTTTCATATTTTTAAAGGCACAGGATCACAAGATTTCAGAGTTGAAGAGAGAACTTGGCAGTGAGCCCTTCCCCACTCTCCCCAGTGATCTCCTCTGTAGTCCATGTCCATTCTGCCTCATGGGTGTTCTCCCCACCTCCCTGGGCAGCCCTGAGTACTCTTAAAGAAATCCACTGGGGCATTTTTCATTTCTGGGAAGTGTACATTTGAAATGTCCGCCTCTTGCTTCCAGTTCAGCCCTCTGGAGGCCGAGTGAAACAAATTTAATCCGATTTCTCTACAACAACCTCTCAAGGGCTTGTCTTTGAGGACAGCAACACTCTCTTGGTCTCCAATTTTAATATATGTTAAATCATTTAAAATGTATTCTGGGCATTGGATAACCAAAATAGTATTTGCTGTTTTCAGATATTATTAACCTGTTATGTATCCATTGCTACAAATAGACTTCCTGTGCTTAAATGTAGACAACTCAGATTCTGTGACAAAAAGTCAGCAATATTTTTATTCTTTTTTATAGTATTTAAAAATATACCTAAATTCACTATATAAATATTGGCTCAACAATAGTAATTTTTTTCATTTTGCATTCAATGTTGAGCAAGAAAATCTCTTCTCCAGTCAAATGTGAATAATAATAAAAATTACTCACATGAACAAAACATTTAAAGGTTTGTAAAGCACTTAGTTATATAATGTGACACAATAACATTTATTAAGCATCCACTCTGTGCTAGCCATTGAGCTCAACACAGTGGATAGACACAAATTAGAAAAGGAAAGATAGTCTCTACTCCTAAGAAGCTAATATCTAATGGGAAAAGACAATACATAAAAGAAGCTAAAAAATGGGGTACCCCAGGCTACTCACGGTGAAGGCGTGATGGTGATAGTGGCGATAGTGCTATGGTGAAAACAGAGCAACTGGTGGAAAATGGAGAGATTTCTTTAGATATTCACAACCATCATATGAAGTAGGTGCTGAGATCACCAGGCTATAGAAGGGGAAACTGAGGCTGGGACTTGGCTAAAGTCACATAGACAATAACTATTTGAGAGAATTCAAATTCAGTTCTTTCTGACCTCATGTCAGGTGCCCTATCCAAGTTGCCATTTAGTTCTGAAGAGTTCCTTATTTAACCAAATATATCTCAAAGCCAAGGAAGAGAGGGAATGCTCACACCTTAGGTGTCTCTATTCCCTGATCTCTGTTATACTTTGTCTTTCCCTTATTCCGCTTTTATCTTTTACCCTGTATTAGTTATGTGGAAAACTGCCTTTTCCTCCTCTAAGTCTACAAGCTCCTGGAGGTGAGGTTTTGATCTATCTCCTCCCCCATCTGATTGAAGATCTCTAGTGAAGAAGTAACATTTTAGAGGTGAATAGTCACTTGATGACTTCTTAATCCAACTCTGTCATTTCATAGTTGCTGAAACTGGGACCTGGGAACTTTCGCACAGTCACTCGGAAAATAGGCAACAGGGCTGACTGGGCTCATGAGTCCAAAGATTTTCTACATAAAAAGAAGTATTATGGTTTTGAGAATAATAGAAGGAGAGATTTGAACACAAGTGTTCAGAGGAAAATTATTGTTCTTCCATTTAACCTGGTGCACTTTTAGGGAGTTATAATTATTAGGCAGCTTTAACTCAGAGATCCTACAATTTTATATTTAAATCATCTTTGTATTCTGAGTACCTCGCACAAAGTCTTGTAGCAGGTAAGGGCTCTTATTTGTTGAAAATGAATTTTAAAAAATCAATTGGTTTAGCGAATGCTTGACAAATGTTTGTTGACTTGTGAAAACCAGTTCTTCCCAGAATCACAGAATTTTAGAATGAGAATGGACCTTAGCAGTCCTCTATTATAACTCATAAACAAGTAGAATTTATAACGTATTCAACAAGTGGTCATCCATCCTCTGCTTGAAGATTGATAAGAAGGGGAAACCAGCTACCTGCTTGGAAAGCCCATTTCACTTGGAGGCAATATTAATTATAAGAAAATTTTTCCTGCTATCAGAGGGACCTTTGCCTTTTTGCAAGTTCCACTCATTGAGTTTACATTGGACCTTAGAGGCTCGCTCACTGCTGCTCCATTGTTTCTTCTAGTTTGTTCCTCAGTCCAATGCTGAGGCTGTATTAGTTAGTCTTTTCTCAGACAAATGGCTTCCCTGTACTTTGGTTTTCTCATCTGTAATAGTATGACAGCAGCCCCTCCTCTATAGGGTGATTGTAGGGCTCACATGAGATAATTTTTTTAAAGTGCTTTACGAGTCCTTTGCAAGTGTGAGTTATTATGTCTGTCATTATGTTTCAGGTCTATATCCTGGGAAACTTTACTTATACTTTGAATGGAAATCTCAGGCTCCAGCTCCACCATCTCTTATCCAATGGTATAATTGATATAAATACATGCATATTTACATATAACCATGGGAGAATCTTCCATGGCTTTAAGGCTCCCCACTCTTTCCCTAACTCAAAACCTTAAACCAAGCTTCTGGAACAAGCTTCAGGGAAAGTAATGATCCTCAAAAGTGACTGCAATGTAACAGGGGAAAAAAAAGAATTTTAATTAGTTGACATAATAGCATCATTTAGGCTTCTTTTTATTTTCTTTTAAAAATCAATGCAATGACTGGAAATAATAGTTATCAATGTCTTAACACAATTAAACCTCTAATTGGGGTGTTGGAGGAAATTCTTAATCTTTTTTTATTGTGTTTATTACAAAAGTCACTGACCACTAATGAAAAAGGTGAAAAGAATGGTTCTCTTACAAAAGAGGAGAGGAGAAAAATGGCAGCATGTATAGGGAAAGACCACTGGACTGGTCCCAGGTCACTCGCTAATCAGATTTTTTGAATTGGATAAGTTAGTTTCCTTGTTTGAGTTCTCAATTTGTTCCTCTAAAAAATAGGTGCAACTAATAAGGAAGTCTTCCTTTACTATTAGCTAGCTTTTTCAGTTTTAGGGTGAGGAGGTGACTACTGTCAGCTGATATTAAGAAAGACATCCTTTTGGGTCTTTCTCTCACTCTAATAATGGAGTGATACTATCTTTTTTTTTTTCTTTCCCATCTTAATACTTTGACTTCCTCCTTACTACTTTGACTTTTTTTTTCTCTTAAAGATTGATTTTGATGTTCAGTTGACCTGATTTTCCTTGGATGAAAACCAAGAGGAAAAAAAGCAGAATACATAATGTTATTTGCTTCAAGTCTACCAAGTCATGAATTACCTTAATTTATAAAACACTTAATATACATTATCTCATTTGATCTTCCCAGCAACTTTGTGGGGTAGTATTCCTATTATAATAGCCTCTATATTGTGGAGAAAGGCCTTGTGCAATTGGCCCTGCAGTCACAGGAGGACCTAGATTTAAATGATTTATGCAAATTAATTCTTTTGTGACCTTGGTCCAGACCTAACATCTCTTGGAGTTTTGACTCCCTTCTTTATAAACAAAAGAGATCGGACTAGATGCTCTCTCAGTTCTCTTCTATAGCTAGACCTCTGTTGGCAAAATGAACTAAACTATGGATGAATCACCTGCATCACAGAGTAGTGATGAGGGAAGGAATTGGACAATATGTGTAAGGTCAAAGCTCTGGACAGAAATGATGTGCTATTATTATAGGAGGGTTCCTCTATCTCCCTCAGCTATTTCTAAAATAAATGTCAAAATTGCCTCTTATGATGATGTCACATTCACACAATGGAAGATGTAGAACTAGGACCTCAGGAGATATCTAGTCCATCTTTCTCTTTTTTATAAATGGGGAAACTGAGGCCCAGGGAAATCAACTTATTTGATTCACGACTTGTAGTTAGCATGCAGCACAGGCAAGATTTGGAAGATTTGACTTTTTAGCTAATATTCTTAACCACTTAACCACTGAGTCCTGCTGCCCCTGAATTTGTATGTAGGTTTTCAGTTTAAATTCATCCATCCATCTACTTACAATTATTAGCTACCTGTTGTATGCAGAACTTTGTAGTACCTCTCAAATCATCAGGAAAGATTTGTTCTAGTGACAAAAATCTCATTAAAAAGTAAGTGAGAGGGGAAACCACCCCACCCCATTTTAGCCTTCGTATCTTAACTCCTTGAGAACATTGTTATTTCAACCACCCAGTCATACGCTTTAGCTTAAATATGAGAAATTCTTCAAACTGGGAGAGGTTGCACAAAAATCACCTGGGCGGGCTAAGTTACCTAGGGCAAATAATCAATTGTGTTAAAAAAGGAGATAGTTCAGAAGCTGGAGAAAGCATGATATTGGGCTCAATTTCCTGAAAAGGAACTATTTGAAGCTTGGGAAGGAGAGAAGAGGCCTTGGCTCTGACATTAACCATCTAAATCTTCCTTTTAACTTTTTTTTGGCCAGAGGAGGATCTTACCCACTCAAAAGGGTCCAAAGGATTGTGATGAGACTTATCAAGTCTCATAGCTGTGTGCCTGGATCAGCTGAGGGCAGATTCTGTAACAGGATCCAATGGCACATGGATGAGATTTACCACGCTCATGGGAGCTGTGTGAGCCCTCCATGAATAGGAGAAAAAGGCACCTAGCACACAGGGGCTGTGGGTACCCCTTGGCCACCTACCTCCTTCTGGTATAAGTTGGGCTCAGTGGCCTCTGAGCTCCTTCTGTGCTATTTTTTGTGTGTTGTTATAACTCAGCTTCAGACTCACCTCAAAGACAGTTCGCTCTAAGGTGTCAATAGACCTGTTCCCCTCAAGGGTAAGTTAGGCAGCCTGGTCCCCAGGGAAGGGGAGCCACTTTCTTTTTAGGGCCCTTAGAGCTCCCCCCCCACTTCATGATTTAGAATAGGACTTGGGAGACTTATTCCCCACTGAAGAAGTCAGATTTGCCAAAGGGAAATCCTTACCCCAGAGAGGAATTATTTTTCACTTTCATATAATGTTATTTCCACACTGCTCTCAAATCAGCTGCCATAATGGGCCAGAGGGAGAGAAACAAATATTTGCTGGCTTTGTACAGCAAAAAAAAAAAACCCACCAGAATGTCCCTATAGGCAACTAATGCCTAGTGGGGAAAGGGACACAAATGTGCCTTTGTGACAGTGCTCCAGTAAGGAAAGCAGGAAATTGATCTGCTTGATGGGAAGTAGAGGAGGAGGAAGAAGGATTATTGATGCCATTAACTCTGATCAATAGACCAACAAACATTTATCAAGTATCCACTATGAGCTGACTACTGGGATGCACAGATAATGAGGAAATATCCCTGGCTTCAAGGAGCTTATATCTTCCTCCTTGGGGACCCAAATGCAGCAAATTTGGGCTAAACATTTAAGAACTAAATAATAAAGGTAGTAAGGGCTTCAGGGAAGTCAGCAGTGGCCAAGTGAATAGTCCCAGTTTAGAAGCTCACTCTAAGCTGAAGAAAATGAAAGTTCTAGGGAGGAAGAAGGGAGGAAACACAGAATCTAGATAAGGGCCAGATGCAAACAGTAGGTTCAGAGCAGGGCTTTGGAAGATGGAAAATGTTGAGATACATATTAGCTAAATCACCCTTGGAAAACGAACAGCATGCAGGATCTCCTTATCTATCAAAAATGGTTGATACTATTTGTAAATCCCCTTCACAGGGGTGAGAAAAGCACTTGACAAACTATATTCATATTGTTAGGGAACATTGAATAGTGGAGAGTTACTTGACTGGAAGCTGGAAGTCTTGGATTTGAATCCCTCTTTAGAAACTGCCCCTGTGACCTCTATGGACTTCATTTTTCCTTATTTGTGAAATGGGAATGAGAGCATTTACCATTATTTTTGTTTATACTTAAACGTGCACCTGTTGTCTCCCCCAGTGGAACACAAACTTCCTGATGCAAAGACCATTACATTTTGTCTTTAAGTACTCAGGAAATAAGTGTGGTATCATAGGTGGAAAGTCCAGAAACACCTGGGATCAGGTCTCACTTCTGAGACACATAGGCTATATGATCCTAGTCAAGTCAATCTCTCAGTGTTCTCAGTAACTCTTTAAGATGATAAGTTGCAGAGAAGGTGATGACCAACATGAGCAAAGAGAGTTTCTTTATCTGGAATTTTCCTATAAATAAAGTCGATCACAAAACAATCACAAATCTAGTCCCAAGATAGCATTCCCATTGAGTGGCACAAGAGTCATAGTAAATACTTAACAAATAGTTGTTTAAGTAACTAATTGACTGTATATCCACTCCAGCATCTTCAGGAGACTCTTCTCGTGTGGGATAGAAAAAGTGGCTTTTTATTATCAAATGGGGGCTATTCTTTTCACTATTCATTCAGCGTAAGGAAACCATTACAACTGCTTTGTGTTTTTCCTTTGTTTTACTGACGTGCCAGAACTCCGATTTAATGTGTGAATTATATTGCTCAGATGTTGCAGCAGTCAATAAAAATAACCTACACAAGAAGCAAAGGCTGCTGACGGTTTGCAGGAGGGATAGAGGGAAGAAAGAATGGAGGACTTTATGTGGATAAATTGAGAGGTGTCTGTCCCATCTCCATGACATGCAGCTCATTGATATATAGAATCACTCTGGGAAGATATGTCTTGATTTCTCCTGTGAATCAAGAGATTAATTCCCAAGAGGAGAAACAACAAATGAAATGAGAACATAGATGTGGGAACAAGTAGTAACTGAAATTTTTGGAAACTAGATGGACAAAACTTCTTGCCGTCGCTCATGGTGAATTTGATATTTATGCTGAGGACCTTTTTAATATCCTGATCTCTTGAGATGTCAACTGTTTTACCTCCCAGGAGCTCCATCTCCACTCTGCTCAGTCCCATGCCAAGTGTGATCATCTCTTAGCTCTCTCCATTACTGAAAATGTCCCACCTCTTTGAGCCTGAATTTTGAAAACCACTTCCTTCTGCATGGTCTCCTCCATCCAGACAGGGATGTCCCAGAGGTGGACAGTTCCTAAAGGACATGACTAAGTCCAGTTCTTTGATCCCGTCACTCTTATTTCTGGCTTTACTTTCCTTCTTTGGTTAACAATTTCTACAAGATATTGCCTTTCCTCTGGATTCTTTGCTCTTTTTTTCCTTCATTTCTCCCAACCCCATTAATGCCCAACCATGAGTAGCCTGTTTTATTTGCCTTCTCTTTTCCCCCATTCTGATCCACCCAAGTACCATGCAGACTAGATCTCCCATCATGGTACCATCTCAACTCCCTATGGGCCCTTGAGCTACACAAAGAAGATCCTTTTATGGATCTGATTCCCTATTTCACATTCTACAGGGACTAGTTCAAATCTCTTGTCAAACCCCAAACTCTGCCTGTATTTGTCTTGCAGTTGATGGCTTATCTCCTTTGTTTTTGAGTTAAGAGTGAAGTCATCCATATTGATGACCCTAAACTCTTTCTGTCCTTACCCTAGGTTCATAGAAGAGAAACCTCCTCTTCAACAAATCTCCCCACTCTTTCCCATTTACTTCAGAAACTTGTCCCATCGATTGTCTTTCTTCTCCCTTAATCTTTAATCTCTCTTTCTGTATACTGAATGCTTCTTGGCTCTCTCCAGGAATGAACAGGTCATAGAATCATAGATATGGAGCCACAGGGGAATTTAGAGACTATTAGTCCTCATTTTATGGATGAGAAAACTGAGGCTTATAGAAGTTAAGTGAATTAACTTAATTAAGTGTTAATGAAGAGTTAAGTGACTTCCAAGGTCACCTAGGTAGTAAATGGCAAAAAGGGAATTCAAATAAGATCCTCTGAGTGCTTTAGCTAATACCCTTTTTACCCTACCATGTTTTCCCATATCCTAAAAAACGCTATTGGCTCTACCATCCCATAGACCTATCATGATATCTTTCTCTTCTTTTCCACTGCTAAGTTTTTATACAAAGTACACAAAGTAAAACCTTCTTCCCCCTACAAGTCTCATATTACTATTGTTCATTCATTTCTGTCATGTGCGACTCTGTGACCCCATTTAGGGTATTCTTAGAAAAGATCCTGAAGTAGTTTGCTATTTTCTTCTCCAGCTCATTTTATAAATGAGGAAACCAAGGAAAATGGGATTCTATGACTTGCCCAGGATTAACCAACTAGTAAGTGTCTGAGGCCAGATTTAAATTTGGCTTTGAAGATGAATCTTCCTGACTCCAGGACTGGCAGTCTATACACTGTGACAGCTACCTGCCCTGATATTTCTGTTACCTAGGTTCAAACCTCAGAGCAATCTATGATTTTTTCTTTTCCTTCACACACTACAACAATCAATTGCCAATTTCTGCTGACTCTTTCTTCACAATGTCTATCCCATCAATCTTGTTCTTTCTCCTACCACCGCCCTTGTTCAGATCTTTATCACATTTCAACTGCTCCTGATCACCATTGGTCCTCATCACTAGTGCAATAGCCTCCTAAATAGATCTCCCTGCTTCCTTTCCTTATCTGCTTTCCTCCAATCCATCTTCCTAATGTATAGATTGGAACATGTCACTCTCCTGATTGAAACATTCAATGCCTCCTGTCTCCTCTTTCCTTCTCTCAAATGGATCTATGACTTCACCAATTTAGAAGTCACCTCCAATAATACAGATAACAATTTATCTGTGCCTGTCCATCTTGTGCTGTTCTTGGCCAAATCTTCCCATAAGTTTATCACAGGAATCTCCCCAATATATTGGAGGCCATCTTTACTTTTTTCCTGGCATTTTGAGAGCATCAGTAAGGTGCTGTGGCTATCTAACTGCCATTCCATATCCCTTTATTTTTTCTTTTTACCATTTAGCTTCTTCCTGATATCTTTTCCTCTTTTTCTTCTTCTAGATCTCTTTATCGGTTATCTGTTACATCCTTTTCATACTAACCATCTGCCTCTCCATTATTTTCTATTAATATTAATTACATGAATTTTATTGCTCTTTTTAAATGTAAATGTATTTACTATTTTCCCAATTGCATGTATAAACAATTTTTATCATTTATTTTTTTAAAAATTGAGTTCTATATTCTCTCCTTTTTTTATTCCCCACTCTTTGAGAAGACAAGCAATTTTTAAATAGGTTATATATGGGCTGCCATGCAAAACATATTTTCAAGCATGTTATGAAAAGAAACACAGACAAAAAGGCCCAAGAAAAATAATGTTAAAAATATTTCAATCTGCATTCAGACTCTCAGTTCTTTTTCTAGAGATGGATAACATTTTCCATCATAAGTTCTTTTTTTGTTGTTGTTTTTGTTTTTGTTTTTGTTTTTTTTCCATCATAAGTTCTTTAAAATTATTTTGGATCATTGATTTGCTGAGAAAAGAAAAATAATTCACAGTTGATTATGATACAAGATTGCTGTTACTCTGTATAATGAATGTTCTCTTGGTTCTGCTCATTTCACTCTGCATCAGTTCATGTAAATCTTTCCAGGATTTTTCTGAGAGCATCCTGATCATCAATTTTTATAATACAATAGTATTCCAACATAATTATATAAGACAACTTGTTGAGCCATTCCCCAATTTATGGGCATCCCCTCAATTTCTAATTCTTTGGCACCAAGAAGACTTGATATATTTTAGTGTATATAGGTCCTTTTTTTAAAAAAAAAATCTCTTTGTGAGACAGATCTGGTAGTGGTATTGCTGGGTCAAAGGATATGCTTGATTTTTATAGCCTTTGGGGCTACAGAATGGTTGAATCAGTAAACAACTTTACCTTTGATTAGTGTCTGTTTTCCCATATCCTTTCCAATATTTTTCATTTTCCTTTTTGGTCATCTTAGCCAATCTAATATGTTTGAGGTTGTTCTTGAAATTGTTTTGATTTATATTTCTCTAATCAATAGTAATTTAGAGCATTTTATATGGTTATAGAAAACTTTCATTACTTTGTCTCTCTTTTCATCCTGTCCATTCTTAAAAGTCTTTTCTTTCTGACTACTGCCTCTCCCAACCCACCTTTCTATTAACACCTGGCCCTTTTTTATGTTTAAGGCTTCGTTTTTATTAAAGCTTTTTATTTTTCAAAACATATGCATGGACAATTCTTTAACATTAGTCCTTGCAAAACCTTGTGTTCCAATCCCCCCCCACCATGCTCTTCCCTAGATGACAAGTGGTCAAATATATGCTAAACATGGTAGAAATGTGTTAAATCCAACATATGCATATGTATTTATACAACTATCATGCTGTATAAGAAAAATGAAACCAAACCAGTAAAAAAAGAGAAGCAAAATAAAATGCAAACAAACAACAAAAAGAGTGAAAATGCTATGTTGTGGTCCACATTCAGTTCACACAGTCCTCTCTCTGGGTTTAGATGGCTCTCTTCATCACTGAACAATTGGAACTGGTTTGAATCAGAGCCATGTCCATCAGAACTGATCATTGTATAGTCTTGTTGCTGTGTACAATGAACTCCTGGTTCTGCTCATTTCACTCAGCATCAGTTCATGTAAATCTCTCCAGGTCTCTCTGAAATCCTCCTGCTGGTCGTTTCTTACAGAAAAATAATATTCCATGATGTTCATATACCATAGTTTATTCAGCCACTCTCCAACTGATGGGCATCCATTTAGTTTTCAGTTTCTTGCCCCTGGCCCTTCTTTGATATTCTTTTTCTCCTTCTTTGTTGTAGGGTAAGATAGATTTCTATACTAAACTGAGTGTGTATATTATTTCCTCTTTGAGCCAATGTTAATGAGAGTAAAGTTAAAGTATTTCCTCCTACCCCATATTCCCTATTTTCTTCATCTACCTCAAAAGTTCTTTAATGTCCTTATGTGAAATAATTTACTCCATTCTACCTTTCCCTTTCTTTCTCCCAGTGCATTCTTCTTTTTCACTCCCTACTTTTATTTTTTAAGATATCATCCTGTCACATTCAGCTCACATCCATGATCTCAGTCTATGTTCACTTCTTCAAACTTCCCTAATGATGAAAAAATTCTTAAGTCTTGCAAGTATCATTTTCTCATGTGAGAATGTAAGCAGTTTAATTCTATTGAGTCTTCTGAGTTCTCTTTCCTGTTTACCTTTTTATGCATCTCTTGAAACTTATATTTGAAAGTTGAATTTTCTGTTAGGCTCTGGTTTTTTCCTCAGGAATATTTATAAGTCTTCTATTTCATTGAATATCTATTTTCCTTCTGAAGGATTACATTCAGTTTTTCTGGGTATACGATTCTTAGCTGTAATCTCATTTTCTTTGTCTTCCAGAATATCACTTTCCAAAACTTATGTTTTAATGTAGAAGCTCCCAAATCTTGTGTTATTCTGACTGTGTGTCTCTGATATTTGAAGACTTTCTTTCTGGATGTATATAGTATGTTCTTTGTGACCTGGAAGTTCTAGAATTTGACTATGATATTTTGGGAAATTTTTATTTTGGGATCTATTTCAGGAGGTGATTGTTTTCTTTCAATTTCTATTTTATCCTTGATTTTAGAATATGAGGGCAATTTTCCTTTGATAGTTTCTTGAAAGATGGTATCTAAGCTCTTTGTTTCAATCATGATTTAAAGTAATTTAATGATTTGTCAGTTTTCTTTCCCGAATCTTGTTTTTCTAATGAGTTACTTCACATTTTTTTATTTTGTCCATTTGGTTTTATTGTTTCTTGATGTCTCATGCAGTTACCTTCCACTCTTCCAATTCTAATTTTTTAATTAAAGATTTTTTTTAAATTTTCAAAATATATGCAGTTTTCAACATTCATCCTCACAAAACCTTTTGTTCCAAGTTTTTTTCTCCCTCCCTTCTGCCCACCCCCTCCCTTCTTTCTATCTCCTCCATTCTCCTCATCCTCTCCCTTTGACAGCAAGTAATCCAATATAATTAAATATGTGTAATTCTTCTATACATATCTCCATAATTATTATTCTGTACAAGAAAAAATCAAATCAAAAAGGAAAAAAGGAAAAAGAAAACAAGAAGCAAGTAAACAACAACAAAGTAAAAATATTATATTGTGATCTACACTCAGTTCCTACTGTCCACTTTCTGGGTGCAAATGGTTCTATTACTGGTCCACTGGAACTGGCCTGTGATTATAATTTTTAAGGGTTTATTTTCTTCAGAAAATTTTTGTATCTCCTTTTCCATTTGGCTAATTCTGCTGTTTAAGTAGTTGTTTTCTTCAGTGAATTTTTGTATATTTTGTTTCCATTTGTCCAATTGTATTTTTTAAAATCTTCTTTTCATTGGATCATTTAGATATTCGAATGCCTTTTAGCCTCTTCTCTTTTTTATGGTGTTATTTTGTTCACTTTTTTGTACCTCCTTTAATTAAACTGTTGACTTTGTTTTCAGTTTTCTTTCATCCTCATTTTTCCTCAGTTGTTCCTCTCCTTCTTTTATTTGCTTTTCAAAATTCCTCTTTGAATTCTTCCCTGGCCTGAAACCAATCCACAATTTTCTTTGAGGCTTTGGATGTAGCAGTTATGACATTGTTCCCTTCTTTTGAGTTTGTATTTGGTACTTCCCTGTGACTGTAACAACTTTCTATGGTAAGGATCATTTTTATTGTTTGCTCATTTTTTCCAGACTGTTTCTTGACTTTTAACTTTATTTTAAAGTCGGGCTTTGCTCCTGGGGTGGAGGAAGCATTATGACAGGCTTCATGTTTTTTGTGCAGCTGTTTTCAAAGCTAGATCAGGAAGTCAGTAAGCTTTCTGTTCTTCCAAGGTGGTATGAGCTAAGGAAAAGTGTGTTTCCTACTTTCCTGGCCTGTGCTCTGGTCTGTGAATGACCACAAGCATTCTTTTCTGACTTGGAAGTCATCACAGTTCCCACTCTCCTGTAGACAGGTGGACTCCTCCTTATCCTGGAACTGCAACTTGGATCTGAGGGTGGGTGATGCAATAGAGTCCTGCTCCCACTGCCGGTCCTCCAATATCCTTGGACGCCCTTGCCATCAGTGGTCTAGGAACAGCTGCTTCTGCTGCTTCAGTAGCTCTCGGCGCCTGTTCCTGGTTTGCTGGGGCACAATCTCCATGCACATACTCTTTTTTATTAATACTTTTTATTTGCAAAACATATGTATGGGTAATTCTACAACATTAACCCTTACAAAGCTTTCTGTTACAAATTTTCCCCCCTCCTCCCAACCCCTCCCCTAGATGGCAGGATATCCACTACATGATAATTATGTTAGAATACTTAAGAAATCGAATATATGTATAGTTATTGCATCATTTTTTTGTGCAGGAGAAATCGTATCTACAAGAAAGAATAATCCTATAAAGGAAATACAATGCAAGCAAACCTCAATAGAGAACATGAAAATGTTATGTTGTGGTCCACATTTCACATCCCTCTCTCTGGGTGTATATGGCTTTCTTCAGTGAACAATTGGAACTGGTTTGAAGCATTTCATTGTTGAAGAGAGTCATGTCCCTTAGAACTGATCCTCATATAGTCTTGTTGTTGCCGTGAATAATGATCTCCTGGTTCTGCTCATTTCACTCAGCATCAGTTCATGCAAGTCTCTCCAGGCCTCTCTGAAATCGTCCTGCTGATCGTTTCTTACAGAGCAATAATATTCCATAACATTCATACACCATAATTTATTCAGCCACTCTCCAATTGAAGGGCATCCCTTCAGTTTCCAGTTTCTAGCCACTACAAAAAGGGCTGCCACAAACATTCTTGCACATGTGGGGCCCTTTCCCTCTTCTAAGATCTCTTTGGGATATAAGCCCAATAGAAACACTGCTGGGTCAAAGGATGTGCATAGTTTGATAACTTTTTGAGCATAGCTTCAAATTGCTCTCCAGAATGGCTGGATCTCAATGCACATACTCTGCACACAAGTCTTACCTGGTAAAAGACCTTTCCTGCCAAACTTCTAAGTTGTCTCAAGCCAGAAAATTGTTTTGCACTGTCTTTTTGTGTGTTTTGCCACTTCCCAATTTGTTCTGAGGCATTATTTAAAATTGGAATTTGGGTCCGTGACTTTTCTCCATCATTTAAAGCTCTGTTCCCCCTCATGTTTTGCTTCCATGTAGAAAGCTTGGGGTTAGTAAAAGAGCTTTGCCCCTCTTGTCATTCATCTCTCCTATAAAATAAAATATAAATTCTCTATATATTTAAGCTTCTTCACAATCTCTCTAGCTAGATTCCACTTTTTTGTCACAATTTATTTTCTCTTCCAGACAAATGAGCACCACCTACCCCTGCATCTTGTTCTGCAGCTTCTCTTGTGTCATCGAGGCTGTGCCCCATATCCTTATATCTGCCTGCTGACAACCTTCAAGGCTCACCTGAGGGATCATTGCTATTTAGCTTTCCTTGATCCCTATCAACTGAAAGTGATTTCTTTGTTTAATTTTCTTGGAGTTCTTCATTTAAGTTTTTGTCTGTCCCTTAAGGTTTTGCCTTCTATAATATTTATTTGTCCCATTATCAAGATTGAGAAGTCTTCCCTTCCCCTTTCACTATTTCTTCTTAAATTCACATTTTCCCCAGGCTCATTACAGGAAGGTGCTTCTTCACCGAAGCAAGGCAATCTATCTATATACTCATCCTTCGCTGATTCTCTTTTCCACTCCTCAAAACAGAACAAAGCCTTCTTTTCCCTCCTTTCCTTCCTACTCCACCTCTCCCCCATCATCTCAGCAGATGGTCCATACATGTTTTTGTTGTTCAGTTATGTCCAAATGTTTGTTATTAATTTTGGGACTTTCTTGGCAAAGATACTGGAGTACTTTGCCATTTCCTTCTCCGGCTCATTTTACAAATGAGAAACTAAGGTAAATAGAGTTAAGTGACTTGCCCAAGGTCATACAGCTGGCAGGTATCTGGGACTACATCTGAACCACAAAACTGAGTCTTCCTGACTCCAGGCCTGGTTCTCTATCACTTGGACCATCTAGCTGCCTGCTTCACACTTTACTAAATGGTCATTCCCTCTGAGCTCCCTCTTCTTCCTCATTTTACATCTCAACCCCTCAATTTCATTCCCCATTCTTTTTTTTTTACCATAGCATCATATGAAATGGCAGACCTTTGCTGTATATCCCTCTCCTTCCCCTCCAGCAGACTGCCTCTACCATCACCCTCTCTCTCCGATCTTCAATTTCTCCTCATCTACTGGTTCAAACCTTGTTCCTCACAAGCATGTTTGTCTTCCCCACCATTAAAAACATCCTCATTTGACTCTTTTTCTCCTTAAACTGATTTTAACCCAGGGTAAAACTCACTGCTTCACAACCCATGGCAATCTGCTTTCCCATCTCACCTGGGTTGGCTATTATGGTTATTGTTGTTTTCCTGTTGGAATGGGCAGCCATTTAATATTCACTGTCCATGACTGAGGAGATTCTGAGCCAATATTACATAAGAATAAATTCATTTCATGACATGGCTTATTTTCAAGTTGCAATATAGCTTAACCTGAGATTTTTCTTGCATCAACATGCGTCTCAAGAGAATTCTGATAAATGCTAATAACATGTGAGCAGAGTTCTCAAAGCTTTGGGTAGATGACAAATTTTCCATCTGAGCATTTGTGAGAGATTTCAGACATAATTTAGAGAGAGAGTTCTCTTTTAGAAGCTAAAGTGGTGAACCAGAGGATTCCTTTTCAGTGTTAATTTGCTGAACTCCCATGTGAAGCTTGGGGACCCCAGGAACCCCTCCTGGAAGAGATACAAATGTTGGCAAAATGGCCCTTCAGTTTGTAGGGAATCAACCAAGGGACTTCCCTAAATGAGTTCAGCTTCAAGAACTTGGTCTCCAAGTATAATAAATTCACTTTGCAAACCTTCATTAAACACTAATAATGTTTAAGTAACAATGTTAAGGTAATGAGAATCTAAAATTCAGAAACAAAAATGGAAGGAGTTCTTGCACCCAGGTAGCTTTATATGTAAGGGTTGCATCATGATATCCTATGTACACAAATTAAAAAAAATACACATTACATATGAAGAAATGAAGGAAAACACACATAGGGCAGGAAGGTCAGAAAGGACCCAATGGGAGCTGAGCCCAGCCCTTGTACTTCAGAGGGTCCCAAGAGAGGACTTAGGAACTGTTTATTTTGCCTTTGTGAGTTCTGAACAATTTGGCTTGAGCTCCCAGAACTCGGACATCCAAAGTGGGTTGGAAAGGATGGGAAGAGTAAGTTATCAAGGTCATCTAGTGTGAACTTGAGCCACTCAGAACTGGATTTGGTCACAGGATGTGCCGACTTGCACTTTCTTTAATCAGAAAGGCTGGTGGAAACCCTTTTTATGCATAACTTTTATTCACAGGCTCCTATCTCAGGGGCTGCAGCTGGCTAATGCCATCTTTCCCAGGAAGCTGTGACTGGGAAGTGATGACAAAGCTCCCGATGAGTGTGTGAGCTGTGTGACCACTGTAAACAACCACCATCTGAGCTCCTGGGAGGGAAGGGGGGTGGACTACCCCGGAGCTTTCTGAAACAAATGTTCTGTCTTTTCTGTTGGACCATTGGAATACCTGAGACCCCAACTCTCTACTTTTGGTTCTTTTTTTTCACCCAAATGTCACCTCAAAACTAACAACTTGCAACTTGTTTAATGAAACAAGAAAGAAAGAAAGGAAGATTAAAAGAAAGAGAAACAGAAGGAAAAAAAGAGACTTTTTGTTAGAGTTCATAAGAAATCATTTTCTTCTCTACAGGTTTCAAACATGCACTTAATTCAGATCTCCATCCCCTGACTTCCCTAGTTTCTTTCAGGTCCCAACTGTCACCCACCTTCTACAAGGAGACTTTGCCAACCCCTTTAATGCTTATATGTTCCCCCTGATATTATCTCCAATTTATCCTGTATTTATCTTGTTCATACATCATTGTTTACACACTGTCCCTCTTCTCCATTAATCTATGAGTTCCAGGAGAACAAAACAGGGGTTTTTTGGTCTGCTTTTGTTTTGTTTCTATTCTTTGCATTGTATCTTTACTGTTATGAGAGAAATATCTCCTCTTTGAGTTCATGTGACAGGTAACTACTTCCACTATATATTTATCACAGCGCAGAAATTATAGAGGTAAAAGCTTAGATGCTATTATTATGCTCAAGCCATAGGTTCAAGCCTCAGAGTCAATCTCAGCCTTGATTAGGTATCTAACAAGGATTTGTAGAGGCAAAAGCATGTCAGAGTGACAGAGAAATGATTCATTTACATATTGCAATCTTATACGTTCCTCCTAGGCCATCAAAGTTAAAGACAAGGTAGATTTCATAATCCTATGCTTCTTTCAATGTTGAAAAACTTAATCATAATTCCGTACTTGCCCTAAGGAAATAAACTTCTTCAGATATCCTCCATAGGTAAACTAAGGTGCAGATTAAACTACATTTAGGAGGTTCACAAATAGGCTGCTTGAGGGGGGAAGGATTTACATGTTGCCAAAATTCAGGGACAGTTGAGATTCTTCCTTTAGCTTCTTATCTAAGGAAGATGTAAAGCTCTAAATAAGTTTTTTCACCATAGGATAGGTTTTGGTCAGGTGAAAAATGAGTGAAAATTGCAGGAAGAATGAAAGAAGGGGAAAAATTTTCATAACACCAGTGCCTTTTATATAGCAGCTGATAAATACTTATTGGCTGTTGGGCCAGCAGAGCCCCTCTCCTGGTGCTGCTTGTGAGAATTTGTGGAAAATGGTCCTGATATAGCCAGAACTATGCTTGGGCCGGGCTCCCAGTTATAGGATTTGTCACAAGCCGGGTGATGTGGGAAGAGATCCTTTTTCTTTCCTCTTTATATTGTTTTTTTATTTAGAAGAGTAGATATTTCAAAGGGACAGACAATAAAAGGAAAACAGTTAATTATGTAGTCTTCACATAAGCACTTTAGTACCCAGGAAAACAGGAAAGAAGCATTTACAATTCTGTGCTGTTATAGTGCTTTGTAAATATTTCTTCATTCTAGCCTCCCAACAAACCTGGGAGGTAGATGATATGATTCAGTACAGTTGAGGAAACTGAGTCAGAGAGATTAAGTGACTTGTCCATTGTCCCAAAGCTAGTCAGTATCTGAGAGAAAATTTGAATTCACTTCTTCTTGACTGCAAGCTGAGAGCTCTATCCTAGCTGCCCTATATGCTTTCCTTTGAACTCCCTTACTTCTTTTACAAATCTCTTCTAAGGGACCTAAGGAATCATGGCTATATAGGAAGTGATTGTTAATGCTGGATTTAAATCCCAATTTTTCATGATTTTGTACCTATTTCACTTTTTAAACCGATCTCTTTGATATAAAGCATTTTGATGTCAATTCTGGAGTAGATCGAACATTTCTCCATCTTCCCCTTTTTCAAGACCAGGTAGCTAGGTCATCAGAGCATTATTCATGTCAACATTCGCCAAAGAAACATCTTCCCAGAATGAACCTTGGAGATTATACAATGTAGGATTGAGGAGAAATTGGAGAGAGTAAGAAGTTATTTCTCAATCTGCCATCAGCTTGTATCCTGAAGCAGGAGATTTTCAAATCTCTTAAAAAAAAACTTAACTATAAATGCTATTGTTAACCATCAAATCGCCCGTCTTCTTCCTACTCCGTGGCTACAATATTTAATTCTATAGTCTCTGAATTCCAGAAGGTGACTCCATGCTGCGTGATGAAGTATTAATTAGCTGATATATGTAAAGTGTTTGAAGATGAAAAGCTTCAAGTGCTAAGTAGCATCATCTTTCTCATCAACTTCATTAGACTTTGTTTGCCTTCCATTTACCTGCAATTAACTTGTTCCTCCATTAGAACACTCCCAAAGAAACAGAAATGTCCCTGTTGCTTGTCATCTGTCACTGGCATCTTTACCAACAAATATTATAGCTGCTGAGACTTTCCCTGGCAGAGATCTGCGTTCTAGTCTTACTTTTCCTACTAAATGGCCCTAAGGGCTTGGGGAAGTCCTGACCTACTTCTTTCAACTCTTTGTGATTGGAAGAGTTAAATTAGAAAACTTCCAAGTTCTTTAGAGATCTAAAAAAAATAAAGATATAGGGAGACATAATATTTCAGCATCTTACAGTTCTACCCTTAAGTGCATCTGTAGGTGGAACAGTATGTAGAGCCCTGAGTCTGCAGTCCTGAGGACCCGATTTCAAATCTGGTGTGACCCTGGACAAGTCCCTTCACCCTGTGTGCCTCAGTTCCTCACCTACAAAATGAGCTGGAGAAGGAAATGGGAAACCACTCTTATCTTTGCCGAGCAAACCCCAAATGGGCTCATGGAAGATCAATGCCATTGAAACAAATAAATGGCAATAAAAATAAGAAGCCGTCAATAAGTTGTTTTCTACCAGGTGTAATCCAGAAGTGTTTGTATGTTCCCCTCTAGCTTCAGTGTACTCATGGACTTAGCTGGTCCCTGGGGAAAAAAAGTCACATTCTACTCTCATGGCAAGGAGCCATCATGGAACTCGTCTCCAATACAGTTACATCCACCTTTCCTCCATTCCTCCACTTCTGCTACTCAAGCTTGCAGAAGCCTTCTCTGGAGTCCTCCCTTTAGAGCTATTGTCCCATAAACAAGTTTGGCCCACTGGGATACCACTGGGAAAATTCAACTTTCTCTCCCCACCTCTATTCCCCTAGCAGCTCTGACCGAAACCTCTCAGAGATCCGCAGGGCCTCGGGGGGAGGAACTGGTCAGGGAGAATCCTTTCCCTTTAGATTTGGGGTGGGACAGAGGGAGACCTACAGATGGAGTAGGTGGGGCTGGTCCAGCTCACAGGTGCTAGCCGATTCTTGTCCCTCTCAAACCTGCCCCTCTTCCAAATTTGCAGTCACTCAGATTCCCCCCATCTCGTGTCATCTTTATTACTTTAACTCTCTTCTCATTCCACATGTCCAGTCACCACCTGCCTCTCCAGCCCCTTCTCTCCTCTCTCTGCAATAGTCTAGATCATGCCCCATCACAATTCACTGAGATACTGCAGTTACCTTCCAGTGACTCTCCCTGCCTTGTTTCTTTCCCCTCAGTCTATCCTCCACACAGCTACTAATGGCATTTTCCTAAAGCACGGGAACCACCAGGTTGCTCCCCATATTTAAATTCCAGCAAGTCCTTCTTATCTAAAGGATAAAAAAATTTATGTTTATCTCATCCTTTTAGAGTTTGTTATATAATTTTGCTGTATAAATTTCTTAATATTTATATAATATGGTGACATCCATAATTGCTAGTGCAGTAGTATGCATGTATATAGTAAATATATAGACACCTGTCCCCATCAGTGAATATGTTTGGATATATAATTATGCAGACACACATATGTATACATATATTTTATACATATACACACTCATATTTTCTTTTTTTACTGGTGAGGCAAAAAAATTGGAGAAATCTGCCCTCTATTATGCTATTCCCTCAAACCAAAGTATTTCCTCTTTGTCTTCCATTTCTTTATCGTTAAAATTAAAGTAATGATGTTGACTTATTTCTGAAGGAGGACGGCAGGCTTGATTAATCTATGCTAATAGAACTTCTAAACTTCCTAGACCAAAACCAGAATAGGAAGTATAAGGGATAATTTTTGGCATCTTGGAATTTCTCATCAAAATTGTTTTTTTTATAGTTTTGCTTTTAAATTGATCAAGAAATTCATTTTTCCCATAATGCCTCCCAATCATTCCACAAAGATTTCTTTGAACTCTTATTGAACCATTTCTTTAGTATTTTAGCATTTGGTATTAATTGCCTTTTTATAAATATAGACTCAAACCTTCACCTAAATCTGGTTTATATAAAAATCTGACTTTACTCTGTAAATATTGCAGCTTTTTTTGTATACATATACATACACATACAAGTGTGTCATTATATGTGTGTGCATATGTTATATGCATGTATATATTTTATATGTGCATGTATATATGTATGCATATATATAATATTGGTACATATATGCACATAATTTTTTATCCATCACACTTTTATGTATTATTGATTGATATATATAGGTGTACATTGTTGGTATGTGTATGTATATGTGTTATATGCGTATATATTTCCTTCTAATTTGTGACTGTAGCTTCCATTTGGGGGAGTGACTATTGTAAATACAGTACAATATGTGGAGCAGTGTGGTATAATACTAATAATTAGTATTTGCATAGCCCATTAAATTTTGCAAAGAACTTCAGATATATTTTATCATTTGAACCTCAGAACAACCCATAACACAGATGTTTTGAGATGCTCATTTTAGAGACAACAGATAATGCAAGCTGAGAGAGCTGACCAACAGCTGATAAGTTTCTGGGGTAGATAAGGTCTTTCTGACTCAAAGTCCAAAGCTTTATCCATTATACCTACTAACTTAAAGAGTTGATCTCAGAGTCAGGAAGACATCTAAATCTTGCCTCTGGAAAATGCTATGTCACTCTGGACAAATCATTTAATCTCTAAGTATCCCAGATAGCACTTTAAGAGTATAATTTGCATATAAGAGCAGATCTACCTTGGTAGAAAGAATTCTTCCCCAAGAATTCCCTGAAATTACAGAACCAATCCCACTTCTCCCCAAAGATGATCAAAAAAGTTATTTGTTTGTTAAACCTACATGTTATATTTCTTTGTTTCCCCAATTCTAGGTACATACCCATTCTAGCCCTAAATAGTCTTTTTTTAAAAAATCTTATTATTAATGCTTTTTCCACTTTTAACCAATTATTTTGTAATAACCATCCTAAAAAATAATTTGCTCTCATAAAAAAAGAAAAAAGTTAATTAAAGCAATCACAATGATGATGCCTCCTAGTAGGTGCAACATCCAAGCTCATAGACCATCATTCTCCTGAGAAGAAGAAAAATGGCACCAGTCTTGGTCCTCTGTAGCCATGTTTGGTTTTTGTGTTTAATCTGAATGTTATTTTGTATCAGCGTCATTTTCATTGACGTTATGGAAGTCATGTTATTTTTCTTTTGCTTCTGCCTTCTTCACTCTTCATTGGTTCATACAAATCTTCTGTCTTTTTTTCTGAATTCCTCATAACTACCCTTTTTATTGACATGAAAATGCTATCATTTGTTCAGGTTTTTACTGCTGCAAAAAGTGCTGCTATATACATCTTCATATAAATTGGACCTTGGTTTCTGTCCTTTACCTCCTTGGATTATATAATCAGTAAGAGGCTCACTGGATTAAAGGATATGAATAATACAATGACTTTTCCTGTACTACTCAGAATTGTTTTCTAGAATGGAGTAGACTAGTTCAAGCTCAGAAACAATGCTATATGCCTGTCTTCCCTCAGTCCCTGCAAGATCTTTTGTCATATTTTCTAATTATCTGGAGTTAAGAAGAAACCTCAGAGTGACTTTAATTTTCATTTCTCTTACTATTAGTGATTTGGAATATTTTTTCACATTGTTATTGATGGTTTCTATTTCTTCTTTCCAAAGCTGGTTAGTCACACTTTGCTGTCTCATCTCTTGGGTAAAGCACAATTTTCTATTTTAGATATCAAACTTTTATCAGAAATAGTTGATAAAAAGGCTTCCCCTTACTTAAAAAATTCTCTTCACATTCTGTGTTTTAATTTGTGAAGGTACTTAAATGGATCTGTGATCTCATCTACTGTGATGATTTCCCAGAGGTGTAGACCTGAGTTGTCCATCTCTTCCCATAAGACTTGACACAGCAAGGGTGGGGAATGGAGTTACACAACATATTGGAGGCTTTTCTTGATTTCTCCTGATATTAAAAGGATGCCTCGTCCACATTATTGCTATCCACGTGTCATCATTCACTTTTACCATCTATTTTCTGATTGTACATTTCCAGGATGAAGGATTTTACTGTTGATCTTCTTTAAAGTTCTTCATTGGTTATATGCTGCAAACTATTGAAGGTCTTTTTGCAGTGCATCAGAAAATATATTTCAGTTCTAAAAACTACACAGAATTCTACTACAATAATGTTATTAAAATATACAAGTTAGTTTCCAGAAAAAGGATGGAATTATCAAAGAGAATTTATAGTTTCCTAAAAGCCAACTAGCCTTCTCCTATTTAATTCTTGTCATAATTCATCCATTTCTATTATATATTTCAAATATACATAATTATAGACAAATGCGTTTTCAATTATATAGTATCTGAACAGTGAACATTCTGTACTGCTCTTACCTATGAGATTTTAAATTGTATGAAATAAAAAAGTATTTATTTTATTTTTATGATTGCCCCACCCCTTCTCTGATTATAAATGTTCTTCCAACCATACACTGAAGTGAAAGGTGATTCTGTCCATTCTCTAGTTTTTTTTATTAGTTGATATTTTACAGTTAGTTTGCTTATCCTTTTGGTGCTCGTTGTGGAATATGGTATGAAATGCTTTTAAGAATTTATTTTCCAACCAATTATTTTCTAGTTTCCCCTGAAGTCCTTGTTGGCTAGGGAGTCTTTTCTTTGTTTCTGTGTCTTGCTTGTCTCATGCAGCTAACTTTGCATTTTTTAACCAATAAGAGATAATTTGAAGAATAATTGGATCAAAGGGTCACAGGGATAAAGCTAGTAATGTTGTTGAGAGGACATCTGATCCAGTTCCCTCATTTGTAAAATGAGGAAATTGAGGCCCAGGGAGATTGGATCACATAGGTAGTAGCCATCAAGACTGTGATTTGAACATTCATCTTCTACTCCAGAAAAAGATATTTTCACATTTTCCCAACATTTCCTTTGAAATTCTTGATTTTTTTTCACCTCTCCAAATGTATTTTATTATTTTTGTCTACTTCTACATTGCAGTCCCATAACTAATGACATATAGTGTTAACCTGTAAGTTAATATGTTTATTCCCATTTCTGTATCCTTCTTTCCTTTTCATTCCCACTTTAATTATTCTTCAGTCATTGTTATCTAGTACCTGACAATGGCAATAATTTCCTAATGGTTTCTCGTGACTTCAGATTCTCTCTTCTCCTACATGTAAAAATGGTAAGACTGCATCTATGTAAGATATAATTTCTTCATGTCATTTCTCCACTCCAAACCCGTGACTGCTCATTACCTGAAGGACAAGGTCTAACCCACATAGCCTGACATTTAACATTTTGGGCAGTTTTAGTCCCAACATAGCTTTCAAGCTCCCATTATTTTTTTAAAAGAAAACCTTCAATTGTGGCCAGATTAGTCTATTCCTAAATATGCCTTGCTTATTCTGGTTTCTGAGCCCTTTGTTCACACCATTTTTCTTAATTGAAATGCTCTCTCTTGTCTTGCAAGTCGACCCAAATCCTACCACTCCTTCAAGATCCAACTCATTTCTCACCTTCTCCTTTAGGTTCCCATCATATATGATGTGTTTCCAATTCTTAAAAAATCCACAGCTTCTCCTCCTCATTGGCACTGACCAAATAGAGTTCTGTTTTCACTTTTTGTTTTCCTCTTCCTGTGTTAATACATTTCTTTCCCAACTAGAAAATAAGTAAACTCCATAAAAGCAAAAACCAGGTTTTCACGCTTCTTTGTATTCTCCACGGTGCTTTGTACAAGGTAGAGGCCCAATAAATATTAGTTGATTGACTCATGAATATTTTATAGCCTTTACCAAATCATATACTTCTTGGAATATAGCTAAGATTTCAATCGAAGTAGTGTTGAGGTTGAAAGAACCATGCTGTAGTCTACACAATAGCATAATGGAAAGTACAGAAAAAGGGGGTCAGATAATCTGGGTTCAAGTCCTGGTATACCACTGGATACCGAGTAGGTATGTAATTATCAACAAAGCACTTAATCTCTTGGTTTTGGTTTTCCTAGTCCGATAACCTTATTTGTCTACACTGCAGTATTGTTGCAAGGCTCAAATTAGATTTTTATGTGGAAAATTAAGTTGTAAAATATAAGATTTAACATAAATATCAGCTGATATTATTTGAAATACGCTGGCCAATCTAACAATTATTTAACCTTTTAAAACATTCTATTGGCAATATTTTATATTTGTGCCTTCAGACTATATTTAGAAGCTTTTTTCACTGCTGAGAAAACACTTTGAGTCATGATGTTTATACTGCAAATAAATTGTGTGTAAGTTTTAATTTAATTCCGAGCACATAAAACACATACAAATATGGATTAAGCTGATTTTTCAGATGACATAACATTAACAGTTTAAGGACCTAACATTTTCCTAATTAAAATTGATTTTCACATAAATGAACTTGTTTAATTTGCAATGCCATCATGACAAAGAAGCATTTCCAGGGTTTTTGACCATCCAAATCTCTTGGATGATAAAGGCATGTGGATTAATACCTGCAGGTCACAGGGTGATCAATATTCTGAGCTACTGCACTGGGTACCTGTCAGCCAGCTTGACATGATGCTTGTAATCACTGCCTCCAAGCAGCAGCCTCACTTGCTGATTTCTTTCCCACCCACACGCTGCTTCACTTACCTCCTAAAAAGCAGAACATGTTGATAGCAACATATGGGAAGAGAAGAAAACTGTATGTGACTGGTTTGGAGGGAGCAGGAAGGGATAGAATGAATTTTTCAGCTTCAAAAAAAAGGAAAAATGAAAGAATCCTACTATCATGCTGAACTGAGGTTAAAGAAAACATCACGAGGAAACATTATTATTATTGTTAAATGATAGTGCCATATACTTGCATTTATAGAGTTATCATTTTGGGAAAAAGCACATTTACATGAAATCTTCTTAGATCTTTACAACAGCATTAAAAGGAAGTCAGGGCAGGAATGATTATTTGCCCTTTATAGATATGATAACTGGGGTTCTGAGAAGTTGCATGTGTTCATGACCATCATCCAATTAGAGAAGACTGGGGCTCCAACTTTAGGCTCTCCACCTTGAATCTCTCCTTTTAGGATTAGAAAGGAGACTAGTAACCCTTATAATGATCCATACTTTTCCAGTGTTGCATGGTTTACAAATCCCCTTGCATGTTTGATCTCGCCAACTAACATGGGGATGGTTTTGTTCTGGCAAGAAAGACTCCAGAACCTGGAACTAGAAGCAGTGAGTAGAAGTTGTGATGAAGCCACATGTGATTCGATGTAAGGAACAATGTTCTAATAATTAGTACTGGAGTGGGCTGCCTTCCTCCTATTAGAGGTCATAGGATCCCAGAGCTGGAAGAGACCAGAAAGTCCGTCTGGTTCAATTCCCTCCTTTTTCAGGTGAGGAAAACAAGTCTAAGGAGATTAAATGACCTATTTGCTGAAATTCACCTAGATGGGACATGTGCTAGGTAAGCCGTGGATCAGGAGTTCTATCTTTCTGTTGTACTAAGCTGCTGGCTGGGCAGTAAATGAGGTTCTTGTTCATTTGTGTGCCGACTCTCTGATCTCTGAGACCCTTTGGAACCTCATTTGAAGAGTGTTTCAGTTGAATGGGATAGAGTACAAAAGTATTTAGGAAGCATTTGCTTTTTGCCAACGACTGTGCTAAAAGTCGGGAGGACAAAGAGGGAAGCAGTTGATGAGCTCAGGAGATCCCATTTTAATCTGGAGGAGACAGCAGGAATAGAGCTCAGTTCTATTGGCAAAGCCTGGGAGTCTCCATTGTGCTCTGATGGATGGGAAGAAGAGCTGCTGGTCAGATCTGGGTGAGTGGGTTTGGGGCTATGTTCCTGGGGCATGAAAAGAGTTTGAATTTCACCTCCAGTGCTGAACTAACTGAGAAGATGGGAAAGTTCATTTAATTCAGTCAGCAAGCATTTCATTGGGATCTCTTATGTATAGGGTGCTGCACTAAGTTTTGGGGATATAAGAAAAAGTGAAAGACCCTCCCGTTCTCAAGGAGCTCATAATCTAATGAAGGGGACAAGTTACAGGCTCTATACAAAATAAATTGGAATTACTTGGCACAGGGAAGACATTGGAATTAAGGGAGATCAAAAAAAGAGTTCCCATAGAAGATGACTTTTTAGTTAGGCTTTGAAAAGAAGTCAGGGAAGCCAGAAAGCAGAGATGGGGAAGAAAAGGGTTCTAGGCTTTGGGGACATTTGGTGAAAATGCTTGGAACTTGTAAAGAACATTGAAGACTCCAGTGGTACTGGATTGTAGACTAAACTGGTGAGATGGAAGTTAGAAGAAGATGGGAAAGGCATGGGGTAGAGGTGAGGAGCAGGCTATGAAAGGCTTGGAATGGCAAACAGATTTCCCACTTAAAGGAGGTCAGAAGGATCCTTTGGAGTTAACTGAGATTCAAGGGAGGGGGTGGAGGTGACATGGTTAGACATGAGTTTTAGGGGAAAAAACATTTTGACAGCTGAGTGGAGGATGGGCTGGAATGGAGAGATATACAGCATGAGGGCAGCTACCAGATTCATTCACCTTATCTATAAAATGGGAATACCTAGGATCCATCTCAGAGAGTGGGTGTCAGGATCAAATGAGATGACATATGGAAATCATAAAGGATACTAGCTACTTTGTATGCACAGTTTGGTGGCTCTGTGGGCATAGTTCCAAATTGCTCTCCAGAATGGTTGGATCCATTCACAGTTCCATCAACAATGTATCAGTGTCCCAGTTTTCCCACATGCCCTCTAACATTTATCATTATATTTTTCTGTCATTTTAGCCAATCTGTGTAGGGGTCATGTAAGTATTAGTTATGTATTTACAGCATAGTAATATTTTATTATGTGAATGTACCATAATTTGTTTAGCTATTTTCCAGTCAATGGGCATCTACAAAGTACTATTATAAATTTATGGTGTAGGGGCAGCTAGATGATGGAGTAGATAGAATATTAGCTCTGGAGTCAGGAGGACCTAAGTTCAAATAGGGCCTTAACATTTCCTAGTGACCCTGGGCATGTCACTTAACCCCAATTGACTCACCAACATAATAATAATAATAAATTTATTGTGTATACGGAGTCTAACTCTGTTGATGACCTCCTTGGAGTTTATATCTAGCAATGAAATCTGTGTCAAAGAGCATAGGCATATTAGACAATTTATAGAATTCCAAATTGCTTTCTAGAACGTTTGCACTAATCCACAGCTTCACCAACAATGCATTAGTGTGCTTCTTTTCCTAGCCCTTCCAACATTGACCATTCTAATCTCTTATAATCTTTCTCAATTTATTGGATTGGACATAAAATCTTGGAATTGTTTTATTTGCATTTCTCTTATTACTCACAATCTGGAGGATCCTTGCAAATTTTGCTTAATAGTTTGCATTTATTCTTTTGAGAACTGTTTGTTCATATTCTTAAATGTTCATTTTCCTTTGATAACATATTTTATTGAACACATACCAGATGAGTAGAGTTTTTGGCTTATTGGTACAGAGTGGGGAGAGGAGACAAATGAAAGTAGAAAGTAAAATCTTTGTCCTCAGAGACTTTTAGCAAAACGTTAATGGGAAAATAAAAAGTTTATTATAATAAGATGCAAAGTACATCGCGAGAATCTGAATATAGATGCTATATGCTCCAGACTCTGCCTTGAGCTGCATCTCTGATTTCAAATGACTGAACCCCATTGAGCTTCCTAGAGAGGAATGATTGATGAATGCTGAGGGTCTTACAAGACCCCATCTCCCAATCTTGTGCTTTTTTCTCTCTTCTCTGCATCTGTCTTTTCTGGGTTTCCATCTCTTAATCAAAGTCTTTCCTGGTCTCCCTTAGTGGTAGCACCTTCCCTCTATGGATTATTTCTAATTTATCCTATTTAGATGTTGTAAATTTTGTCTCCCCCATTAAACTGTGAGTTCCTTCAGAGAAGAAACTGTTTTTGTCTTTCTTTGTGTACCTATTGTTTACTGCAGTCCTCTCTCCTCCTACCTGGTCCATCTTATCTTAGCTTCAGTTGCCACCTAGCCTTAATCACTGAATGGGTGTTGCCTCAGTCAAACTAAGACCTGTTAAAGACTTTAGCTTAAAAAATCCAAGGTCTCCCACTACATCCAGGGCCATGTCCAGTCGTCCTGATCGCTGGATCCAGGTGGCTCTGGAAAAGAGAGCGAGACTGGTGACCTTGTACAGCCCTCCCTAACTTAAGTCCCATTCACTTGTATGTCATGGCATCCCCTCCCTGATGTCCTGGTCCTCTTTGAGAAGGAAGGACAAACAAAGGTGGCTAGTTCACTCCCTGAGCTACTTTCCTGCTGATTGCCTAGGAGAGGAAAGAGAAATGGATCAGTCATGAATCCAGTTTTTCACCTCTGGTTCCCAAACTCCCAAAAACAGATTTGGAAGGTTTTGAATGGAAGTGACATTTGCAGGAAGGCTGGTCTTTATACATGACTTTTTTTCTTCTAGAAATGCATTAGAAAACAAATGGTGGGAACTCTTTCACTCCACAAATGCAACATATTGTTCTAGGTTCCTCTGCTGAAATCCCATATGCTGCACATCACCAGGGGGAAAACCCTAGAAGAGTAGAAGAGCAAGATTTTTTTTTTCACAAGTTTCCCCTTGAATTGTGTTTCTTTGGGTTGTTTTTACAGCAATGCAGTCATGGGATAGGAGAGAGAGAGGGGGAAAAAAGAGAGAAAGTTTACACTAGTGTCATGGGGAGGGTTTAGATTCCCTCCAGATTCAAGGCGAAGGATGGACTACATTTGAGTCCTACAATCGTTTGCAATAATTTTCATTCATTGAGACCTTTTTTTGCTCACCCTGGCGAGAATACATTCATACATACATTCTGAATACATAATTGACGGCCTTATGCATTCTGTCTGAATAACTGGATTCGTGGTTCATTCTACCAAGGTATTCACCTTCCAGTCAACCATTCTCCTTCCCAGGAGATGTAGTCTGTAAAACAGACAGCTCATCTATTGTGCATTATTCCCCTAATAAACTGCCTATAGAACATTACTTCTCAGTAACTCCAACATTATACAAAATCTGCACTGGAAAAATATACTCGGCATCCAACACAAACCTTTCCTAGACTTATACTAGTTTCTCTTTCTCAGTCCCCCTCCCCCTTTTTTTTTACCATTTCCACAATGATAGTCTCAAGATTAAGGAACCTTTGTCATCATATCTAACAGTGTGAAGAGCACTGGACTTTGTATCAGAAAATCTGGGTTTGCATTTCGGCTCTAGCACTCATTATGTGCTGGGTTTAACTTCTCTCAGGCTCAGTTTCTTCATCTTTAAAATGGGGATAATTGTATTTGCACTATTTATCTCCCAGGATTGTTATAGGAATCAGATGAGATTATATAAAGCCATGAAAGCTTTATATAAATGTTAGCTACTATTATTTCTCCTTTGGTTGTGGTATGGATCAATCCAATTTAAATGAAGCACTCAAATCTGTCTTACTAAAAGAGTACTTAAGTTATAGGGTCCTCTCAAACTAATTTGATTGCTCTGAAGCACATGGACTTGATGAGCTTGAATAATATGTCAAATCCATTTTCTATGAGCATTCTACTTTCACAAGTCCCACTGCTTCCCTCATTACCCATTGGTTATTGGTTGATAGTATCTATATTTAGGTTGTTGGGATTCCCAGTGGTTCAGATCTCCAGGTTAAATACAGTGGACAATATTGATAAAAACTAATACACAAGGCCATCCTTTCTTTTAACAAATATGAAATTATCAGAGCTTCCATTACTATATACTCTTTATCATATCTCTTCTTTGGTACTATTTTGCTTGTGGCTCCTGAAGGACTTTGGTGTATTTCTTTTTTGCCTTGTTAGTTGTATTAAAATTATACCTGCCCCCCATGTGAGATATTACTCACTTTCAAGAAGTCTACAGGCTAATTTGAAAAATAAGACAAAGAACAATTTGGAAAAAAAAAGTTTTTGGTAGCCGGTGCTAGCCACAAAATGGATAGAGATGAGAATAAAGTAGTGCAGGATTTCTGAAAGGGAAAATGTCAAAAGCTTTATAGGAGATATGGGACTCAAACTAGGTGTTGGAGGAAGAGGAGTCCTTAGAGAAAAGGAGAAGGGCATTTTAGGGAAGAAGATCACCATGAACCAGAATGTGGGGGGAGGAATACAGATGTATTTTAGGAGAAAATGGATAACTTGACTAGAGTAAAGGTATCGTGCAGAGAAATGTGAACAATAAGTCTGGAAACCTATGCTGGGGCCAGATTAGGAAAGGTTCTGAATGTTAAGCTAAGGAGTTTGGATTTTGTCCTGTAGACATTGGGAATGACTTAAAAGGCTTTGAGTGACATCAGTGTACAGGATGAATTAGAGTAGTGGGAGGTCAGAGACAAGAATATCAGGGAGCTTATTATAATAATTGTATTGACTGCATTTATGTAGGTTTCTATAGCTTACAGATGTTTTAATACTTTTCTTCATTTCAGCAGCATCATAGCTCTGAGTGGTAGTATTACAGATGTTTCTCATTTTGCAGTTGAAGATATACTGAGGCAGAGTAACTGGGTGATGGCCATACAATCTGGGGAAGGATTTGAACACAGATCTGATTCTGAATCTGGCACTCAAGGCCCTATGTCATGTTACCTTGAGTGCACACAGCTAGGCACTGGAGGAGATGGGGATAGGATGGGTGAGATTGCTACACAGGTAGATAGGATGGTTTGGAGGAAATAAAATATTTTATTTTCTATAAGTTGAGTTGATCATGATTCAAATGAAATTACCAATGAAAATTCAAATGAAATGAAAGTACATAACATGCAAATGACTTATTTCTTTAATGTACCTTTCTCCTTTACTGATACTCATCAGTGATTGCCATCCTTTCTAAAATTGATAATGAACTCTGAAAATTTCGGAGACCAAATAATCTATCACCCTGCTGCCAATTTTATGGAAAACTCTCCCAAAGTGCCCGCCAGTTCTCAGAAAACAGACATCATTGAGCATATCATCCAGGCGTAGGAGGACCTCCTGAGATTATGGTTCCATTTGACATAGCCTTGCAGAACTTGTATGATAAAGTGCTGTTATTGATCTTTATTGCATTTCAATTAAGCACAAAATTAAACCTAGTACTGCTGAGGGGAGCTGACCCATTCTGGACATGGTACTGCTATTAATGTACCCCTAAGGAGCTGAGGGACAGGACCACACCAGAGGTTCAAAGTGTTACTGAACAGGATGAAGTCCAAGCTTTCTCTCATTGAGCTGGGGAGTAAGAATGGGTGAAAACCTCCAGGGGAAGAAGCATCATGTTCTTTTCCTCTAAATTGCCCCATCACTTACTGTCTACACCACTCATCTGATTCTTAGCCTGCACCGATCTAAAAACCTTTCATTATATGAGAACCAGCAGAATATAGTGAATGAAGTACCAAACTTGGAGGCAGGAAGACCTGAATTGGAATCCTGCCTCATGTACTTTGGAGTTGTATGAATAATTGTGGGGCAAGTCATTTAAGTTCTTTGTCTCCTCAAATGAGGAAACTAAATCTGGGACACTGTGTGGCCATAACCTTAGAAACATAGAATCTAAAAATGAGAAAGATAGTAAGAGGAAGGGATAACTTAGTGGACGTCCCACTGCTCCATCAAGGCAATGTGAAGAGCGCTTGACAAGATTCCCTAACCTAGTGTGTGGAATCCCTTTGGAAGATTAACTTATAAGACCCAGACAAGATTAGAACATGATGAAAACTCTATAATGGTTATTATTTGGACCTGGTCAGCGTTAGATCTTCCTTACTAGGATGTAAGTTCTTTTTTTGCCTTTGAATATTCACTGCCTATTACACTGCCCAATACATCATATATACTACTACTAAATGCTTGTTGATCAATTGATTGATTTTGATTGATTAAATGTACTGTTAGAATTAATACTCACATTGATGAGCCTGAAGAGCCAAGGAGAGACTGACATATTGAGTCTTAGGAAGTTGTTCTTGATGTTGATCCCAAACCTGCCTTCCTGGAACTGTTCTTCTTTGTTCCTCTTTTTGCTTTCTGGTCCCAAGCAGAATGTATTTAATTTCTCTTTAATATGAATTCAAGTCAGAATTATTACTTTTTGGAGGAGGGGAGAGGTTAGTTTTGGTGCCATAATCATGAGCACAATGTTTGTGGCTTAGGTTTGGGCTGGGTTTGAAGAAATGATTTTCATTGGAAGGAGATGGGAATCTGTTTAAACCTAAAGACTCAATTAAGCCAGCCATCAGGAGCTGAGTAGCCTGTCCAGCCACATCCATTTTAGTCTTATTCAACATCTAAAGTGTTGATTTTTTTTTAATTTTGCTGTTGCACCAGTATAAAAGTCCTGATTTCACTAAGATTTCAAGTTTCTTCCATTTCCAGTTAAGATGAGCTTTGAAAAATCTTCTAGATATATTTTTCCCCTTCTGTGTTTTTCTTTTTGTAATGTCATAGATACCTGTAGCTAGCTCTGACTTCTACATCTCACCCCATGAACACTGGGAGAAAGAAATGGATGTTTTCTGCTCTAAAATTATAACAGGTGACAGAAAGTAATAAAACATTAAAACTTCTGGGGAAAGAAAGGTTTCTTTTGGCATCAATAACAAGTCAGAGCTCTGCTCATATATTCTGAAAAGAAAAATGTTAAGTCACTAATAAATTTGGTTCTTGATATATGCACAGGGGACACATTAGGAACTATCTGAGAGCACTCAAAAGATAGGAGGAGCCACCTTAGAGAAGGAAGAGTGGACATCTGGCTTAGACACTAGGTACCCCAAATGGACAGTTCAATATATTTGTGGAGAATTGAAAATTAGCATGAAGGATTCATGGAGCTTCCAGCTGAGAAGCTGAAGGGCTTCTCAGAATTGGTAAGATTAGAGAAAGTTTCTAAAGGAAGAGATGTCTAATGGGGTAGGTAAGTCAGGAAGTTGCTAGAGGAGGAAGAAATGTCTGTCAAATGCTGTCCTTCTCTAGTGTGACACGAGGAAGGAACAATTTAGAACTTAAGACATAATAATAAATAAATTAAATTAAATAAAAATGTGGAGGGAAGAAAAGAGAGAAAGCCAGAGGGAAAAGTGGATAGCAAGCTAGGATCAAGGGTCACTTTTACGCCTACAGGAGAGTCATGATATTTGCATTTTCTTTAAATAAAGTTTGGGTTCTTTTTCATCCATTTTTCACTGACAGGAAGAAAATAATTTTAAAATGAAATAAAAAATCATTAGTCATTGGAAAATGCCAGTCTCATGAACACCTTCCTTGTTCTCCTCTCCCTGTCCATTCCACCCAGGCTTCAAAGCCAGCTTAAATTTCATCTCCTTATGAAATTCTCCACACCTACTTTAATCTTCATTGTTCTTTTCCTTGACTTTGTACAGTCCAGATCGTCTGTATTATAGCACTTAATTGTGTGTGTGTGTGTGTGTGTGTGTGTGTATAGGGTATTGAGAGTTTCTGGTGAACTTCTCTTAGCTCTCAACATCAAAAGCCACTTAGAAGTAGGGACCACTATGCTTTACATAAAAAGAAAAAAAACCAAGATGTTCAATGTCCATCACAATATTGGGGATGCAGTAAGCTTTCAATAAATATTTGTTAAATATAAAATTTTGAGTTCAAGTCACCACCAATGTCCATTGCAACCTCTTTTATTCAGTGGGCCATTCAGTGAATACACATTCATTAAACAGCTATTATGTACTAGGCACATTGGGAATGTAAAGAAAGAAAAAGAGTCCCTGTTCTCAGAGTTCACAATCTAATTAGGGAGCCAATATGCAAACAACCATGTACAAAGAACCACAGAAAAGATAAAGTGGAAATAATTACCAGAAGGAAGGCACCAGTGTTAAGGAAGTTTGGGAAAGACTTCCTGTGGAAGGTGGAAGTAGAGCTGGCCCTTGGAGGAAGCCAGGTGTTAGGGTTTCATTGCCATGCTCAAAAAAATATTAACCTTGTGGTTAATCCTGGGGTGCTACACTGCTTTGCTTGCCTGTGCTAGTGTTTGTATGACATAAAAGCACACTGTTATTGGAGCCCGAGTTGTGGACTCGATGGTTCGTTATAGCTTCCACTCGATACTCATGTGGGAGACAGCAACATTCAAATCCAGATGCTGCTATTTACAGTCTGTGTGATCTTAGCAAGTCACTGGATTTCTTCATTTCAAATGGGAATAGAGAGAAGAAGATAGAAAAATAGGAAAACAGAGACACAGAGACAGGAACCTAAAATAAAATTTGTATTTACATTATTTTGGGAAAAAAGTTCAGATCATTATTATAGTTTAGTAAATGGTGAGTGGATTTCCATGGTGATGAACAAAATAAGCAGTGAGATGAACGTGGGGGAAATAGGTATTTGGTGTAGTAACTAATATTGTTCTTTGGCTCATGCTTTCCTGGTGTTTGGCAAACACTCTTCCCTCAAAAGCTTTATGTCCCAAATAAACTAGTTTGCAAGTTACTCCATTACTGGATGAATAAAAAATTACTTATTAAACACTATTTTTCCAAGTAGGAGGCAGCTAGGTGGTTCAGCTGATAGTGTCTAAGGACAAGAAGACCTGAGTTCAAATCCAGCCTCAGACACTTGTTTGCTGTGTGACCCTGGGCACATCTGTTGGAGAAGGACATGGCAGAGCACTCCAGCATCTTTGCCAAGAAAACCCTGTAGACATCAGGATCCACAGGGTCACCGACTGAATGGCTGAACAAATAATGTTCCAAGAACTATACTAAGCATCTCAGATCCAGGCAGGAAATCAAAGAAGTTATACTTAACTCCCAACAGATAAGAGCTTGTTGCTCTAAGTGCAACCAGAGGGTCCCAGCTTTAGTATAGAGATAGAAAACCCCCAGTGGTCTGGAGGATCTAGCCCAAAAGTTAGAGGATAATACGTCTTTTTCAGTATCATTTCTATGGACAAATAATCTCCTTTTCAGATGCTCAACTATCGACAGCATATACAAGGACTTTGATGGCAAGAGCTTTTTGGGGGTCAGTAGCTATGACTCCTGAAAAGGCTGCTGGGAGGCAGGGACATGGTGGGGGGGTTCATAGCTTCTGCTTGGGTTTCTAAAGCTGTGGCTCCCCGATGATGGCTGTCTGTCTGAGAGGGAGCAGAAGCTAGGCTGGAGGTCTGTGTGGGGGAGCAGAGCAAAGCAGAGAGATGTGGACATTTCCAGTAGGGTTTTAGGGGTGGTGCTAGTTTGGTCTTCCTGGATAGCCCTCCATCTTCGATTTCCTGAGCCTTTGTCCAGGCTGTCCCCCATGGCTGACATACAATCCCTGCATTTCCTCCTCATCCCCTGCTCTTCGAATCCTTAGCTTCCTTAACAACTCAACTGGGGTGCCACGGCTTTATCTAGCATTTTCTTATCTCTATGTTGCATCTGCACAGAAGGTGAGCCCCTTGCTTTGTTGTTGCCTTCATGTGCCCGGCCCCTAAACTGTGACGTGATCATAGAAAATGCTGAATAAATGTTTGTAGAGCTGAATTAAACTGAGAATTGGTTTCTAGGAGATGCTTTTATGGAAAGATTAACGTCTTAAAGGTATCATCATGCTGGTGGATTTGCTTTAATTTTTTTATTATGAACTTAATAACCAATGCCAGCCAAAAAAAAGAAAAAATGAAAAGAAATACTAAAAAAACAGTAAATTCTTCCATAAATGTCCTAGCATTTAACAATGTAGAACCATATAAATTAGCAAATAACAAACCAGGAAAAACTGCTTTCATTGTTTCCCTACCAGATATGTCTTTAGTTCTGTTCCCTCTGGCTTTGTTTTCTTTGAAAGAAAAATTTAATATAGTTGTATTGTGTATGTGTATGGGCTTCTGCTTTCCCATGCTGGTGTTTTGATAGTGATATTAGCAGGAAAAATCATGCTGTACTTTGTGGAAGAGGATTGTGGATTTTATACTGTAAATCCCAGCTTCTAAAATGTGGGTCATGACCTCATGTGGGGTCTTGTGACTGAATGTGAAGGTCATGAAATTATGCTCTATTATCAGTAAAGGTTTGATTTGTATACCTATTTTATATAGCAATATACCCAAGATCATGTACAAATTTCTTAAGGGATCACAAGTGGTAACGGTTTAAGAAGTCCCGATAAGTGGCTTATTCTAGATTGGTCATTGTTATATAAGTACTGGGACTCACATTCAGCTACAAGTCTCACCATTAAGCTGAAAAAGAAATTGTATAGTGTGTCATAAAGAATAATGGAAAGATAGTCACTTAACAGTCAATAACTTAGCAGAGCCTCTAAGTAGCTGGACTTGGACACATCATTTTCCTTGAAGTTTTGGAGATGGTTTATTAATTCCTACTCTGTGTTCTTCCATATCTTGGAGACACTTCATTCTCCAGCCCCTTCCCCATATATTTCTTTACTGAATCTCTAATATTTTCCCTCCTAATAAGGTAAATGTGTTTCCTTAGCTTTTTTCTAAAGTCTGTTTGTGATTCTGTGTATGTGTCTGTCTGTCTCTCTCCAATATCATTTCTTCAGTTGTCCTATTTATGCAGTAAACTCCCTCCTTGATATCCATGCTTATTTTTCTCCCAAGTCAGGTCTGAATTATTGTGCAGTAGGGAGCCATATGGAAAAAAATTGGCCATCACCCTTCACTAGTACTTTAAAAAGTTGAAAAACATGGGCTCAACTAGGGGGGACATGAGAGAGAAGAAGGGAATAACCCAATAAGGAAGGAGAGGATTTTCTTTTGGGAATTTGAACATGGATGTGAAACATCCCATGTATAGTTTTTTTTGGGGGGACCAATCCTTTAAATGAACAAAAAGCCCATTCTATACTTGGTAACTTGATAGCCTCAGTGCTTGCAGGGAATCCAAAGTCCCTTTTTGGGGGAGCAAACCAAACCAGATACTGACATTCCTTGGTTTCCCAAGGGTAGAAGCACAAGACAGAAAGATTTTTGTGGGAAGGGTTTGAAAATTGTGTCATGCTTTGGGTTAAATTTGAGAGACTTGTGTAGCATTCTTGCTCTTTGTGTGGAAAGTGTTCCACACTGGTAGTGACTGGGTGTACATGTACTCTGGAAGTCACCTAGGTAAGTGTGAGTCTGGGAAGTTCCAGACTATTTGATAGTGTTGTACGCATTTGGGGACTTAGTTATCAATATGGCGGTCCAGGTCTTGGAAGGCTGATGCTTAAGGACTGGGACAGAACCTCACCAGCGTCCCTAGTAAAGAGAAAGTACACATAAAAGTGGGGGTGACTGTGGTTGGTGGTAGTAGTCAGCAGTGTTAGTAGTTAGAAATGATGGGGGACAGGTCTGATAGGTTTAGGGTGCACAGGGATTCCGAGGACAGAATCCAAAATTCTAGCAAGAGGATGATGGTGAGAATAAATAGGACGGCAGGAGTACAGGCAGCAAGTTTGGAGATAGCTGGGTCTATGTGAATTGTAGATTTAAAATTATATATAATTTTTATTTATGAATAATAAGTAATTTTATGGATTAATTTCACAAATTAATTTTAATGAATAATTTAATGAATAATAATTAAAATGACAATTGCCATTTATGTAACAAGTTAAGGTTTGCAAAGTGCTTTACGTTAAGATTCTATTATCCCGGCTTCACAATAACCCTGTGAGGGAGGCGCTCATGGAATTATTGATTTCTCCATCTTGTAGATGAAGAAATTGAGAGATTGAGCAAGGAGCATGCCCATGGTCACATAGGGACTAAGTATCAAAGGAGGCATTTAAATCCAGGAACTCCCGACTTGAGGTCTATCACTCTTTCTCACTTGCTGGGCTACCTAATGAACAAATTATATCTTAGGAAAAAAGGGACTGGGCCTTGGCGGCCTGAGCAAAGACCTCTGAGATCAGCATAAACATCACAAGAAGATGTGCCTCTGTCTTTCACCCTTTCCCGTCTGTCTCTGTCTCTCTGTCTGTCTCTCTCTGAGAAAATCCACAAAAGACAGACCCTGGATTTAATGAAGATTGGGAAAGGCTTCCTTTAAAAGATGGAGTTTAGACTTGAAGGAAACCAGAAAGAGGTGATGAAGAGAGAAATCTGGGCAAAACTGAAAACAGCAGGCACAGGGAGGAGGCCAGAGGTACTAGACTGTAGACTGTGCAGGCTGCATAAGAAACTTGCAAAGATAGGAAGGGGGCAGGTAACAAAGCCTTTAAGAATTTTCCATTTGATCCTGGAGATAATTGGGAGCCTTCAAAGTTTGTTGAATAAGTTCAAGACACATTCAGTCCTGCAATTTGATGACATATGGAAAGCAGTGACCTGAGGCTAAGGATATGGACACCTTGGCCATCCCTTGCTTCTATGTGGAATTGTAGAGAAACTCTTTTGCACAAAGACTATCTCATTGGCTAGTGTCCATGAGATATCATCACTATAAGGAGATCTCTGGGTCAAAGGATATGAGAAATTTAGAGACTTTTTTCTTATGTATTTCCTAAATGTTTTCTAGAAAAGGTAAACCTATTCACAGTTCCAAAAAATTGCATTAGTATGATGTATTTCCCACAGCTCTCCTCAAAATTAGTTTTCCATACTTTTAACATCTTTGTCAGATTGGTGGGCGTGATTCATAATGCATTGCTATGATTATTAGTAATTGCAAACATTTATTCAAGTAGTTATAGTAGTTTCAGGAGTGTGCTGGAGCCAGCTCAAACTGCTAGCAAAAACTGATGATTAAATTTTCAGCTGTGAGCATTATACCTTAAGAAACCCATGAATGCCACAAACTAGAGCTTAATTTACTGTTTTGTTGATTATCTAGACTTTAGTAAGTGAGAAAGTGAAAGCAGATTAAGCTTTGTTGCATATATTTTCTTTTTTAAAGGGAGTCAATTGTTAAATATTTACCATCAAACTCCTGGATCACGATGGTATTTTAATATTATTATTTTAGGAACTTTGTGTCCTTTGCTTATGTATTGGAGTCTATGTTATAACAATATATTTGTGTCAGTTTCATATAGATACTTTTGATGTCTGATATTTACTAAAGATAATTAAAAATAATTTCCCCAAAATTTATCATTTCTTCTGCTAAGCAAGGCTGCATTTTTTTTTGGAGAAGAAATGGAATGGGATAATTGCTAGACTTTTGAATCTGAAGTCCTTGCATATTTACCAGATTTGTGAACAGAAACAAATCACTGAGCTTTTCTGATCCTTTATTTCCTCATTTGTAAAATGTGGAAGTCAATCATAACTGAAGTATCTACATTAAAGTTACTGTGACTGTACTTACTATGTAGGTGAAGTGCTTTGTAAATTCTGAATGCTATGTAAATGTTCATTATTTCTGAAAATGCTTCTAAATTTTATTGAATCAAACTGTCTCCTTTCTCTTTTATGATTTCTTCTCTCCTGTGTCTGATTATGATTTTCTCCCTATCCATACTTCTGAAAGTAATAACCTTTCATTCTCCTTCAAAATATTTTATGGTGTGACTTTTTATATTTAGGTTCTTTATTCACTTGGAATTTATTGAGGAATATGGCAGAAAATGCTTGTTTAAATTCCTTTTATTTTTGGCCAGTCTGCTATTCTAATTTCCTAAGAGTTTTTGTCAAATAAAGAGATTTTTCCCTAGTATTTTATGCTCTTGGATTTACCAGCATAAAATTGCTACACATGATTATTGCTAAGTCTTGCCTATCTAATCTATTGAACTGCTTTATTTTTCTTTCTTTTTAATCCAATACTAGGTAGTTTTGATAATTATCGCTTTCTTGTATCATTTGTTATCAGGCCGTGTGAAATCCCACTCTTTTCCTGCTTCTCCCTCCCCCATTAAGACTTTTGATATGCTTGACCTCCTAATAACCCAAGTTTCTCATTATTTCTCCATTGGCAGCTGTTTCTTTCTTGGTCAAAATAAGTCCAGAAGAATATTTCCTCTGATTCCTTCCTTCCCTTTTTGAAAAATAAAACTAAGACAATTCAAGAATTTCTCAGCTGCCATGCCTTTGATTACAGGAAAAAATCTCCAGCATCTCTCTTTGTGTCCGATCGGGGATCTGTTTCCTGAACTTATCTTCCATTTCCTTCTTTGGGTTATCTGTGGTTTGTTGTTGTTATTCACTGGTTTCCATTGTGTCCAACTCTTTGTGACCCTATTTGGGGTTTTCTTGGCAAGGACACTGGAAGGCCATTTCCTTCTCCAGCTCATTTTATAGATGAGCAAACTGAGGCAAGCAGAGTTAAATGACTTCACTTTACTGCTAGGAAATGTCTGAAGCCAGGTTTGAACTTGGGGAAGATGAGTCTTCCTGACTCCAGGCTTGGCACTATGGTGCCTCCTAACTACCTGGTTATCTATGGTACACTCTCGCCCTAATCACTCTTCTGTACGTCCTTCTACCACTTGCTCTCCCATGCTTTCATCTTACCTTGTTCATGGATTTCTGCACAGGAGCCTGCCTTGATATATAATGATTCTCTACTGAAGCTTTTTCCCCAGAACTCTAATCTCCTCCTTTTGAACACGGTATATATCTTCTGCAGATATAATCCAGTCATGAGTCACATCCATCTGGTCGCAGAGATACCTAGGAGGCTGAATTTACCTCCTTGTAACTCTAGTTCATCTTGTTTATTACCCATGCGCTGAGTCTTTTTGTGGAGAAATTTGTGGCTATTATTTTTATTAATGGTTCTCTTATTGGACATTGTCTCTCATGGATTAAGCATCATCTCTTCTGATATTCAGATTCTTATGTCAAACCTGCCACAACAGACATACTGTGGTCAGTTGTCTTGCCTCACTTCCATTTTTTTTTTAGTTTCAATGCCCCTTTATCAAATCTTTGGGCCAAATATGGTATTTTACCAATTCTCATTTGATATGTGCCCATAAGTCTAACATTTTAACATGTACAATGTCTCATGCAGTCATCACATTATCAGATACCATCTTCTTTTTTTAACAAAAAATTATTTTAATAGTATAGTATTTTTCCAATTACAAGTAAAGGTAATTTTCTTTTAATAGAATTGTTTTTTTTTATTTTCAAAACATATGCAAGGATAATTTTTTCACTGTTGATCCTTGGAAAAAAAGACTTATATTCCAATTTTTCATTCCTTCCTCTCCCATCCCCTTCCCGTAGGTAGTTTTCAACATTTGTTTTTGTAGGAATTTGAATTCCCACTTTTGTTCTCCTTCCTTCCCTTCCCTCATCTCTCTCCCAAGCTAGCAAACAAATCAATATGGGTTATATGTGTACACTCATTTTTAACCTATTTCCATATGACTCATGTTGTGGAAGAAAAATCAGAGCAAGAAGGAAAATCATGACAAAGAAAAAAAAAAACAAAAATGATGTAAATAATATGCTTCTGTCCATATTCACTCTCCATGGTCTTTTTTTTGGATGTGGATGGTGTTTTCCATCTGAAGTTTATTGAAATTTAGATACCATTTTCTTAGCCTGTTTATTATTTCCCAAATCTATCTTTCTTGAAGTTTTTCTTGTCAACTTTCAATAGTGATGAATTTCTCTCCAGGTCCCTTTAGAACTCTCATTGCCTTTGGTTCCATTTCTTATTCTCTACGTGGCCCACTTTCAGGTGAGAATGGTAAGCGGTGTGTTATTGTACAGAGATCGTGGGATAAAGATGATGAAGTCCTATATTCTAATGCTGTCTTTGTCACTATGTGACTGATCGATATCAAATCACTTCTCCGGACCTTAGTTCCTTCATCTGCAAAAGGAGACGGTCATTCTAGATAATCTCTGAGGCCCTTTCTGATGCTTGAAATGTATAAAATTTTCAGTGGAAATCATGTACTTGTGTCCATGCTAATGGATTATCTGTGTTCTCTTTCCTTCCTAGTATGAAGCTTGAATTTAGTGATGATGGAAAGTATATAGAAGGATATGCTGGGAATATTGGTGATATCAGATACTATAACAGACCCCAAAAGGGGATGTTTCAGGCTTTCCTATAACTCCCATCACACTATGTCAGTAATGTTTCTCCCTGGCTGAGTACAAGATTATGTTTTAGCTTCTGGAGTAGTTTACAATCCACCAGGTGTCATAAAAATGCTCACGCCTGGAGTCACGATAAACCAGATTTCTCAATTATCCTTCACTTTCTAACTTGGGCCTCTTCCATTCCATTTTATCCTTTACATCTGGATTACTAAACCCTTCCATTCAGTCACCATCTTGGGAAGTCTTTCAATTTTACCTCATAGCAGCATCTCATCTATGAAGTCATCTCTGATCCCTTAAGTGCGAGTATGATGTCACAAAAAACAAACAAACAAAAAACTTGACTCCTCATTATGGTATCTGATTTGTAATCCCAGCTATGATAGAACTTTGTACATCCAGGAAGAACATGTCTGTTAGTGACTTGAGCTTTAGTTTGTTCATCTCTAAAATAGGAATAATAATGCTAGCATAAATTATCTCATTAGCTTGGAGAGAGTTGTCTGTAATACTTAAATAAATGTGAATTATCTATGAATAACTAATATGCACTCATCATGTTCTAGTTCTGTAGCTCTTATGCTTTCTGCTAGACTGCGAGCCACTCAGAAGCATCTTACTTTTTAGTTATTGTTGTTGTGAAGTTTGATCCTTCATGATGCTATGGGCCGTAACCCACCGGCTCTTCCATCCACTGTCTCCTGAAGCCTGTCCAAGCTCATGTTTATTGCTTCCATGACACCTTCTATCCATCTTCTCCTTTGCCATCCCCTTCTCCTTTTGCCTTAAATCTTTTCCACCATCAGGATCTTTTCCAGTGAATCCCATCTTCTCATTATGTGGTCAAAGTATTTTAAGCTTCAATCTCAACATTTATCTTCCCAGTGAATAGTCAGAAAATCTGGTATTTTATTCAGTCCTGAGAACTTCTATTTTAATCAGGAGATCCAGAGCAGGCAGATCTTTATTCCTCTAGAATACTTTCCTAACTCTCTCAGATTTTCTCTAAAATGTCTCCATCTACCCCATCCACCCATCAGCCATCATGATGGTTAAACAAAATGCCCCCCTGAGAAAGAGGCAGAGAAGGGTGTGTGGGTAGGAAGCATGGTTTCTGCTCTCGAATTTCTTACTACCTAGTAAAAGAGAGAGACCCTCTCAACAGAAAGGGATGACCGTGGTGTAAGATAACATTTACCAAATAATCATCACAAACTTTAAAGTGTACAGTCGGCCAGAGGAGATACAGAGTCTTGTGAGCTGAGTAATCAAGGAAGGGTTCTTAGAGGAAGAGGACCTCGAGCAGGGGTTGATTAGGTATCTCCAGGTAACCAAGCCATCGGCGCTCATGGCAACCACTTCTCGCAAAGCCTTGCTATTTATAGCCAAAAGGTAGAGAAATTGACAAGGGAAGTTTAATTCATCACACAAAGTAGAGCAGGCTTACAAGAAACAGTGTTGGTCGGGGTGAAGAGAATCGGGGTGTGGGTGAGACAGGATTTTAATAAGCAATGAAAAATTCAAGGAACCAGTAGTTTTTTTTTTCCTTTTTTCAGGTTTCTATTACTCAATTCTGTCAGCAATGGCATTTCTGTGTGAGAAAGGCTCATGACAAATATTGTGGGATGGTAAAAATTCTGTCGGGGTGGAATTATTTTGTTATCCGCAAGAATCGGACAAAAGATGCTCGTGCTTCTCCAGCCCGTGGCCTGCGTTAAGTGGTTTGTAAAATGTGAAACACTGCCATCTTAGCATGATAGGAAGGTGACCTTGGGCTTGCTCTGGAGAGGTGAGCCTGAAAGTTTGGTTCTGGAGGGTTCGGCCAGGCTACAAAAGCCAGACCCAGTGATGGAGAGCATAGACCAGCTGCAGGGTGATGAATATTCTTTGTCCATAGCAGCTCTCCAAGACTATCTGTCAAGTCATAGAAAATTTGAAATGTTTGCTGGTGGAATCGTTATTCATTCACCAGGTTAGGCTCCATTTAAAATTAGATTTATTTATTTGCAGTAGCTAGGTCGAGAAGGAGATAGAGCTCTGGGTTTAGAGTCAGGAGGAACTGAATTCAAATCTGTTCTCACAAACTTAGTGGGTGAGCCTGAGCCAGTCACTTAAATGCTGTTTGCCTCAGCCTCCTCACTTGTAAAATAGGAATAATCATAACATCTACCTCCCGGAGTTATTTTGAGGACCAAAAGAAATAAAATTTAGAAAGGGCTTGGTACAATGTATATATAAGTACTATGTAAATACTGTTGTTATTATTGTTGTAATTAATTAACACAAATCTATTCTCTTGTGTTCTTTCCTTCTCCATTGTGGAAAAAAGTTTCTTGTGAATAACAATACAGAGGAGTAAAACGAGTTCCTTCATTTGCCCTCAAAATATAGTCAGTTTTGCTAGAATACTGGTTTTGAAAATGTGAATTTGTTCCACCATGATTGATATATTAGGGAAATAATTGAGCACAAGACAGATTTTGACTTGAGAAACAGAATGGAAAGAACTGTACTTGTTATTTCACAATAACTCCCAAGCAGCTACCTTGCTGACATCCACTTCCACAAGCAAGCTTCAATTCTTTTTAAAGGCAAAATGTCTTATGTATTGTACAGATAATACTCAGAGGAAGTCTGATTCACACTCATCTGTTCCTATGGGCTGCCCCTCCCTTTGGCCACGTTCCCCTGTCTTGGGGTATGTGTATGTGTGTGTTTGGAGTGTTGTGCCCTTAATCCCATCTTCCCTATAAACTAGTGATTTTTCTTGGGCAATTTTGCATCGTGCATAATGCTTTTTAGGACTGTGTATGTTGTTTTAGAGTGATTAATCACATGGTGATTTTTTAGGACTGTGGCTGTCACTTTCTGGTATAACTGACTCGACGTCTCAATCTGTTCCCCGAGTCCATTATCGCTCTGTCAGGAGGTGGCTAGCTTACTTGATCATGGGTCCTCCACACAGAGGAGTAAAGATGCTTCTCTGAATGTAGCATCTAAAACTCCCTGTTAACCTCCTGAATTAATCATAAACTTCTTAGCCTGGCATTCAAATTTCCCCATATTTGATCTTCAACCTACTTTTCCAAGCTGGAACTAGAAAAGTCTAAAACTGGTTTTCTTGCCCTTTTCATTGTTGCAAATTAGGTTTGTTGGAGAGGGATGGGGTGGAAAGATGGCATAGGGTGTAAATTGAGTAGTATTGTACCCATATGGGCATTTATTATACCTTATTATTAAAGACGGCCTCGTACCACTTTTTGACCTTGGACAAAGGACTCTTATCTCTCTGAGTTATGATTTCACATAGAAATGGGGATTCCAAGGTCTCATCTCTCCATCTTCACAGAGTTACTATGAGCTTTCAAGAAGGTTGTAGAGATAGAGAGCTCTCTTGTCTAATCTTCTTGTCCCCTTTGGGAAATGAAGGTCAAAGAGAGTTAGTGAAGTGACTGCCCAAGTGGAAGGGGTCAAAAGCAGTTGGTGAACCCAAAGCCTTGGATTGGAGGGTCAGTTTTTTTCCATTGTACCACAGAGTAAACTTCCTCTTGATAATCTCAGAATTTAACAGAGGAATCTCTGCTTCCTCTCTAACCCAGGAAGACTTGGAAGATAAATTATTCACCCTTCTCACCTCAGGCAAGGCAGGAAGCAGGAAGTATAGCAAGAGTTAGCCTCTGCTTTGGGGGGATGCTTTGCTTTGTGAATAATGAGGTGCAACATCACATAAGCCAGTAACCCCATCTGGTTGGGAACTTTGCTTCTGGGATAAATCGATTGTCCCTTTCGACTCTTAATTTTTTTTTAAACAAATGACGGAACAGAGGTGCATAGAGAGGGACACCCTTATGCTGCATGGCATAAGAAATTCTGAGGTGGAAGGGAACTTAGAGACCACTGGGTCCAAACCCCACATTTTGATGGAAAGAAGTCAGTACTGGGCAGGTTAGGTGACTTGCTCAGGCTCACACAGATAGAACCCCTCAGGCTCCAAATCAAGCATCTTTTCTACTGCACCACATTGTCCAAAATCACAATGGTTGGGACATAAACATGGCCAAGGATCTAAGTCCAATATTATTTCCATCAGTTTACCATAAAGACCAGCTAAGGGTTGCCATCGTGCCCAGAGTGCCCAGTCTGCTGAGTTCAAATGTGGCTTCAGACACTCAGTGACTGTATGGCCCCGGGCAGCTCACTTCACCCCGTTTGCCTTGGTTTCCCAACCTGTAAAATGAGCTGGAGAAGGAAATGGAATAGCTTTGCCAAGAAAACTCCAAAAGGAGTCACCCATAGGAGGATACAACTGAACAGCAACAACCACAACAATGTAACACAAGTAGAGTATTTGTTGCACATTGTGTTTCCTGGAATAAGCAGAGTGCCATGGGCTAGGTTGCCCAGAGAGCTGTTTCTCCTGAATTATGACCCTTTTTGGCCATCCTGGAACTGGCCATTCTGTGCAGAACAAATCCCAGCCTCCTTACCCAGACCCATAAACTTGACCTTCACTGTAGCTCAGTTTTAATCCCCACATAGATCAGATTGTATTGTCCAATGCCCCCACACTCGACCCTATGCTTTTGTACCTAGTTCTTTTGATCACGTATGCCTTTTTCCCTCTGTCTCCTGTGACACTTCCTTATACCTTATATCTGAAATTACTCCTTCATTAGTTAGTTATTTTTCTTTTTTTTTTACCACTCCCACGACCCTTTTCCTTCCCAGTTCTATAAATCTAACTTTTCTTTTGGAAATGGAATATGACTCAAGCCATGATGGGTGATTTTGATGGGAAAATGCAGAGGGTTGGTTACCTGTAACTGACTGAAACTCATTCCCTGGCTTTCTTGTTCAAAGGATTTGAAAATCCAAGTTAAGTGCTGTGTGAATGAGAGCATACTAGAACCCTTAGAAGATCCTCTGGGGGTGTAACCACGGAAAAACCCACCTTTACCATAAGGCAAGTCTAGGAGACTCTTCCTCTTTTGTAGTCTGCACTTTAATAGAAAGAACTGCAGATCCTCTCACTTAATTAAATTTCAGTGAAATCTTCCTAGGACTTCCTTCTCGAATTTGAACTAATTCTGGAGCGTTTTTTTTTTCCCCATGCACTATACATTAGAGTTCAATAAGAGCTAACGTTTATATAGTGCTTTAAGATTCCCAAAGCACTTTGCATATTTCATATTATTTGATCCTCATGACAATCTTGAGAAGTGCCTGCTATTATTATCCCCTTTTTACAGATGAGGAAAATGAGGCAGGCAGATTAAGTGATTTGCCCAGGTAAAAAGACAAATTGAGTGAATTAATCCAGGCAGTAAGAGCCTGAGGCAGATTGTGAGCTCAGACCTTCCTCACTCTGCACCTCCCCTCTCCTCTCCTCTGAGGCTTTTGCACCAAATGAAAATAATTCTAGCTCTGGCTCTACCTACAGAGATTGTAGATTCTACAAGATAGAGGTTGTTGTTTGTCCTTTGTTCTCGAAGAGGAGGGTGACATCAGAGAGATGTGACATAGAAGAGATTCAGGATTGGAGGGAGGGTGGGAGGGCTGTGCTCGGTCACCTGCCTCACTTTCCCCTCCAGAGCCATCTGAGGCCACTGGCTCCAGATCAAGACTACTGGAGATGACTCTGGATGAAAAAAAATAAAAAAGTTTCCAATTCTTCCCACATATATCCTGTTTGTACACAGCTTTGTGAACTCCCTGAAAGAAAGTCTGTTGTTTTGATTTGTTATGCTTTACTTGGATCTCCTGACGTCCACTCTGTCCCACTCCCAACACTGGCAAACCTTCCAGTTGGACTTTGTGGAGAGGAAGATTCAGATTTTTAGCATCTTTTTAAAAATGCTGAAGATGATGAGGGGTTATGAATCTATTTTTCCTTGTGTGATCTACCTGCCGCGGGTGTAAATAGAAAGCCATGCTGCTCATGGGTACAGTGACCTTTTCAGCAGGAGGGTGGGACAGGATAGGTGCAAGTGAGGGTGCTGGACTTGGGAGTCTCTGGGGGGCAGACACGAAGGAGTATTTGGGATTATTCATAAGATGAGAACCTTCCCCAAGAAAATAGCTTTGCTGCCTAGTCAGTGATGCAGAGCATTCTGTTTAAAATCTTTATTAAATTAAGAGGAAATGTGCCCCCACTAGGTTGAGCTGCTATGTATAGACTTCCATAATATTGTATGAACGCTGGAGTTTAATATCAACTTATGGCTTGAAAGATGTAGAAAATACAATAAAATTCAGATAAAACCTGATTACTGGAGAAATAAAGGCATGGGACATAAAAATGGATATGTCTGACTGGAGGAAATATGAACTGCTCTTATTCTGTTTTTTTTTTAAATCCCAAACCCCAAACTCTTTTTTTCCCTCCCCATCAGTAGAAATCTTCCCAATGGATATGGCTGGTTTGAAGGCTCCACAGACATATATCTAGGAATATGCTAATAGGTTGACTCCTTTGTTTTTGCTAATTCTCCTTCAAGTTCCTTCTGCTTTAGACTCATTTTCTGTGATTAAAAAATCCCTCCCCAGAAAGGAAAGTATATTTGTTAATAGCTGGGACCTCATTCCTAATAATATTTCCTGTTCTTGCTATTTGATTTCAATAAGACTTAAATGTTCTCCCAATTGGGGGGATGGGGTAAGCTTAAGAACAGGCTTCCGTAGAAGGCTATGATATATAACTTTAATTTACTTAAAAGAATCCTTAATAGGGTCCAGTATTTTGCATCGCAATACTCATTTTTACACAACCTTGAAATGGCCTTTCACCCCCTCCTTCCCCAGAGAAGCTCAGAGGGAAGGGTGTACCGCCTCCATAAATCACAAATAAAATTAGTTTGTGGGTCTGGATGGCATTTCTTCTTGCAAAGCTCCCACTCCTCCCTCCACATACACTCTTCACCACATTCCATTAGCTACTGTTCAAAGGAGGTAGTTCTGTGACCCCAAAGGGAGAGGGAGGGACTTTGGGGTTTAAATGTGGGCTCTGATCAGTGTAGAGAGGAACGTTGTTCCTGTATTCTGTATGTCCTGTTTACAGGAAAAGGGTCCCTCGACACCAATCGTGAAATCATTCCCCTAACCCTTCAACTTTTATTTTTATTTTTATTTTTTTTGGAGTAGGATAGGAATGAAAAGAGAGACAGATCAGTATTGGCTAATTAAAAGCAGCAGTTCCTACTTGTAAGCAATTTAGTTCATCATTAGCATTATTTTGATGGAACCAATCAGCCACTGTCCTTTAAGAATCTCTATGGGTGTTGGACTGTTTTTTTTTTTAAATTGTAAATGGGATATTTTTTGAGGGATTACAAATATCAAGTAATATGCAACATTAATAGTACATCACATCTGAACAACCATAAACCGAAGCCCAGAAATACACAGGCAAATATTCTGGTTCCTGCTTGCAAAGAGGAACAAGTCTGCAAACTTGCTTATTCCTCTGATCTGAAGTGGACAAAAGGTCCCCCAACAAGGTCTTTTTATTTCCCTTTCCAGTGCAGGGACTATGTGTGGGTTGGCTTTTTTTTAAACTTTCCTTTCCTTTCGTTCTTTTAATGTCCCAATGTGCCTCTAAAGGCCCTGTTCAGCCTGTGCCTTTTGGAAACGTGCACACACATGTAATCCAGTGGTACAAAGCTGCTAAAGCCCTTCCCCCAGGAGACTCTGGGCTCTTGGCAGAAACTCAACTTCTTTGAATAAGATTGAAATTTACTAGGACGAAATTATTCTGGTGTCTTCAGAAAAAAAAGCACAACATTCTTGATAAAAATCTTGTTCTCGACAGCAGCCTAACAAGATGCATTTGTTAGTAGTTTCTATTCCTTGGATGTGCTGATGGAGGGACATTGGAAGTCACCCTCTTTGTTTCTATGTGGCTAAAGCAGTTGCATTTAGTGGGTAAATGTGATCCATGGTTGTGCTGGGAGAAGAGTTTATTTAGGAACCAGTCGTCCCAAACCGAAGACGATATAGTTAAGACATTTTTTCTTCCTGGAGTTGCAAATGCTATCTCCTTTCTGAAATCTCTGAGGCTTCCCCTCTCCTTCAGAAAATAAGGACTTTTCTTCTCTTGGACCTCATTTAACAACTCTATGATGGTGTATTGTATATTTCATAATTCTCTTGTGGGCTTCAGGTCCTATGACGGCTGGATCCATGTCTTATGGTGGATTACCTATCAATGGAATTCTTCAGACTGATGTTTAATGCTTACTTTGTGACCGATTATAGGCTGGATTTGGATGATCTCCGATTTCTCTTCCAAATTTAATATTCTTTGAAATATAGTAGTCATCTCCCATCCAGAAAGGATTCATCAAACAATCTCAACTGTCCTGAATGGGCCTAGAATCAGGAAGGAAGCATAAAAGCAACTAGGATATTTAACATGTGACTGGATTAAAACATGTGAAATAATTAAATTTATTCTGCAATAAACCTTTCAACTTTTTACATTTTTAAATAACTTTTGCTATGCATGGCCGTTTGCTATTGTCAATTCTTGTAATGATTTAGTGTCAAGTTCACAAGATTTTGACACTTTCTTTAATTCTTCATCATAAAACCATATATCATATTGGATGTTAATTATACCTTTTAGTCCATTTTTACAAGTCTAGGCTCTATGCTAGCCCAAAATTTTCCAATGACATTTAAATTAATCTGGTCACTAAGCCATTGAAACATATGTATCTACCTATCTTAGATAAATTTATTAACCTTTTATGATGTATAATATAATAGAAAGATATTGATGCAAAATTTCAACTTTTGTGGGGAATTTCTCTAACTGTAACACACTACAAGTAGAAATTTTATAGAGGACCATACATTACAGGTATCCTTGAACTTCTTTTGACAGTGGTTTTGGCATCAATTAGAATGAAAAGCCCATTTTACCAGTAAAATACTTTCCCCCAATCTTTAGTACCCCAGTCTTTGTATTGTTTTGCCTATGAAAAATGTTTTTTTCTTCTTCCTATTAACAGCAGCATTTTTATGGGTTTTCTTACTCTGCTTTCAATTTTAAAAACCCACTTTTTATTGTAGATGGAATAATAATAATGCTTCCAGCCACCAGATTCTTGTGAAGTTCTGGGTTTTCTTAGGGTTGATGTTGTAGAGTGGTTAGCCATTTCTTTCTTTAGCTCATTTACAAATGAGGAAACTGAGGCAAACAGAGTTAAGTGACTTACCCAGGATCATACAGCTAGCAAGTGTTTGAGGCCAGATTGGGTTCAGTTCTCACAAAGTCATTAGCTTCCATTTGCCCAATTCTAACTTTTCAAGATTTAATTTCTTTAATGACCTTTTGTATTTCATTTTCCATTTGTCCAATTCTCTCTTTTAAGGATTTATTTTTCTTCAGTGAATTTATGTGCCTCTTTTTCAATTTGATCAATTCTGCTTTTCAAGACATTCTTCTCCTCATTAGATTGTGTTTCTCTTTTACCATTTGACCTATTCTGTGTTTTTAAGTTTTTTATGCCTTCTTTACCAAGCTCTTTTTTTCATGATTTGCTTACATCACTCTCATTTATCTTCCTCTTTTCTCCTCTTTCTCTCTTGATTTTTAAAAATCTTTTTGAGCTCTTTTACGACCTGAAACAAAATCATATTTTTCTTTGAGGCTTTGAATGCAGTATTTTTGACTTGGTTGTCTTCTTCTGAATGTGTATTTTAATCTTCCTTGCACCATAGTAACTTTCTATGCTTAGAATTTTTCTGTTGTTGGCTCATTTTGTAGCCCTTTTCTTGACTTTTAACTCTTTATGAAAATGGGGCTCTGCTTCTCAAGTGGAGAGGTCATTGCCTCAAGCTTCAATTTGAACAGCTGTATTCAGAGGTAATTCTAGGGACCTGTACCTTTTTGGCTTTTTCAAAGTGGCAAAATCTAGGGAGAGATGTGTTTACTATTCTCCTGTATGGTGTAGTGGTTTGTGAGCAAGCCCAAGCTTTTCAACCTTGGAACTGTACCAGGGTCCCCCCCTGCAGCTACCAGCTCTGTTGTGTTAGTGTTCCTCCTCTTCTTGAGACTAACATCCAGGACTGTGACCCACATCCAAGTATAGGCAATGGAACAGAATCCTGCCACTGAAGCTAGCAAAGGGACTTCTGAAAATCTCCTTCCACCCCCCTTACCATCTGTGGACTGAGAGATATGAAAACCACTATTGCTGCTGCCGATTCAGTCAGCCCATGACCTCTCCTGGTTTTCTAGGATCATGCATACACTGGCATAGCCTGCAATGGACTGCACTCTTTTCTCATCCTGGTACAACAGACTATCCTACTGACTTCTAAATTGTCTTGAACTGGAAAATTATTTCACTCTGTCTTTTTGTGGACTCTTCTGTTGTAGAATTTGTTTAGAGATATAATTTCATGGTATTTGGAGGGTCTTGAGGGAGCTCAAGTGAGCCTCTGTCTTTGCTCTATCATCTTGACTCTTCCTTCAAGAGCATCTTTAATGAAGGCTTAAGAATGAAATAGATATGCTTTCAAAAATGCCACTATAGAGTGGATCCCATCTTTATAGACATGCAATTGAATTAAAAAGCAGAAAAAAACTGGGATTCCCACAGTGCTTACCAATTATATAAAATTGGATCACATGGAGAATCATTCTGCTTTAGAGTACCTATTCCATCAGAATACCTCCCCTATATATATATATATATATATATAGCACCTATTCCATCAGAATACCTCCCCTATATATATATACATATATATATATATATCAAAATTCCACTAGGTTTTTTTTAAATTTTATTTTATTTGCATAACATATGTGTGGGTAATTCTTCAACAATAACCCTTACATAGCTTTCCGTTACAAATTTTTCCCCCCAACTCCCCACCCCTCCCCTAGATGGCAGGATATCCACTACATGTTAGTTATGTTAAAATATTGGCAAATAGAATATATGTATACATATTTCCAAACTTATCATTGTTGTGCAAGAAAAATCTTATCTACACAAACGATATATCAGATAAAGGAAACATAATGTAAGCAAACATCAATCAAGGAGTATGAGAATGTTATGTTGTGGTCCACATTTCTCATCCCTCTCTCTGGGTGTATATGGCTATCTTCAGTGAACAATTGGAGGTGGTTTGAAACATTTCATTGTTGAAGAGAGCCATGTCCATCAGAATTAATCTTCATATAGTACTGTTGTTGCCGTGTATAATGATCTCCTGGTTCTGCTCATTTCACTCAGCATCAGTTCATGTAAGTCTCTCCAGGCCTCTCTGAAAACATCTTGCTGGTCATTTCTTACAAAACAATAACATTCCATAATATTCATATACCATAATTTATTCAGCCATTCTCCAATTGAAGGGCATCTACTCGATTTCCAGTTTCTAGCTACTACAAAAAGGGCTGCCACAAACATTCTTGCACATGTGGGGCCTTTTCCTTTTTTTATGATTTCTTTGGGATATCAGCCCAATAGAAATGCTGCTGGGTCAAAGGGTATGCACAGTTTGATAACTTTTTGAGCATAGCTGCAAATTGTTCTCCAGAATGGCTGTATTCGTTCACAGCTCCACCAACAATGCATCAGTGTCCCAGCCCTCCCACAACCCCTCCAACATTCATCATTAACTTTTCCTGTCATTTTAGCCAATCTGACAGGTGTGAAGTGGTACCTCAGGGTTGTCTTGATTTGCATTTCTCTGATCAACAGTGATTTGGAGCACCTTTTCATATGACTATAAAGAGTTTTAATATCATCCTCTGAAAATTGTCTGTTCATATCCTTTGACCATTTATTGATTGGAGAATGGCTTGAATTTTTATAAATATGAGACAATTCTCTATATATTTTAGAGATGAGACCTTTAACAGAACCCTTGAATGTAAAGATGATTTCCCAATTTATTACTTCCCTCCTAATCTTGTCTGCATTGATTTTGTTTGTACAAAAACTTTTTAACTTAATATAGTCAAAGTTATCTATCTGGTTTTCAATTAAGAGTTCCAGTTCTTCTTTGGACATAAATTTATTCCATCTCCATAGGTCTGAGAGGTAAACTATATTACATTCCTCTAATTTACTTATAGTATCACTCTTTATATCCAGATCATGAACCCATTTAGATCTTATCTTGGTATGTGGTGTTAGATGTGGGTCAAGCCCTAATTTCTTCCACACTTCCACTAGGTTTCTTGAAAGATAGAGTAATAGAGATATTTGTTTTATAGTCCCCTGCTAAAAATACATGCATTATACAATAGGGATAGGTATACTCACTAAAGGAGTTTGCTGTCATTGTGAGAAATACTCAGCAGAAATACTCAAACCTCTCTACATAGTGAGGTCACTAGATGTTCTTATTTTTAAATCTCAAGTTTGAGTGCATCAAGCCCTAAAATGTTGAAGAATCTTCTAAATTGTTTCTGTAATTAATCAAAAGATATTTGACTTAACTAGCTACACAGGAAAAACAAAATGGATGAAAAATGCCCATTGTCTAGATGAGCACTTAAATGGAAAAAATTATTCTTAGCTTACTTTAAAAAATAAAACAAAACCAAAAACAGGCAGTGAGCTGAAGTTGAGGCCTTGGTTTACAAACCCCTAATTTTGGACTATATATAGTTGGAATAAACTGCCAGAAAAGCTCATCAATTAGTAATCTTCAACAGATCCTGAAAATAATTATCTAGGCATAACTTGGAACAGAAAGAAAAACATAAACAATAATAAGATGCTTTTTCTCTAAACTTCTCTCTGAAACAGAAGCCCACTTTTAAAGATCTATATTCTTCTAGTAGTGTGGTATAGATGTGAGATATTGAGCACTACTGTATATGAAGAAATAAAATTGAATGTCATGCAAAAAGCATTAGAGATGAACTCAGAGCAGTGTGGTAGTCATACATAGGCTGCAATGAATTGTAAATGAGGGAAAAACTTCATAATGATTGTTATCAGAGGAATGAATTCCTGGAAAAAAGAGAGACACATAATGGACATGGGAAAAGTAGTGAAAGTGAGGGATAATAACTAGATAGTCCTCATGCTTCATTGATATCCATGAATTGTGAAGAAAGCTGGATGAATGCCTCAAAGAAAAATATAATTTTGTTTTAGGGCCATAAAGGCTCTCAAAAAGATTTTTAAAAATCAAGAGTTGGGTTGACAGGAGGAGTAGGTTTGGATGGGTTTTGATTTGAATTGTTGAAAGGCATTAATATCAGTGTGATCAAAGAATCATCAGGATCTTATCTTACATGGTGCTTTTTGAGAAGCTTATTTATAAAAAAATAATCTTTTTGTTATAAGCACTTTTTTTAAACCTTCCCCATATTGCATAGGAAGCATCTCTGACTCAGAATTAAAAGTGATTTGTCCAAGTTCACTCAAAGTGACAGAACCAGCTTTCTGATTGTTCCACTGATATCTATAAATATATTTCTGTGTGTCATTGGAACAGATCTTCCTGACTCCCTATTAGGTAGAGCAAATGTGAAGGACTACAAGTTTTGATTATACTAAACACTATCTAGTGGAAGGAGGGAGATCACCAGCTGGGGCAGTAGAGGACCTTAGGGAGGCAGGAATGGAAATGAATTATGGGAGAGCAGAGGGAGAGGGATAGGGAGAAATTTGGGGACTCAAGACAAAGCTTGATTTTTTTTTTCGTTTTATCATGTGCTGACTCTGATTGTAAAATCTAGGGAAAAAAGGGAAGACTAACTGTAGCCTTTTAAGTTTTCCCAGTAATAAAATGAGACATTTCCTACTAACTCTCTAAGGGGAACATTGTCTAAGTTGATTAACTCTGTAAATGTCCAGGCCTTAGACAGTTGTAGGAATATATTCTGTCAAGAAGGAAAAGAAAGAATCAGAACAATGCTTAAAGGCAGAGAAAAGCAGAGAACACAAAATTGTTGTTTGCCATCTGCCCTTTTACCAGGGGATTCTTTTACAGCAGGATGTGAGCAAGATCTTTGAGGGTTTCTTGTGCTTAGATTCAGAGGAAAGAATAAGGAACAGTGGATGAAAGCTGTAAGGAGGCAGATTAAGGAAGGACTTCTTAATGATCAAAATGGTTCCCTAATATACAAAAGCATGGTTTCCCCAATGCTTGCAGATCTTCAAGCAATGACTGCATATCTTCAAGCAATGACTGCGTAGTAAATCACAAATGTGGTAGAAGGGCTTTATCCACTGTGGTAGGGATTCATCTTGATGTCCCTAAAGGTCATTTTCAAAACACAGATTCCAGATTCCTATTTTAATGAATTATATGTCAGCTAATTTATTATTATTTTTTAAAATAAGAAAAATAGCATCACCCACCTACCTCATGAGACATAGCTAGTGGCACAGTGGATAGAGCACTGGGCCTAAAATCAGGAAGGTTCATCTTCTTGAGTTCAAATCTGTCCTCAGATAGTTACTAGCTATGTGACCGTGGGCAAAAAAGTTAACTGTGTTTGCCTCAGTTTCCTCATTTGTAAAATGAGCTGGAGAAGGAAATTGTAGGCCATTCCATTATCTTTGTCAGGAAAACCCTAAATGGGGTCATGAAAAGTTGGATACAACTGAAGTAACAACAACCTACCTCTTGGAGTTGTGAGGATCAAATGAAATAAAATATTAAAAATATTTGGCCACCCTTAATTTCTTAAACCCTTTAAACCATTATCACCATCCTCTTCCTCATCCCTGTTACCTGGACTACCGTAAAGGCCTTTTAACTGGCTTCTTTACCTCCAGTTTCTTTTCCTTTTAATCAAACGTTTACGTGTCTAACGATATAGTATTGTTAATTCACAGGACTGTTTGTCATTTTCTGCTCCAGAATCTTTTAGGATCTTCCCAATGACCACCATTTAAAATGCAAGCTCTTTAACATTGCATTCAAGGCCCTCCACAATCTTTCTCCACCCTGTCTTTGCAACCTTATTTTCCATTAATCTGGTACATTTTATGTTCCTAAGTACTTACTGTTTTTTCATCTTAAGCTTTTTATCTCTACCATGTGGATCATACTTAGTTTGAATGTCCTCCTCTATTTACCTGATTGAAATCTTACCTTCAGCCAAAGCCCAGCTCAGATGTCCCAGGAAGTCTCCCCTGATTGTGTTTGCTAAGAAGGCAGTGTCTTGTCATGAAATAAACAAAAAATCTTGTAATTAGAAAACACAGTTGTCAAGCTTACTTTGTGACTTAACTGTATGATGCTGGACATATTACTTTCCTTACTTATTTTCATCTATTAAATAAGAGTTTAGAACCAAAAAATCCTTAAGGTCTCTTTCCATTCTAGATTTTATGAATGTGATCTTTCCCTCTTCAAGTTATCCCAGAGAACATTGTTTAGAGCTCTGCTTTAGCCCCTATTTTATTTTTCATTTTTTTCCATACTGATTTAACTGTGTGCTCTATTTCCCTAGCAATTCTTGTTTCCCCAAAATTCAGTGTCTTAAAAAAAAACAAAAAACAAAAACAACTTTGTATCCCAACACCTATTTTAAGATAGACATTAGCTAAGTGTTTGTTGTATAAATGAATGAAGAAAACCTCTCCCTGTTCCCAAGTCACCCTTCCAGAGCATTTGAAATTCCTTCATCTGAATTATATTCAGTGTTTAGCAACTGCTGTCTTTAAAAGTAATTTTTAAAAAATATGTTTCTGCAGCCATTATTGGCTATTAACACCCTGATGCAAATTCGTAGCATTGTGGAATTTAAAGATGGAATAGACCTTGGAAGTGATCTAGTCTAATATATTCACTTTAGAGATAAGGAAACTGAAGGTTAGAGAAATGAAATCTCTCCATGTTAAATAGGAGGGCCACAAGCCGAACCCCAAAGCCCCACCTTCACATTCAGTGCTTTTTTCCACTAAAAGTTTATTTTTGTTATAGCATTCCATCTCCTACTTCCCTTTCCCTCCCCAAATATCCTAATATAGAAGGGAAGGAGAATCAAATAGAGGGACTAAGAAATAACCTTCTGTTTTAAATTTTTAGGGGGAGAAGGGAGAAGGGAGATATAGCACTCATGGAGAAAGAGGCCAAACAGACCATATAAATTTCGGAGATTAAGCATGTTAGACATATAGCAAAGATTAGATAAAATGGGAAACACTATTTACAAAATTGAGTGAGTGAATTCAGAGCACAGGGCCTTGACATCAGAAGACAAATTAATAACAAGGAGCCTGGGCATCTGAAGTGAGAGTAATTCAAAGGAAAAGAAAGTAGAGAACTTGAGATGGCGGTAAACACAATGACTTCCTCTCCAAATCTTTGCCCGTATCATGGTCCAGAAGAGGGGTAGAAAAGGTATGGAGCTAGTTCGGTGCAATTATCTCCCCTCCTCTCTTATGGATTTGGAGAATTCAGGTTTGAAATTAGTATAAAAGTTGTATTAAATGGTCTTCCCATTCGGCTGTCTTCCATTGATGGAAGACTTATTTAAAGTGGAACATTATATCAACTCATGAGATTCATGGTGCTCCTAGGAAAATACCTTTAGAGACATGAGGCACCTTCCAGGTCATTGAGCCCACCATCTTATTTTATAGATATTAGAGAGTGCCCAGTTGTATAGCACCGAGGATACATATCAATCAAAAAGGAGGCGGTCAATAATGGAGTGAAAGCAGAGTACCAGACAGAGAAGCAGGGGGCTGCACTGACATTCAGGATGTTAAAGACCCAAAGGACCATGAGCATGATTGGTGGTTTTTTTGTGGATGATTGATGGAAAAGTGTAGACTGAAAATATGTGGATGAACTGTCATTAATACCAGTGGAGGGAGTGCCTCGTTGATGAATCATTGTTTTATGTAAATGCCAAAGTAGTAAAGAAATATTGACTGATTCATCATTAGCAATCATTTAATAATTGTTTCATGCTCAGCAATAAAAATCTTTAAGAAGATGAGCAGGAGGAGGAGGGTGATTGCAGTGAAGAGGTCCCAAGGGTCATCCAGATTTCCTATGACTGGGTTAGAGGAAGCAACAAGGCTTAGTGGAAAGAGGACCGTGTTAGTGATTAGAAGGTCATCCTCTCCCAAACTGAGTGGTTTGTTTTCATTGGACTTATTTTCCATTCTGCACCTCAAAAATATTTTATGTGTTCATCTGTGGAAACCTAGCCATTTAAAGATCCTGTCAAAAGATCCCATGGCTTCTGACTTAAGCTAAGCAAAACCCAGAAATGGAACCATTAGAAGATGCTTGTAAAATGGAGCTGCTTTGGACAAATTGGCTAAAATGATTTTTAAAGGTAACCAAAGTCACTCCACTGTGGAGTGTCATTCGTCTTTTAGAGTTCTTATTATATGGTTGTAATTTTTTAATCACGGGGCACCTGCATGGCTCAGTGCTGAACTTAGAGTCAGGGATCCAAGTTCAGATTTAACCACAGACCCTGAGCAAGTCATTTAACTCTGTTTGCTGTAAACAGCTGGAGAAAGAAATGGCAAAGCACTCTGGTATTTTTGTCAAAAAAGCCCCATAATGGGGCCAAGAAGAGCAGGATACGATTGAACAATTTTTAAGCATAGATGCCAGACAGTGACTCAGGGAAAGTCACTTAACCCCATTTGCCTCAGTTTCCTCATCTGTAAAATGAGCTAGAGAAGAAAAATGGCAAAACAGTCTGGTGTCTTTACAAAGAAAACCCCAAATTGGGTCATGAAGAACTGGACATGTCAATCCTGTTCTTCAGCAGCACAGTCAAAGGAAGACACAAATAAACGACAAACTTGGGAAGAGAGAAAAGCAAGAGACAAGTGCCTGGAGGCTGGATATCCTCAGAAGACCTTCCCACAGATAAATCTGGAAACATTTACCATGGGCATTAGGAAGCTTGCAGGGATCTACTCATTGAAGATGAAACCCAAAGCCCATTGGCATAAAAAAGTCTCACCCCGAGCTCCAGGCAACAGCCAGCAGGCTCCTGCAGATACCAACCTTACATGGAGAGCTGAGGATTTCGGTTTTGGCAAGCAGGGAGGGCGAGGTTCCAGTGACCTTCAGGGAGCGCGCTATTTTTGTAATCTCGTTAGTGCCCAAAAACTCCGTGGGCACCAAATGCAGATTGGGCTCCTGCGGGGGCAAAGGCTTCGGGGGCTCAAGGAATACATGTCTACTGGAGGGCTGGGCAGGGAGAACTGAATGTTCCCTAGAAAAATGGAATATGTGTTTCAAGAAGAAAGCAGAAGCAAAAGGAATAGGAATTGCAGAGGAGAATACCAGCCTGTATCTGGGGCTTTAGGGGTGGAAGAGAGCAAAGGGGAGAAGTGCCATCAAGTTACAGGATGGAATATGGAATCGGAAGGCTTTGCTTCGTGTCAAAGGCCCAGAGTGAAGTCAAGGAGCAGCTAAGTGACCTGGGACGGCAAAGCTGTAGTTAGGGTAGTTATCCCTGAGTGTGAGGGGAGAAGCAGAAGCAAGAGCAAGAGAGCCTGCCTGGCCAGAAGAAGGAAATGGATCGTGTATACAGTGATCATAAATGCTTTGGGAATCAAATATTATGTACTTACTATTTGTAGAACTAAACTGAAGAGGGCTCAAGAAGCAGATCACAAAACTGGTATATGGGCTTGATGGAGTGGGCAATGAAGATTTCACTGTGTTGACTTCTGCACCAGTCCCTTGCCCCTCCTCCTCCATTTCCCTCTCACCCCCCTATCCCTCGTCGCCGTCTCGCTCCCGTTTCTGATAATGGAAACCTTGGGATGAAAGGAACCTTCAACAGAATTTGGGAAATTTGGCTGTCAGCAAGCTGGGCCAAGAACTGTGCAAGGGGCTACATGTACACATAAAAAAAAGATAATTCCTGTCTTCTAGGATCTGATCTTCTGCCCTTAGTAGTGTCTTCCCATCTCTGGCCACAGGAAATAATTATGTTTCACTTCTATCTTCTCAGGAAACTTGGCTGATTTTTCAACTGGAGATCTTTTTATTTATATTATTATAATAATTACACACACACAGATATATATATATATATATATTTATATAGTTTTTTTTAACTTTCCTTATTAGAAGTTGAATCAATTCATACAAATCTCTTCATGTTTCTTCAATTCCTCATATTAATGCTTTGTAGAGTAAACTATACTTGTGCCAGACCCTTAATGTCCTTTTGTGAAACAGCTAGAGAAGTCAAAGGTCACGGGCACATGCTCAAGTATTGATGATGGGCTTGAACTGTAGCTCATGAAGGGACTTGTATGAAAAGGAACATGCGTGTTGGGGTAGGATCAGCCACAAAGAGCTTCCCGGAAATGGCACTCTGTTTTCCTGACTGTCGGTCAAACTGTGTTTGTGTGACTTTGGAAATCATCAAGTTCAACACACAATGGCCAGTCATCACTGGTGGCATCTATAAAATGGCAGAAGGAAATGGAGACATGTCTCCTCAGAGGCCAGGCTGCTGAAGCTTTTTCTTGGGAACTTATAGAAGAGGAAGAGAGCAGAGATTCCGCAGAAGGTCTCCTGCTCTGGTGTATAGCTCTCAAAGGTCAGGGCCCCACCTCGTTGTGGGAGCACCCTCAAGGACTTGGGATCCAACGACCCCAGTCATGTCTCCTCATGTCCTTAATTCCTGGGGGTAGAGTTTTCAGCGCCAGGCAGAACTGCTGAAAATGCACAGGGCATCTCCGTGTCCCAAACACTGACTCTCTGGGCACTGTTCCCAAGGGGATCCCAACCAGTCAAGTACATAAAATAGACACATTCCCAAAGGATGGCCGGAGTGTTCCGAGTGAAGCTTCTGCCCCGGCCACTCAGGCCTGTGGACCTCACTGGGCTCCTAGCTCGCCGTCCTCACGACTCTCGCTAGCTAAAAAATCACGACCCAACTTCCTGAAGAACACGCCAGCAAGCTCCCTGTTCTCATCAGCTTTGAATCCTGGCTTTATCACTTTTTGTCTGGGTGAACTGGAGCAAATCTTTTGGCCTCTTCAAGGCTCAGTTTATTCATAAAATGAGGAAATTGGTCCAAATGACCCCAAAGGTCTCTTCCATTTCTACATCTCTGAGCCACATTGTGCCTTTGGACAAGCCAGGAATAGTGTTCCAAATGTCTTTCCTCCTCAGAAATTTATTCTTTCTATCCTTCTACCCCTTTTGTCTAGAACTCATTCAGTAATTTATTCAGCAAACGCTTATTAAACACCAACGTTTTGCACAGTCCTATACCAGGCAGTAGGGAAACAAAGATGGAGTGAGATAGACCCTATCCTGAAAGAGTTAACCCTAACAAAGACAGGATACATATGCAAATAGTAATAATTCTGGGCAAATTTATAGCACTTGAGCTTTTGACACCATCAGTCAGTCAGTAAATAAGTTGGAAAAGAACTTTGCATATATGATTTCATTTGATTTTCACAGCATCCCTACTGGGTCATTATTACAGGTATTATTGTTTGCATTCTACACATGGGAACACAAATCCGGGGAGTGTCAAAGACTTTCCCTTGTATATACAATTAGGAAGATCCAAAAACGAGCTATGAACTCGGGTCTTCCTGCCTCTAGAATCCATTTCTCCTACCAGAACTAAACTATCAGATAAGACTAACTGGACAGGAGAAAGCCAAATATCATATTGTGAAGAGAGGGAAAAGGGGAGGGGAAGAGTGGAGGGAATGAGAGGAAGGGAGAGAGGGGAAGAGGGAGAGGGAAATCACTTGAAGGTGTAAGAAATGGCTTCCTGGAGGAGGATCATAGAGAAGAGAAAAATACAAATAAAGTTAGGACAGGAATTAGGAACACCCATTCCAAAGAAAGGGAATGGAAAGCTGCAAAAGTGCAGAGAATGAGTTGAGAACAAAAAAAGCAAGTAGATCGTTGTGGATTGGAGGGAATGACAGAACTAGCCAAGTAAACCTTCAACCCAACTGTGGCAGAGCCTTAGATGAATTTGTACCAGATTTGTTATATGTGGAAAAGCAAGTGGAGATTTCTGGATCGAGACATAAGCAGTGCTGGGAACTGTGCACTCTACAGGTTTCTGACAGCTTTGAGGAGAATCCATTAGAGAGTGGATAGTTGGGAGACTAGAAGACCCCTTAGTCTTTTGCAGTAGTTTAATGGTGATCTAGGATGGTAGTAGTGGGAACAGAAAAGAGAATAATGCAAGGAATAGGGTGGAGGAAAGAGACAATGAGTGGTACAGACCCCACAGCCAACTCTTCTGGACTTCCAATCTGGCCTCAGACACTCACTAGTTGTGTGATTCTGGCTCTCAAACTCCCACCTCTCCAGCATCTGCTTTTTCTCTCTGCTACCTTTCTAGTCTCATTCCCCTTCCCAGTGATAGTCGTCTTCTTGTCATTCCTCAAACGTGACAGCCAGTTTTCTGACACCATGTTTTCTCCCTGGGTCTCCATAGTTGCAATACCCTTTCTTCTATCACCTCTACCTGCTGGTTTCCCAGTTCATATTCCACCTTCTATAGTATTCCTTTCCCAGTTATCTCCACCTACATCAGTCTTCCCTCTGAGATAGATTGCCTTCTACTTGTATTTGCTTTGTGAATACAATTCTGGCCACATATTGTCTTCCTTATTAGAATGTGAGCTCTCCCAGAGCAGAGATCGTGTTTTTGCCTTTCTCTCTTTCCCCAGTACTTATCACCAAGTTGAATATATAATAAGTATTTAATAAGTGCATGTTGACTGCCTCACTGACTGAGTCCATGGAGACAAATGTGAGTGATAAGGAAATTAGGAAATAGGTAAGTTAAAAGGAGAGGAACATTTAGGAGGATGAGAATGTGAAAGAGATGACTTCAATTTTGTGCATGTTTAGTCTGACATGCTGAGAGGACATTCAGGGACAGATCCATATCAATCAAGTAGTTGGAGATGCAGATCTGGAGCTTAGAGATGAGATCTAGGTTGGGCATGGAGAGTTGGGATTTATCCACAGGTAAAAAGACATTGAAAACAAGAGAATATAGTAGCTCAGCATAGAAAAAAAAATGTTTAAGGAGAGCCATGCAAAAGTAGGATGGGCAGCTCTGGGACTAAGTAAATGGGCTCTGTGCTCACCCACTCTGCCACCCCTCAATGAAAGTCTTCAAGTAAAGGCTTGATGACCACTTGTTTTATTTATTGAAGGAGAGATTCTTGTTCAGGTGTGGGTGGGATGAGCGACAGCCAAATTCCTTTATAACTCTGTGATTCACAGGTAATTAAAGAATATTGAGGGCAGTGCCTTAGGGATATCCATGGATAGGTAGTGGGAAGAGGAAGGGAAGCCAGTGAAGAAGCCAAAGGAGAAGTGGCCAGAGAGACAGAATAAAAATCAAGAGATTGAGAACAACCTAAAGAAGTGGAGATTCCAAAATGGCGAATATGATAGAAAAATTAAAGAGGGTAAAGACCAAGAAGTAGCATTTGTAAAAATTAATCCATTGGCAACATTTGAGAATAAAAAAAACAACAAAAGAAATGAGAAAAATAACAAAATGTAGTTTTTCTTAAAAATTTTTCTTTTAAAAAAATTCTCCCTCCCTCCCTTCTTTCCCTGTAAAATTAACTTAGTTTATATAAGCCAATATAGATGAGATAAAGACCATAAGATAAAACATGCTTAAAGAATAGGATTGGTAGGGAAGGAGGATTCATTTTTTAAGAGAAAGAGGTAGATATCTTACTTGTATTGCTAGTTTTAAAAATAAACATTGGAATATTTGTGAGGCTATGAAGTGGATCTACTTGATTGAATCAGAAATAATTCCCCTGATAATATAATGAACATTGTGGGTGTTTAGTATTTTTCATATAAAAAGGAGAAAAACATGTAGGAAGTATAAGACATTCCTTGCTATAATTAGTATTAATTAAGCCATTATTCGAACTTGGGATCTACTGTTGAACTCCATAATCAGAAATTCATTTGCCAATTGGCTTCCATGGTAAACAAAGAAGAGTCTTGGTGCATCCCTCAAAAATACCAAATTAGGGCTCGGGAGATATAGGTTCAAGTCCTTTAGCTCTGTGAACTTGAATAAATCAATTCATCTCTATATTTTACTTTCTCATTTATAAAATGAGAAATCATTAGTAGATTCTTTACCCTTTTTATATTTTACAATTTGTTAAATTATTCAGAATAATGTTTTGAAATGCTTAAAACAAAATATATAGAATCACAAAGAAAACCAATTATATTTATATAGTCATATATACATATATACATTATGTATACATATACATTGTATATGTACATACAAGCATATATGTTCATCTCTTACACTCATACACATGTCTACATATTTAAAAGTTCATAGACCTCCCAAATTTAGAACCTTTAGAATAGATGATATCTAAGACCCATTTCTGTGCAAATGCTCTCTGATTCTAGATACTTAAATTAGGTAGATGTCTGCACATGGCTTTGTGGCTAATCCTGGAATGAGAGACTTTCCTAAAGTTCTATGCTTTTTTGTGATTGTATAATTTTTGTTTAGGCATAAGTAGGAAAAAAAATTCCTTTAAAGTATCTAAGCTGAATCTAATTTATGTTTTTTTCCCCAAAATAAAATCAAGTTTTAAATCCTATTTTGGGTTACAACAATCTGTTTACTGTTTTGCCATACTTGTTTTTCAACTTTCTATAGCTCCTTCTAAGGATAACGCATTGCTTTCAAAGATACATTACTTTCTCTTTTTGGAAAAGGGATGCAACTGAATCTTGAAAGCAGAGAACGGAGAGTCCTGTATCTCCAAATCACTGTGCGCATGAGAAGGGAGTTTAAGTTAGGAATTGAGTGGGGGTGGTTGGGAGATTCGTTTTCACAAACTCATTTAGTATTTAAGCTCTTTGCATGAAAATTGTCATGGACTGATATAGTTGCTAAGAAAATAAGCACAATATAGAAATATATACATATGGGGCATCGGCTGGGGTGACTAGAAAGCTTCCTCCCCAAATTTTGTTCTGATAGCCATTACAATACGAGAATCAGAAGCTTTAAATTCTATAAGATGTAGGAAATTCATGGAAGGCCACAGAAATCTTTGTCAAGATTTTTTGGTTTACGGTTCCAATTGTTCAGTGAAGAAAGCCATATACACCCAGACAGAGGGATATGAAATGTGGACCACAACATAACATTTTCATGCTTTCTATTAATATTTGCTTTCATTATGTTTCCCTTCTCAGTTTTTTTTCCTTGTAGATCCGATTTTTCTTGCACAGCAAGATAACCGAAAAAATATGTAAACATGTATTCGATTTGTCAAGTATTTTAACATAATTAACATGTAGTGGATTTCCTGTCATCTAGGAGAAGGCCGGGGACTGGCGGGGGGGGGGGGGAATTTGTAATAGAAAGCTTTGTAAGGGTCAGTGTTGAAAAATTACCCATACATATGTTTTGCAAATAAAAAGCTTTAAAAAAAAAGATTTTTTTTTGGTTTAAGAAATGGTAAAAAAGGCTATAGTGACTAGAGTTTTTTTTTAATCTAGAAATGTTAGTAACATATTACTAACAACCTTCAAATAATTTGTATTCAAGGTAGAGCGTCTTTAAGAAAGGAGAAAGGAGTATATGCTGATCAGTGAGCTAGTTCTGGCCAGCACAGCCCTCTTCCAGCTCATACTGTTCCTCCGATTTTCTCCTAGAGGGGTGTCAGTGGGACATTCATCAGACATGGTAGATTATCACAGAAGGATGTTAGTAGCCATGTTCTTTAGAATTAGAGGTTGGTTTTGTCCTGATCTTCTTGAACCAAAGTATACTTTCTCCACTGGGTGCTCTATATCAGTATATGACTTGACCACACAATCTCTGTGAGTCCATCATTCATCCCTTAACGATGTTGCAGGAATTGTGTTTATGAAATATAGTACCAGAACCTTGGAGATAATATTTCCATGGGGACATCTTTTTGGTTGACTTGTCCTGAATTAGTTTTAATTTGTGGACATCACACAAGAAATAAGAGTAGTTCCAAGAAATTGAAGGAAAAGGAAGAAAAAGAAATGCTAGTCAAAAGCTGGCTACAAAACAACCATACCTTTCCCCCATTCCTCTTTTTACTTATTTGGGACAAATGCAGAGTTATTTGGAGTATTTAATTAATCCTTTTTTCAGTGCAGGTATTTTAGGAATAGGTAGATGTACAAGTCAGACCAACAAAGAATGGAACCTATTCTAGGAATATTGTTGTTCATTCTCTGTTTTTGAAGAGAACCAATGATATCATGGGGGGATGGCTTGACTTGCATGTAAATTATATTAAATGAGGCAGAATTGCACAAGTCATCAGCTTCACAATCTCCAAGAGTCATCAACGTCCAGTGGCGAGATCAAAGTCTAAGCGGCCACACATCTGATGATGGTCCAGAATGCAGTGGACAACTCTTACATTTCTGATGTCTAAGCTAACTTGAGCATTGCACAGAGCCTGCTTTAGTCACCTCCATGGCCAATGGAATTGTTTTCATCCACCCATTCTATTGTAAGAAGTCTTCATATGATTAGGGGTAAATATCCTTAGAACTCATCAATGGCTATAAGGACTGTTGGTTACCCTTAACCTGAGTTAATCAATCTGCCAAGATGCTTTTCCTGGGATATGAGCAGATTGTGAGTTCTTGTTCCCAAAGCTTAGATATGTGGATTTATTAAACACTAGATTACTATGCTCTTTTACTGTGGTGTATTGAATACTTATTCTTTTCTACTGATTCACCACTCTATTTCTTAATGACAGATTTTTTTGATGATTGGCACTTGATAAGATAATTTAAAATCTGGCATTTATAAGCTGCCTTCCTTCAAATGTTTTTTCATTGATTAGTGTGATATTCTTGACCTTCTGTTCTGGTTGAATTTTGTTCTTCCTTGTTTGTTTCTTATATATGAGATAATCCTCCCTTCTCCCACTATATTCCTCTTTCTCATCCATCCATTTTTTTTGAGATTATCCCAACATAATTCATTTCTTCCCAGGCATTCTGTTTATATAAGAATTCTTTTAACTGACATAATAATTATCAATAATGTCCTTAGGAGTTTTCTTTCTTTCTATCTATCTATGCATCAATCATCTTCCCATAAAGAAATGTAAACAGTTTAACCTTGTTGATTCCCTTATAATTTCTCTTTTGTATTAAGCTTCCCCCCCCCCCGCTTTCTTGATATTTGTATTTGAAAGTCAAATTTTCTGTTATTTGGACTTATCATTGGAAATGCTTGAAAGACCTCTATTTCATTAAATATTCATTTCCCTGAAGGATTACATTCAGGTTTTTTTTTTTTTCCTGGTAGGTTAATCATGGTGTAGTCCTAGCTTTTTTGTTATCTGTAATATTATATTCCAATCTCTTTACTCCCCTAAAATTAGAGCTACTAGAACTTGTGTGACCCTGCCTGTGACTTTATTGTATTTGAGTAGTCTCTTTCAGGATACTAGCAACATTTTTTCTTTGACTTGGGAACTCTGAAATTTGGCTATAATATTACTGGGAATTTTCTTGGGTGGTTTTTGTTTTCGAAGGTTATTGGTGCATCCTTTCAATTTCTATTTTGTCCTTTATTTATAGAACATTTATTTTATGTCTATAAGATATCAGGAAAGCTTTCATTTATAATTACTTAAAATGTGACATCTGGGCACCTTAATCACAACTTTCCTGCAATCTAATAATTCTTAAATTATCTCTTCTCAAAACATTTTCCAGGCCAGTTGTTTTTTGATGATATATTTCACACTTTATCCTATTTTTCTTGCTTTTTTATTCTTTTTGGTTGGTTTCTCATGGAGTTGGTACCTTCCAAGTACCCAGTCCTAATTTTTAAAGAATTATTTTCTTCATTGAGATTTCGTAATTCTTTTCCATTTGTCCAATTTTGCTTTTTTTTTTTAAAGAAAATTTTCATTAGTGAAGTTTTGTGCCTTTTTGGCCAAGCTATTTGCCTTTTTACAATTTTCTTTCCTTGCTCTCATTTCTTTTCCTAATTTTACCTCTACCACTCTTAATTTGTTTTTTAAAAAAATTTTAGCTCTACCAAAAATTCATGTTAGATTTGCATCTGATTTGAAGTTTTTGGATGCTTTGCTTGTATATGTTTTGCCATTGTTATCTTCTGAGTTTTGTCTCCATTTTCCCTCTCATTACAGTAGATTTTTAAGGTTAGATTCTGTTTTTCATGGTTTACTCATTTTTTCCCAGTTTATTTCTTGATGTTAAAGTTGAGCTCTATTTTGGGGGTGGGCTTTGGTGGTGGTTAGGACTTTTGTGCTATTCTTTTCAGAGTTAGTTCTGGGAATCAGAGAGATTTTGGTGCTTCCAAATTAGTAATATCTTGGGAGAGGCTTGGTCACTGCTTTCTTTTTCTTCATATAATATAAAGACTATGATGATTTCATCAGTTTGGAACCAATGCAGATCAGAAAATGTTCTGTAACTTATTATTTTAGAGAGTATCATGGTGACAATAAAAAATAAATTATTTTCTTTCATGCATATAACTATTTGTCAATACAGTTTCTAAACCCAGAATTCTTGACTTTAAATCAGCCTAAATCCACTATAGCATAATATTCCTCAGCACATTAGCTATAAGAAATAAAACACAAAGAAATACCTTTTCTAAAAATCTCATGATTTTGCCATTATCATCAAATGGGTCAGTAACAGAATTTAAGATAGAATGGAAAGGATACATTTCTGCCTTATCACTATTATTCCTTTGTTTCAATATGTTTTCAAGATGGATAGTGGTCATGTGACATCTCCATATTTGTAAGCATCTAACTAGTGTTATGTCCTACTTATGTAGAACTTTTCCAATTATGTAACCTTCTGATGTCTCAGTGTGAGCTAGGGTAAATATTATTAAATTTTGTAGATAAATTTTTATTTTATCTACATATAAATATTTTATCTACATAAAATTATTAAATTTTGTAGATGAGGAAATTAAGGCTTGATAAGCTTAAACATGGCTACCCAAAGATTGCAGAGCTAGATGGTAATCAGATTTGGAACCTGAGTCTACCAAGTCCAAGTTTAATGCTATTAAAATGGTCATTTGTTACTCAAACAATAGTGTGAAAATGCCAGTTAGTGTGGTCAAACCCCCGAGATGAAGGCTTTCCATGTATTTCCATTAGAGACCCAGCATTTCCATCTGCAGGTGGCCTTCATCTTGTGGCTGAGAACTTGCATTTATTTCATAAGAAATCCACCAAGGAGGCTGTTGATCTCTTAAGATGAAGCTGTGAGAGCCGAGAAGCGACCTGTTGATCAGTTGAGTTGGTTACAGTCAAACACTGCCCACTTATGCCTAATAATAATCCTGTGATTTCATCCAAGGAGGGCATCAGTAGCCTACAGCAAATGCTAACACCGTTTCCATGGTGTCATATTTGGCATTGGGGATTTTTCTACAAGAACATAGGATCCTAACTCAGGGATGGGTGCAGAATCCATGTCGGTGTTTGCCAGAGGATGCATCAGAATTTTTGGCCCTCGTACAAGCAGCCTCCAATCATAGAAACAGACCTAAGTATACAAAGCCAGTTTTATTTCTCTGGTCATGGTTGGTGGCTACCTATGCAGTGGGATTTGAAAAACATATCCTGTCCTTGATTCTCTTACCTGTTTAATTCCTGAGATGTCACCATTGGGATTCACCAATTAGGTGGGACAAAAGTTTGCATTCTAGGTGGTGATCATGGGCAAATCATTCACAGGTTCTGATCTTCAGATTTCCTGTTATAAAATGGGGCTAGTGATGATAACCTTAGTTCAGAAGAGATAACCTTCATAAAGTGCTTTGTCAGCCTTAAAACCCTATGCTAATGGTGCCATTGTGACAGCTTTGTGACTTTATTTTTCATTACAAAGCTACTTCTAATACTCTGGAATAAGCCTCATAGGAATAAAAAATCCTGGCAGCAGGGAGCTCCCGGCCCCCCAGGAATGCCCTGGAGGAGAGCAAAGCTGCAAGGATGGATGCTTAGAGGACCCCCCAAGGGGAAGGGAATGAGACTCATGAGTGCTACAGGAGGGGGCCAGAGCGTGATGGCTTTGGATCCAGACTCATGATGGACAGGCAAGAATGATGGGCATGAACCTTAGTTACTTGGTCCCTTTCTTCTTCTCATTGACCTTTTCCTGCTTCTGTGAATTGATCTCTCAGTCCCTGAGTCACTTTGCTTTTTCATGTTCCCACAGACAAGCTCCTACTGGTTACCAGGAGTCATGACTATGGCAGTAGCATAGGCTCTGGAGACAGAAGTGGCCCTAGAATCAGGAGGGCCTGAGTTCAAATCTGAACCCAGACACTTATTAGTTGTGTGACTCTAGGCAAGTCACTCTATTTGCCTCAGTTTCCTCATCTGTAAAATGATCTGGAGAAGGAAACAGCAAACCACCCCTTATCATTTTGGAGAAAATCCCAAGCAGAGTCATGAAGAGTCAGAAACAAATAATCAAGAAAGCAACAGCAAAGTGTTACTAGTGTTTTGAATCGCCGTCCAAAGTTGTCTTTTCAAAAAGCATCCACTTCTGAAAGAAAAAATGAAATTCAGATAAGCAGAAAAGCTTTGGAAGCTATACATTGAACTTAGTATACACTTTAAAAGAAAATCAGTAAAGATAATGGATAACTGAAATTCAACTTATCATCTTTTTTTGTTCTGCTATGAATATTGAAATGCCTGTTTTATTGGTGTTTACCAAGTTCAGAATTTTAAAAATGAGAAAAAAAATTGACATAATCCCAGAAAAAGGAGATAATGGGAATCTAGCTGAAAAATTATTTTCCAAAACTAGGAAATTCTGGGTGTAGATGAAAGACAAATAGAGTACAAATGTGTCTTAGCAGGAATCCTGACTGGGTTGGGAAGTTATGTGATAAAAGTCTTTGATTTTTGATAGGAAAGCAGGAACACCATCATTTCTTATTCTATGATGTTGGGAAAACAGACAAACAGCGATAAGTTTTGTAGGTAAGCATGTAGTCTCCAAAGCTGAGTTGTTGTGCAGTCAGTTTTCCGTAATTTGGGGTTTTCTTGGTAGAGATACTGGAGTGATTGGCCATTTCCTTCTCCAGCTCATTTGACAGATGTGGGAACTGAGGCAGACAGTGATAAGTGATTTGCCTAGGATCACACAGCTAGGAAGTGAATGAGGTCAGATTTGAATTCAGCTCCTCCTGATTCCAGATGGACCTTGTCACTATTCACTACTTCCAAGATCTCTTGGGTTTACTGGCTAGATTTCTTTTATAAGGACCATGTCTTAGACCAAAACCAATTCTTTTTGGCTACCAATGTTATTGTTGTAGGCCAAGCCCCATCTGGTCATTGTTTGGGTCCTGGTAGTCTCAGATTTCCCCTCCCAGATTCACTTATTTATTTAGATTTTTTTTTTTTTGGATGAGGTGAAGTAGGAGACTATTTCAATTGCTACCTAGCCTTAAGCATTGGATGGGTGTTGCCTCAGCCAAACTGAAACTTGTTAAAGACTTTACCTTAAGACCCTGTTTTCCCACTGCACCCAGGCCATCTTCAGTCGTCCTGATCTCTCTCTGACCACTGGACTCAAATGTCATGGTCCTCTTTGAGAACAAAGGACAGACAACAATGACCGTGGAAGTCCCTAGCTGCCTATTTCAAAGCCAGAGGCTGAAAGAAGTGGACAGAGTAGCCCTCTTGAGTCCATTCATTCCCCCAGGGGGCCCCCTTCCTCCAGGACCCGACACATTGAATCCAAACAGGAACCCCTAAGAGGGGAGAAGAGAAAGGCAGACACTTGGTACCTTGTGTTGGGGTGAGTTTGGGGAAAGCAGGAGAGAAGTGAGAAGAAAGAGAAGAAAAGGGAGGAAGCGAGTAGCATTTGAGACAAACCACCAATTTCACCGCTTTGCTCAGGGCAGGGCTTTGGGGGCTTGGGAAAATTAGACTCTGAACAGGGAAAATAAATAGAACATCTTGCAATTAGAGGGTGAAGGCCTTAGAAACAAAGGGTTTTCCTGCCTTCTTCTGTTCCTTGGTAGACTAGAACATGCGGCTTCTGCCAAATTTGAAAGGTTAGACTAAAAACTTTGGCTGACAATTGAGGCCTGGTGATAAAATGAAAAAGGTGTGAAGTTTGGAGTCAGTATAATATAATAATTCCATCCCTGCTCTTTGTCACTTTGAACAAGTCACTTAACCTCACTGTGGGCTTTAATTTCCTGATCTGTAAAGCGAGAGTTGGACAGGATGACCCCAAAAGTTATAAAAACTACTAAAGTGGTTACCTTCCAAATCAAAGACTATATCCGGCAACAGCTTTCAGAACTTTTTAGGGCATGGGATGAGGAAAAATTTACAAATATAATACATGAATGGAATTCTATTTGTGTGTTCATATTGGACTTCTCCAACAAACTACAAATACCATGTGTCAGTGTGACAGAGTACTTATTCCTGTGGTTTTCCACTGGGGAAAAAAACCCAAACTCCGACCAACTACTTATCACTCAACACCTTCCAGCAAGAAGAATGGGCTGTAGGAAATGAAGATGTAGCCAGAAGCGTGTTTGTTCAGGCTCCTCTAGCCCCTCTGTTTTTGGCTAGGTCTGGCTGCACACACAGATGGTAAATTATGTGAAGTTGAGATGAGAAGCTGCTTGGATTTGTAAAGTGGAGCTATTGATCATTCATTCAACTAGAACGTGTAGTCCAGTTGGGGAGATAAGAAGGCACAAGGAATTAAAATTCAAGGTCAGAAGTGAAAGAGCCTGAAGAGAAGTATAAAGTGATTTGAGAGTTCCAAGGAAGGAAAGATTATCTTGTCCATTGGGAGCTTGAAATACAATGTTTTGTTTTAATAACATCAGCAAGAAGAGGGGGGAATTCTCAAAAGTTGTTGATAAAAGTTTGGCTAAGAAACAGACTAATGAAATTGTGGTCCCTGACCAAAAAGAAAATCAATTTTTTTAATGGTATTGAGTACTTGCTATTTATGAGGACTTCTTCTGGTCACTCTCTGGGATCCAAAGAAGTATATAACTACCTGGCTTGTGAGACTTATAATCTCATTAGAAAGACTTTAATATATAATAAGTAAAATGGCAATAAAGAATGTAAATATCAGCTCACATCCTTTTAAAATCAAGCCCACTGCAATTTTCTTATAGATATTAATTGTCTAATCTAAATGTTCTTATCTTGAGTAGCAATGGACTCCAAAGGGCTGCATGGATAAATTTTAAAAGGTCTGTAAGACTGGATGGGAAAAGAATGATATTTTTATTTTCATTGGTCTCTAATTGAAATATCCTTCCATTTTTAAAAACATTATTCTGAGAAGGAATCTACAGATTTGACCAAAGGGGCCCAAAGTTAAAAAATCCTTTCCTAGTCACAAGTATAGAATTGAAACTTGGAAAGAACCTTATTGCTTATCTAGTGCAACCTTCTAAATGGACCATGAATCTCCTCTATGACATCTCTGGCAAAGTGGCTATCCAACTTTTGCTTGATCATCACTAGGAACAAGGAATTTATTTGTTACCTAAAGAATTAAATCTGATAAAACCTCCCAGCCCACTCTATTTCTAAATCTACCAATGACTGCCTCACTCAGATTCTTTCCCTCTTCTAGAATCTAGGATGTTCCAGAGGAGATGGCCAAATGTCAGTTTTCTCCCAGCTCCACACAATTTTCTCCCAACATCATAGCAAAGATGATGCTAAGAACTCCTGTCCAGATTGGTTTGCCAAAGAACTTACCCTAAAAAGGAATAGGACTCAGAGCAAATAACATTATTGCTTTGAGAGGGGCCATTTCCTGCCATTCCTCCAACATTTTAATACAAAGAAAATCTAGTTAAAATGTACATGGTAGCATTGAAGGGGTAAAGAAGTCACATCCACTCTGTTTTCATGATAGAGCTAGTGCACACTATGGATGTTACTTATGGAGGAGGGTGTTTTTAAACAAAATCCACTCTTGCATCTTAGTTGTTCTATGTAGAGATAAATTACTTATAGCTATATTTACCAAATATTGTGACGTAGATCTGTTTTCATCCTTCACTATTGCTTTGTGAATCAAGATATGTTGGTTCCAAAATATTTCTGTGCATGTTCAACATGCTTATTATATGCTCTGAAAAGATTATTCTTTTTTTTTCTTTTGATGAAAAAGTGTTAGTCTTAATATAGTGTGGAATAGTTTTAGAAAGTGAACATTAATCCTGCCATAGCTTTGGCCTGATCACCCATAGGTTTCATTAATATAAACATTTTTTGTTTGTGCCTTTTCAGATCTGTAGTTATCCATTTTTTATATGAAAAGTAGGTTGTTAAGACAGATGTCACATGGAAAAATCTTAATTGCTTAAAATGTGTTCTTCCTGACTAGCTTGACATTAGGATACTAGTCAGTCTCTTAACACACAAAAGTTTAGCTCTTCCTTTGCTAGTCTTATGCTTGATACGTCTTGCTCAGAGAAGAATTTTTAAGTGTTTCCTTCATCCATTCTTAAATAGTGATTTTTAATTTTAGATTCAAAACCTTCAATCCCTGTTCTTCTTGGTTCACGTTAATAATTTTATACTTATCCCAAATAAATGGAGAGAGTTTCATGAGACATATAGCTATTTAATATAATTAAAATAACATTTTTTCATGAGTCCTATAACTTGATGTCATCCACATAGATCGGGTGACAGTTTTTCTGTTTTGCTATGAATATTCCATGGATCCAAAGGCTATATTCATTTCTGATTAAGAATAAAGATAAGGCGTTTAAGGGTAGGCAAAGTCACAGTAGGTTTTAAACTGACAGACTTAAAGTTTCCTTGTTGAAGGTCAAATTGTTTTTTGACATAGTGAAGTTGATTGAGTATTGTTATTATAATTACCTATTATTGTTAACATTATTCATCTACTCATTCTTTTTGATGAAATTCAGATAGAAATGATCTTAAGATAACGCTATTCTGCTACACTTTTGTGTTTAATGTTTTATAGACTATTGCACAGCTAGAAAAAAATAACTGCCTTTGGCAATTTAATAAGAGTATTTGGATGCAAGCTCATCTTCTGGAGTGTCACTGAACGTATCTTCTATTCAACTTGAGTAACATAAGGGTTGATAGGGATTGCACCCTGTTCCTGTGTGATTTTGATGTCTTCTGCTAGTTCTCTATATTCTAAAAGTGTTTTGCTCCCTGTAGCTTGGAGGTTATAAGGATTTGTTATAGAGACATCTATTAAAAACATCGTAAATCATTAAGATCAATTTTGTAACCAGGAAAATTGTGGGCAATGTATCTATAATAATGGTCCAGTTCTAATGAAATTTATTTGTTGAATTGTTAACGATATTTTGATATATCCATGTAGTATGGAGACCCTTCTTTTGGACTAGTTTATAAGATAGTAATCTCTGATGTATAATCATAGATCTGTAGAGAAGATGGGTATGTGGGCCTGAAACAAAAGGGAAAGACTAATGATAACGCATCCCAAATTGTTTCTGGCACACCCAACTCATTCTATTGATGACTTACTCATATAATTCTTGCCACATGCTCTTTGATGGATGATGAATTATTGTAGCCTATAGTGTACTTCATATAGTTTCTATGATTTATATTGTTTTTATATTTATATACTTATAATTTCTATTATTTAAATAGTTTCTACTACAACAACCTATTAATCCTCTTACATCTTTTACACTGATCAGCAAGATCAGGACCCTTAATGATAACTCTTTCAATTTCTGATACTGATGACCTGATTCTTAATTGCCAACATGAACTCATTTTCTAATCAAGTGAACTGAGGATACAAAAAAAGGAAAAATAATTCCTATTCTCAAAAATCCCACATTCTAATAGGGAAAAAAACATGCAAAAGAACTATGAAATATATAAAATATATGAGGATAAGGTAGAAGGAATATCAGAGGGAAAGAATTAAGGAAGGTCAGGAAAGATCTCTTGAAGAAGGGAGGTTTTAAGTTAAGACTTGAAAGATGACAGGAAACCCAGGAGTTAGGGACAAGAAGGCAGGGAGAGAGAACATTCTTGACGTGGGGGACAACCACTGAAAGATCTTAGCGTTACAACCCGATAGATTATTGTCTTGTCTGAGCAATAGCATAGAGAACAGTGTCTCTGGATCATAAAGCTAGATGAAGTAAAATAAAATTTAAGAAGTTGGGATTGGAGAAATACATTTGAGAATCCTTATAGAGATGGTAATTGAATCAATGGGAACTGATTTAATCCAATGAATCAACTATATGTGAGATTACCAAAAGAGATAATATGGGGGGGGGAATAAAGAGTCCAGAACTTGGAGTAAGGGGAAGAGGGAGATGAAGACAAGCATGGAGGGAGAGTACTCATGCTTAGTAGAAGCAACCTACATGAATTTCTACCAAAGGATATAGAAAAAGAAGTATACCAAAGGAGAGCAGTGTCATAAAAACAATAATAAAAAAGTGTTAAGGAATATGATTGAGAATGCCAGAGGTTATAGAAAAGTCAAGAAGAATAAGAATAAGAGAATTGAGAAAAAGCCCTTGGATTTGGAAATTAAGCAATCATTGATAAGATTGGAGAGAACAGTTTCAATGGTAAGATCAGGAGGTAGATTGTAGAGAGTTTAGAAAAAAAATGAGAAAAGTAAATGAGTTTCTCAGAGTTTAGATACAAAAGAGAGGATAGACATAGGATGATAGCTGTGTAGGGTGGGTGCATCAGGAATAAGGTTTTTTTTTTTTAAGAAGAGATGATGTAAACATGTTTCTAGCAACAGAAAAATAGCCAGTAGATTCAGAGACGAAAGATCTATGACAGAGTGGGGATAATGAAGAGGACAATCTTCTAGGAAAAATGCAATGGAAGAGGATCAAAGATACTTTTGGAGCACTTAGTCTTGGCAAGAAGAATTTCTATAAACAAATCCATATGACTACTTTTTAATTTTATTTCGCAAAGCCGTGTCTACTCCAAAAGTAGTTCTGTACATTTTCAACCTTATCATGTGTATCATGATGATCAGCAGTTATTCATTTGGTTTTCTATTTTGATGGGCTTCCAATAAATATGTTCCTAGTACAGATTACAGTTTGCTTATTATTATTTTAAATTTAATATTTGGTATGCTTGAGAGGAACAACTAGTTTTTACCTTTTTTTGTAAAGCCAGCACTTACTATGGTGCCTGGTGCACAATAGACACTTAATTCATTCTTATTGACTTGTAGATTCTTTGACAACTAGTGACAAGTTAAAATAATTATTTTTTGTAGTTGAATGAAAGTAGTAAGATATAACTTCAAGTTCTGTGACTTCCCTGAAGATCTCCTTGGGATAATGCCAGTAGCGATAGGATGATGGAGTTGATATATGCTTCATTCTCTCACTGCATGATTTTGATTTTTTTTTCCTATTTGAGCCTCTAATTTTTTTCAATCTTTTCATTCCACATAGATGGAGACATGAGTATTTGGAATGGAAACAAATATTTAAACCATCATTCTTAGATTTTTATGGATTAATGTTGTATTTAGGCAGTTGTGGATAATTGTTCTGTCTGTGATAATGGACCATTTCCATTACAATCTGTTATAGCTGAATTCTGGGAAATTTCTGGGTCAGTTTTTGCAACATGAAGATTTAGAATCTTAATTTTTGAAAAACAGTGAACTTCTGATGTAGCCACCATATCATATCTTGCTACGTACAAAATTTCAGCCAACTCCAATCATGTGTTCAATTGTTTCTACTGTTTTCTTGCATAATCTGCATTGATCAATATTCCTTGGCTCTTTATATATCTCCAGCTTTTAGCAATTTCTGCTGGCGATAGTCTGATTCTGAATGACTGTCATAAACTTTTTTTTTGGTGATCAAATCCATCTGACTCAGCTGATATTTGTTGACATATTATTGCTTCAATTAATGAGGATGTCACCCATGGATGACCATTTAATTCCACTCTTAGACCCTAACTGTTTTACGGGCTCCGCCAGAGTTCAATGACTTTCTGCAAAATCCAGCAAAATGTTTTAATATTGTAGGTATTGGTAGTACTAGTAAGCTCACACAAATGTCCCAGAATTAGACATAACCAATTACAACCAATTGGCTTAGAGATGTTTGTACCCCAATTTTCCATTTTAAACCTCAACCTTCAGTCACATCAAAATGTCATGGATTATCTCCCTATATTATTATATTATATTATACCCTACATTATTTCCCTGTTATATCAACCACTATCTTACTTTCTCACCTCATCCAAAATTGTATAAATGAATTTCATATGAATGGACTTTAGAAATAGTAATAAAGCATATACAATTATGAGAAAAATAATAATACTTAAATTTTGCTAGGCTCAGGAGCTGAGGGAGGCATTTGTTGATGGAACCTGAGCAGTTGCCAAAAGGTCAATGCCCTAGTGAGGCAGACAGAGTACTGGGTTTACAGCCAGAAGACCTGGGTTTGAATTATGGTTTTGATTTTGCCACCCATATGACTTAGGACAAGTCATTTTTCCCCAGTGAGCCTTTGATTTCTCAGCTATAAAACAAGAAAACTGTATAAGAAGGGTTCTTAATCTATTTTGTGATATCTATTCCTCTGGCAGTCTGGTGAAGACTATAAGCTCCTTCTCAAAATAATGTCTTTAACTCTACAAAGTAAAATGCAAAGGATTACAAAAGAAATTATTATTGCAGTGACTACAGTGATCTATCGATGTGTCTGTCTATCCAGCTATCTATTTATCCATCCACTCATCCATCCATCCATGTACCCATCTCCCATTTGTTCACTTAGGCAGCAAGTTGACCCATCTGGAGAAGGTCTTTTGTTAATCTCCCAAAATATTTCATCTGGGGGAAGGGAATGGGCAACTTCAGGGAAATGTGATGACACAAAATAGCAGGACTCTGCTTTTCCATTGTTGCTGCCCTGTTTAAATCTTCAGATTTAGAGGCAGACTGAGGATGATTTGGTCACAAATGAAGTACAAGGAATGATAATAGCTAAATCCCCATAAGGGCATCATACCGGACTGACATGTGATACACATATCCCTGAGTTCTAGTAGATATGTTTCTCTTCTGTGACTTCTTGCCTGTATTCATGAGATGAATGATACATTATTACTATCCTAGGAACTTAAACAATTTAACTATCTGCCTTCAAAAGGAAAGATTTTTTTAAGTAGTAAGTTCCCAGAAGCAACTACCATGTCTTATGTTTTTGATTCCCTCTTAATGATCAATTCAGACTATACCCTTAGCAATTTCCCAATAAATATTTATTGAATAAAAAGAATCATCTTTTTCCAATCAAGAAAACCTTCTCATCTTCCTCCAACCCCCATTTCCAAATTAAGGTCCTATTATGTTTTAAATTTCCTGCCTGTAAAAATCTGGACTGCTGGTGACCCAGTGGATAGAACCACAAGACTAGAGTCAAGAAGATCCAAGTTCAAATCCAGCCTCAAGCACTTCCTAGTTGTATGATCCTGAGCAAGTCACTGAACTCTGGGTGCCTCTGTTTCCTCATCTATAAAATGAACTGGTGAAGGAAATGCCAAATTCCTCCAGTATTTCTACTAAGAAAACCCCAAATGAGGTCACAAAGAGTTAGAAATGGATAAAATGAATGAATAACAACAAATCTGCAAAATGAAATCTATCTAAAATTGAAAACCTAACTAGATGAGAGGGAGCTTGATGCAATTGGATGGATGTCCATTGGTTTTGGAGTGAGGGGACTGAGGATGAATCCTAGGTCTGCCAATTACTAACTATATGATCTTGGGCAAGTCATTTTAATTCCACGGGAATTATGTGAGAATTGTCTTGGGTGATCTTCTATGGTCCTTTCCCAAATCAAAAATCACCTCTGGATTTAACTCCTATGATTTTTGCCCCTTTGCTCAATCTGGGCCCGAGACAATTAATTCCTGAAAATAACATCTTGCTGTTTAATTTACTGTAGACATGTGTATCCCACATATCAATTCCTATCAACATTTTAAAGACCAACTCCTCCCAGAAAGCATTTCCTGATTTCTCTAGTCAGTAATGGTCGGCCTTTCCCCAATTCCACTACCATCTCAGATACCAGTTTAATCACAACTCTTTGATGCACTCACTGTATTTATCTATTATTTCACCTTATAGGTGTTTGTGCTGGTGTCCCATTCCTTGCTAGAACATAAAAAAAGAAAATGTATCAAAAAAATTGCATGTCCTTCAGTACCTAACACAGTACTGTACATAGAGTTTGCATTTTTAAAAAATCATTGAATTTAATGAAATAAATAAATGTGTAGCAAAGTAGTGAGCTCATTGTGGGTATCATCACCCAAATGTAGTGAGGAAATATGTATGCACATAAAGAATGAATATGTGATGTGAAGATATTGCAATCTTTTATTAATATATTGTGATATGCATGTGCATGTCATGTTTCTATGAGATCACAAATCCATCCAAGTCTAGAAATACAACATTTGGGTAGGAGAATAATGGGTTTGTGACACAACCCAACAGACCAAAAAAATGGTGTAATAATTCTGTAAAGGCTGGGATTCTGTTTTACACAATGAAACTCCTGAAATTGTGCTTGAGCTGCACATCAGATCCCATCCTCCATTTGATGTACATAAAATTTTAGTGGTAGTTGTGTGTATTTCTGATAGCTTTCACATGTATATGACTCTTTAATATGTTGTTAATGACTCTGAAACTCATGTATTTTAACAGATACAGAAAATGAGCAAAAACTATTTCCAGAGCTTTCTCATTAAAGTAATTCCATGTCTTTTCTTTTGTAAAATCAAGGAATTCTTTTGTAGTATGTGACTACTCCTCAGTATGAGTGGCCTTTACTTTTTTATTCCTTGTTTAGAGACTATGATTTTTTTCTCTTTTGTTTTTTTAAATTATTGCTTATTTTTCAATTTTATTTAAAAAAATTTGAAGTTCCTATTTCTCTCCTTGCTTGGAGCTCCTTCTCAGCTCTTATCAAGGCAAGCAATAAGATATTAATTATACGTGTGAAGTCATGCAAAACATATTTCCATGTTAGCCTTGGTGCAAAAAAAAAACCAAAATAAGAAAAACAGTGAAAAAAGTATGCTTTAATCTGTACTTAGAGTTCTTTGCAATATAGTTTAAAATCCAGTATTTCTAGTTTCCCTTCATATTCTTGGCCTTTTGTTCTCCTGGAGGAATTTTGTACTTTTTCTAGCTCTATAAATTAATTCTTTGGTAATGTGGTTTGCATGGGACCAAATAAGTAAATTTGGTCATTTTTATTATATTGGCTCAGCCTACTCATGAGCAATTAATATTTTTTAATTGTTTAGGTCTGTCTTAAGTTATATGAAAAGTGTTTTGTAACTGCATTCATATGATTCCTGAATTTGAAATGGCAAATACATTTTTATTGTTTTATATTGATGGTAGTTATTTTAAAAAGGAATTTCTCTATCTTTTGCTGCTGAGTTTCATTGGTGGGATATATCAGTGTTGATGATTTAAGGTTTATGTTGTATCCTGCAATCCTGTTAAAGCTGTTAATTGTTTTCAACTAGTTTTATCATCGATTTTCTAGGATTACCTTATGCTCTTTCATTCCCTCCTTTCCTACTGAATAAGATAGAGTTCTATACCCCTCCAAGAATGTGTGTCTGGGTGTATATGTCTTTCTATAAACACAATACACACATGTATACATATGTATGTGTATATACATATATGTATATTTTCCCCTCTTTGAATCAGTTTAGTTGAGAGTGAATTTAAAGCTCCAAGAGCTTTTTTAATATGAAATAATTTCCCCCCATTCTTTTTTCTTTCTTGCCCATCCATCTTTTTTGGAGATTACCCCAAAATGATCAACTTCCATGCCCTCTAAATAGATTCTTTCTAAAAACAAGAATTATTATTATTATTATGATAAAGTTCTTAGAAATTGCATACATTATCTTTCCATAGAAAAATGTAAGCAGTTTAATCTGAGTCCTTTGTGATTTCTTTCATGTTTACCCTTTAATGCTTTTCTCGAGTCATATTTAAAACTCATTTTTTAATTCAGATCTAGATTTTTCATCAGAAATGCTTAAAAGTCCTCTATTTCATTAACTTCCTGTTCCCTCCCACCCCCACTTTTGTTGAATAGGTTATTCTTGGTTGTAATTCTAGCTACTTTGGCTACTAGAATATCGGGTTGCAAGCACTTTGTTCTTTTATATGGAAGGTACTAAATCTCATGCTATCCTGACATGCTGTTTTATATTATTTGAGTCATCTTTTACTAGCTGCTGGAAATATTTTTATTTTGACCTGGAAGTTCTTGAATTTGAGTATAAAATTCTTGGGAGTTTTCTTCGGGGTGATCTCTTTCAAAAGATAATAGATTTTTTCAATTTCTATTTTCCCTTCAGTTACTAAGATATTTGGGCAGTTTTCCTTTATACTATCTTAGAATGTTATATTTGCATTCTTGTTTTTTGATCATGGTTTTCAGGCTGTTTGACAATTCTTTTTTTGGCAAGTGACTTGTCCAGATTTACACAACTAGTAAGTGTCAAGTGTCTGAAGCTGAATTTGAACTTCAGTCTTCCTGACTTCAGGGTTGGTGCTTTATCCACTGCATGATGTAGCTGCCTCCCTCCATTTCTTAATTCTTAAATCATTTCTCCTCAGTCTTATATTCCATATCAGTTGCTTTTTCTGATATTTTCATTTCCTTCAATTCATTCTTTTGACTTTATTATATTGTTTCTTGATGTCTAATGGAGTCATTAGCTTCTTGCCTTATTCTAATTTTTAAGGAATTCTTTTTTTTCCAGTGAGTTTTTGTATTTCCTTTTCCATTTTGTCAATTGTGCTTTTTAAGAAGTTCTTTTCATTAATGACATTTTGTAGTTCTGTTGCCCTTTGTCCAATTCTTTTTGAAGTGTTATTTTCTTCAGTATTTTTATTCCTTTTTAATCCAAAGGTTTATGGGTATTCAGGGGAGACTAGAACATTGTGACTCCAAAAAGCAATAGTGTGCACAGTGGCCACTTTCCATTTTGGCAGACAGGCTAAATGAAGTTAAGGGTAACTGAGCAGTCTCAAATCTATTGGTGAGTTGGGGAGTGTCTATCCCAAGCTTATGAAGACTTTTCTCAGTGAAATGGGTAAATAAGAGCAACTTGTTCCAAGAGCCGTGAGGGAGGCTGCAGCAGACTCTATGGAACGCTTAGATCTTGGTCAGACATTGAAGATGCCAAAATCATCCATTCCATCTCAAGCTATCACCAGTCATCTTATTTTTGTCTTGCCAGTGGGCTTTGATGATGCTGGAAGAGTAAAACCAACAACTATGCAACGATGCTTCATTTCAATTCAAATTATGGAAAAATAAAGCGTTTATACATATTATTTTACCATTTGTACCTACCTCAAAGCCCTGTGGGAACATGCAAGTGATGGCGTAGCAGATACAGATGCACTGGGAGCTGTAGTTACAACTCTTCACACAGGCAGCCTAGAGCATGGGATCATCTCACTGGACTGAAGCAAAAGTGGGATTTAGCAGTCTCCTGAACGTCCTTTGAAAGGACAACACTGCTCATCTCCTAACACGAGGGAGGGATTAGTAAGGTGCCCTAAAATCCTCTGTTTCCTTCAATCTTGGCCTGATTTCCACAGCAGGGATCCCATCCTGCAGTCAAAATAACAGAAAGAAGGACAAAAACTTTTGTGAAGATGATTCCACACGCCATCATAATGTGGATGTGTGCACACTTTTGGACAACAAAAAATCCAGTAGACCTGAAGGATGAACAGCTTTTCTTGTAAGAGGACTCAGCAGGCATCCCATCCAAAGAGCAGCTCGGAGTGAAACAAGGCTGGCAAATGCAGGTCAGCTGATCCAAGTCGGAACTGGATAAAATGGTTTTCTGGAGTGGCCACAGCGATAGGGATTACTGTGAAGCTGGCATCAGGTTTGCAATCAAAACTAATCTAGTCAACAAGCTTGTACATTTCCCAAAAGGAATGAATGATGGGCTCAGGACATTCTGCCATTTGCAGAAAGTGAATTCTACCATCACAGGTGTCTATGGTCCACCATGATGAACTCTGAGCTCAAAGAAAAATTTTATGAAGACCTGGAAAACCCCCCATCATCAGTATACCAAAAGAGCATAAGCTTGCAATTCTGAGTGATTTTAACACCAGACTAGGAAAAGACTATCAAATATGACAGAGTCCTTGGTAGCAATGGAGTTGGAAGCAGCAACAGCAATAGTTGCTTACTTTTGAAGACTAATGTATAACTCATGACTTTCTCAACAACAATAACCATCTTCTATTTACCTAAATGCAAAAAAACCTCATGGATGTACCCTCACAGCAAACACTGGCATTTAATATAATATGCCATTGTAAGAAGACTAGATAGACATGGTGTGTGAGTGATGAAGGCTGTGTGCATAGTGCTGGACCGATAATTGACTTCTCTCCGAGCTCAATAAACATTCAACAAAAGTGGCAGCCCCAAAGGAGACTTAATGTCAACAGATTAGAGTGCTTGTCTGAATGTGAACAGTTGACAACTTGGAGGGAAAACTGAGCCAATACATCTTTGGCAACAGTGAAGCAGAAAAGGAGTGAGCAGCTTTCAGAGATTTGGTGTGCAGAATTACATTTACTCATATGGGTCAGAACACTTGCCAGCATTTTTGGTTTGGCAAAAATGATTGGGAAGCCACTAAATGAATAAGAATTACTGCAGGTTATTTATTAGCAGCCTCCTTGAGAAGGCAGATCTTAATCCTATGAACAGTCAAATACATGCAGAATTAGTTGAAATTCAGAAATTTGGATTTTTTTGTTTTTGCTTTGTTTTTGTGTTGCTTTTTTTGCTGGTAGTAATTGTCTAAAGTGCTTTTATGGTGCTCTGAAGGTTATTTATGGGCCAAAGACCAATAGTCTCGATGCTCAGTGCTGATTGAACCTCATTGAATAGTGATAACAACACAATCCTGGAGAGAGAGGTTGAATACTTCCATTATGTTCTCAACAGGCCATCCTTAAGCAATGCTGAAGCAATTGCTTGTATACCTCAGGTTGAAGTCAATCCCTCTTTAGTGGAACTTTCAAATGAAGAGAAGGTTTTGAATGCCATTAGGCTCATCTTTTGTGGCAAAGTGCCTGGTGCTGATTCTGTTCCAGCTGAGATTTATAAGCAGTCCACTGCTTCTATGAAATGAAATCTCCCAGATTATATGGCAAAAGGAGGCTACTCCCTAGGAGTTCAAGGATGCCTCCATTGTCTATCTTTGTGAAGGAAAAGGAAAGAGATTGTTCCATAACAACCACAGAGGTTCTCTCTCTTAATCATTGCTGGTGAGATTCTTGCAGAGTCCTTCTTAATAAAATGATACTTCACCTGGAAATTGGCCATCTACCTGGAAGCCAGTGTAGCATCAGGAAGGGCTAAAAGGCAGTATTTTATATTTTTGGGCTGACAACTCCAGGAGAAATGCCAGGAGCAGAAGAGATTTCTATACACAACATTTGTATATCTGAACAAGACCTCTGATTCTTTGAATTATGGGGGATTGAGGAATATCAGAGCAAAATTGGGTTGCCTGGAGAAATTCATTGGTGCTAGATGCCAGTTTCCCAATGGCATATTTCCTTGGCTTCTGGATAATGGATGATGCTCTTGTACTTTCCCAGTCACCAATGGAGTAAAGCAGGGTGGTAGAGTACTCTCATATTGCATGATGCTTTCAGCAGCAATAATGTCCTTTGCCTTCAGGGAGGTCAGGATCATCAAGGTCAGGCACCTCACTAATAGTAAGTCATTTAACTTCAAAGGGCTGTAAGCCAAAACTAAAGTGGAGGGAGAGGTGGGTCATGCTTCCTGTTGTTCAATCATCTGATTGAAGGCTCAGTGCAGCCCGGGAGGCTGAGATAAAAAGTGTGGACAGATGCTGTCACTTGTGCTAATTGTGGCATAACATATTACCAAGGAATCAAATGTTTCCCACCAATTACCACTATGCTAGTCCTGGTCTCCACTCTCGTACTTACCTGGGAGGAGCCCTGAGCCCTTGTAGCTACATCACCATTGCTCCTGGGGGCTCTGCTTCCTTGTGACCCAAAGTGCTCCTCTCCGGGAAATGTGACTGGGAAGTGATTCTGGCCAATGGAGTTGTTAAAGTGGTCCTGTCCCTGGTAGTAGCAAAGGGGTCACCTGCAGCCTCTTCCTGGCTTGTTGTCCAATCCTCTTAGCATGTCAGTGGAGAAGTTTGAAGCTGCTGCTGCTGCCTCTAAGGCTCCCAGCTTGTGATTCTAGCAGGAGCATATTGGCCATCCCCTAGCCAAGTGTCACAAATCTCCTAAGTCGTCTTAGACTGAAAACTCCTGACATTTTGTAGTCTCTGCCACTCCAGAATTTGTTTTTGTTTTGTTTGCTTTGCTTTGTTTTTGTTTATTAGTTTTCTTTGTTTTGCTTTCTTAATTTGATTTGTTATCTTAAAGTTATTTGGAGGGGAATGAGGGAGAGCTTGGCTGTGGAGCTATTCTACTCTACTGTATTGTTTTCCTTGATATTTTCCACCTAGGTTCTGTGATTTAAAACAAATTGTGATGAGAGAAATCCTCAGGGCCCCTGTGCCAACTTCTTTTCAGAAAATGACTTCTTCAATGTTTGACATGACCTGAATTTTGTTAAATTAACCAGCAAAGGTTATACAAAGCTCAAGAAATTTGGTAGACCCTGGATATCGTCTATTCTGTGCTCCCATATTATAAGTAAGTTGAGGTCCAGAAAATTCAGGGGATTCAAGGAGTATAGAATTTTGTTAGAGCAACGACAAAACTCCAAATGATAAAAAAACAGGGAATATTTTATAACTGTTGTAATCCTGAACTTGCTAATCAATGATGTTAAATTCAAGGCCTCCATTCCCACAATACCTCTTTTCTTTCCTGTCTCCTCTGGAGGAATTGGCCATATGGGGTGAGAAGCCATATAAGACCATCTCTTGATGCTCTTGAGTCCTAGGTTCAAAGGTAACTCCAAGAACAGGACTGCTGCTGTGTGCCCTTCCTTCTGATTTACTCCTATCTTCATAGGATCAGCCCATTCCAACTTTTTTTCTAATGACTTGTTTTGAGAGAGAAAACTCAGACTGAGTAAGAGTGAGTGGTTGTTATCTGCACCTGTGAGGAGAGCTCGGCTCCAGGGAAGCAAATTTTCTTAGAAGATTATATATCTTCACAAAGATTGAAAGGTTGTCTTAAGTCTTTAGCATGATGGACATCCATTACACTATAGTCTGAACCACATGGATATCTCGTTAGCCTCAGTATGGGGTGAGTGAAGAAGGCATCTTAATGCTTCCTTGCTTCCCCTCTGCCCCAGGCTCTACCCCAGACTGTCTAGTCATACTGTCCCAATACTCCTCCAAAATCAGAGGCCCTCCCCCAGACCTCCAGACTTTCCCCAACTAGATGCAAAAGTAATTTGGAGGTTTAAGAAAATCAATAAAAACAGTTTACAACATGGTGTTAATTTGTAGTTTTCTAAGTCAATATAAAACTGCAGGACTCCTATTTTCATTTGGCACCAGTGATTTAGACCATCCAGACACTTCATTTTAGAGAGGAATACATCCAGAGAGTCTGTATGAGTTGCCAAAGATTACAATGATAATAGAAAGCCAAGCAAGATAGAAAATTAAGTTTTCTGACTCAAAATCTTTTTTTATAAAGCTTTTTATTTACAAAACATATGAGTGATTTTTCTACATTGACCTTTGCAAAAATTTTTTTTTCCCAAGCTTTTCCCTTCCTTCCCCCTACCCCCCACCCCTAGATGACAGGTAACCTAATACATGCTAAATAGGATAAATTATATGACAAATACAATACATGTATACATATCTATACAGTTATCTTACTGCACAAGAAACATCAGATCTAGAAAGAGAAGAAGAAAAAAACAACCTAAGAAGGAAAACAAAATGCATGGAGATAGTCACAGAAAGCGTTAAAATGCTGTGTTGTGGTCCACACTCAGTTCCCACAGGCCTCTCTCTGGATGTATATGACTATCTTCATCGCTGAACAATAGGAACTGGTTTGAATCACATCATTGTTGAGGAGAACCATGTCCATCAGAATTGATCATCGTATAGTCTTGTTGCTGTGTATGATGATCTCCTCAAGTCTATTTTAAAAAGAACCAAGATCACTTCCTTTCTCTACCTGCTTGCTGCCTCCCAGAGTGAAATCACCATCTCCTTGCTATAACGTGGTGTTCAGCACAATAATTCCAGTTCATTTTGTCCCAGTTCTGAAGGGGACAAATCATACCGGCAAAATCCACGGACAACAATCATGGCAGATACGCTCTTTGCATAGAAAAAATATCTCTAAACAAGTATGTTGTCCCCACCCCCCCAAAAAAAAACTCTGGAATTATGAAAAGTATGTATGTGTTTGAAGACTGAGGTAAGGGTTAAAGTGGGAGTGTTAGGAGAGCCAAGAAATGTCTGTATATATAGGGATCAGAACCTTAATAATAATAGCATATATTTACATATATAGTCATTTGAACCACTCAGTTACCCCAAAATGTTGGTGATATTATTCTCATTTGATAAATGAGGAAACTGAATTTTAGAGTGGGTAAAACAAAAATTCCCAGCACCACTCAGCACATATGTGCCTAAGGCAGGATTTCCTGAGCTAGCTCAGTATTTGGGAAGTTCTGAAGGAAAGTGTGGGAGAGGAACGGTATTGGACCAACGACCAGACTCCAGGTCCATAGAGCTGTTGTGCTGATCTCATTGGTGTGTGCCTGTGAAACCTGGACAGCGTACCTGTGTCACGCCAGGAAACTGAAGCGCTTCCATTCTGACAATCACCTGGCAGGATCAGGTACCACCCAGCAAGGTCCCTGCTCAAACTACACTGCCGAGCACTCCCAGGTCTCCTGCAGAGAGCACACCTCCATTGGGCTGGACACGTTGTTCAAATACTGAATGTACGCTTGCCAAATAATGATGATGATGATGATGATGGAGAACTCACACAGGGCAAGCTGTCACCAGGTGGACAGAAAAAGTGATACAAGGACACTTTAGAAGAACTTTAGAATTGATTGCAAGGTATGGCCTTGAGACAGTGACTTAGGACCGCCCAGCAAGGCGTACCTCATCAGTATTGTGCTCTCTGAGCAAGGCAGATTGAATTAGTCCAGAAGAAATGTGAGATGCGCAAAGTTAGAGAAGCTCCCCAAATGTTCATAGGGACTATTTGTGTCTGACCTGGGGCAGAACATTCTGAGCCCACGTTGGTCTGATCGGCCACAGTTGGACACACTATAACTCGACTCTTTTACAATGGCCATGTCCTTTTGGATCTCTTGGAGAACATAGGTCAGCAACAACCAAGCAGCCCAAATTCTGGTCTTCTCTCTGGGTTCAGTCCTCCAGCCACTGCACCATCCCACCTTTCTACCTTGCTACAAGGAACACCAAAATCAAGAACTGCTTAGGTGATTCACAGACCAATAGAACTGGAGACAGTATTTCACCCAGAAGCCCTATCAGCATTTTAGACATGGAGCTCAGGAGCACAACTGGGGAAACCTGGAGTTTAAGATTCTTGTAGTTTCATGGCTGTTTGTCTTTGTGTCTTCAAGAGGACCATGACATCAGGGAAGTGACTTGCAATGACTTGCTAGAGAATTGGATTTGAGTAAGGGAGGGCTGCACAAGCTCCTCAGCCTCCCTTTCTCCTCTTGGAGGACGGAGATGACCTGGATGAAATGAGAGACTTTGGCCTTTTTAAGCTAAGGTTTTCCACAGGTCTCAGTTTGACCAAGGCCACATCCATTCAATGATTAAGCCTAGGTGGCAATTGAGGCAAAGAGTGACTCTTCCCTCTCTCCCCATAGACTATCATACCCTTACCTTCAAATGCTTTTAATTTTTTTTCTTTTGATCTGCTGAACCCTCCCAAAAGATCTTGCTGTTTACTGGTTAGATTTCCTTCTTACTTAAAACCAAATCATCCCAACTCTTTGGTCAACGATAGGTCCCAGACCAAGCCCCAAATGGTCATTGTTTGGGTCCTGATGGACTCAGAGTGAATGTAAATAGCAATCCTTTCTGTTTTGGCCAGGAACCCTGGAAGTCTTTTCCTCCCTGATTGATAGATTTAATATTATTTTATAATTTAGCATTAGCCAAGGAAAGGGATAGAGTGGGCTGAGGGTTGTCTTAATATCAGACATTCAATTGACCAGTGGATGTGTGTTTTATATTTAGGTGTACACAGCCAGCTCCCTTAAGCTTTTTCTGAAGCAAGGATATTCCCATTCGCCCTAATCACATTGTGTTCCATGGCAGTAGCCAAGTAGTACCCCTGTCCTCTCCTCTCATTTTCTGTTAAGCCATCTACGGTCTGGTTTCTCATAATTCAATTAAAACTGCTGTCTCTGTCGAGATACCAGTGCTCTTTTACTTGCCAAATGGAATGGCCTTCTCTCAATTCTGATCCTGCTTGAACTCTGCAGCATTTGATGCTATTGTTCCTTTTTTCCTTCTCAATGATGTCTCCTTTTTAGATTTTTATGACAATTTCTGGTTCTTCTCTTTTCTATTAGACTGCTCTTAATCTACTTTGCCATGGATGACTCCTTATCAATTCCGTGACCTCTAACGAAGGGCATCCCTACTGCTCTGCCTTTGGCTCATTTCTGTTTTTCTCTGTATACTATCTTACTTGGCTATCTCATCAGCTCCCATGGATTCAGTTTTCATCTCTATGCAAATAATTCTCAGATCTGTAAACTTGGCCCTATTCTCTCTGCTTCGCTCTGGTTGTAGATCTCCACATTCCTCTTGGATATATCACACTGGATTTCCTGTAGGCACCCCAAATTTAATGTATCCAAAGCAGAACTCATTATCCCCCCAGCCAAACCTTCACCTTTCAGTATTTCCTCCCATTTTCAAGGCACTTTTATGCTCCTGGTCGCTCAGGATCCCAACTTCAGCTTCATCCTCAATTCCACGCTTGAACTCACTCACGTGTCTAATCTTTTGTCAAACCTTGTCGTTTTTACTTTCACAGAATCTCTTTTATATAACACTTCTTCTCTACTCATGCAGCTTCTACCTTAGTACAGACCTTCATCAACTACAACTGGATCCCTGCTAAAGTCTTCTACCCCTTATCTGTTTTCAGGCTCTTCCCATACCAATCCATCCTCCATTTCTTTGCCAAGGAGATTTTTCTAAAGCTCATCTGACCGTAGAACTCCCCATCCCTACCCCATGCTCAAAGAGCTCCAGTCATTCCCTTTTTATTCTAGGGACAAATATAAATCCCTCTGTTTGGTTTTTAAAAATAACCTGCATCCTTCCTACCTCCCAGACTCCTTCTACCTCGCTGTCCTGCAGCAGCACTAGCCTACTTTCGGCTCCTTGAACATGATACTCCACCTCCACAGTCTGTGCCATTGCCCTATGCTTAGAATGTTCTCCCTCCCACCTCTCTGCTTAGTTCCTTCAGGGTTTTTTAGGACTCATCTCAAATTGCATCTTCTGGAGGAGGCCTTTCTTATCCAGTTGCTAACATCCTCCCCTTTCAGACTACTTTCCTAACTCCGACCCACACATTTGCACATAGAAACTTGCATGGCGTCCATCCACTAAAAAGTGTACTCTTTGAGAACAAAGAGTGTTTCTTCCCTCTTTCTTTTTCTCCTCAAAGCTTAAATTAGTACTTAAATTTTGATTGACTCAATGTCTGACTCGATGTGACTGGTTAGTCCACACAAGGGTGAAAATCTTACAGGAAAATGTTCTTTTCCGAAGGTTTTAGTCAAACTGAAATAAATAGGGATTTTATCTGAATTATGAGATAGGGAATGGTTATCACATTAAGGAAGCAACGGCAACTGAGCTGTTGAAAGTGGTGAGGGAGCAGCTCTAGACAGTTCCAAGCAAGGTATGAACATGTTCCCCATGCTCAGGCTACAGTAAAGAAGGGGGAAAGTGGGATATCTCCACTAGTGTTGGAGACTGGCTTGTTAGGCTGAAGATTGTTTTTGAATGAGGAAGAGGAAGGCTGAGGGAGACCTCTTTTGTCACAGTAGCTGTTACCAGGAGCTGATGTTCATGCATTTCATCATGTACCTATTTATTCACATGTGTGTCATCCTGGGAGAAGTAATGTGCTGATCACTCTGTACACAGTTTAGGACACAGAATAATGAGCTTTCAGAAATAAATCTTCATTTAAAGGTCAGGAAATAGGGTAGATCCCTTTGGTATTACCTTCAGAGTCTTTCTCTTTCGTCTCGAGTTTTTGTGCCCTTCTCAGAAGTCATGGAGCCTTATTGACTGGAATCCTCATGATTGCCCGACAGTTACATCATGAAATCCCAAATCATGAATGTCCAATTGCAATAGGGCAAAAATAAATCTTTTTAGTCTTAAGTAACTCTTGTCTACACAGTCTACTCAAATGCCACAGATTATTTTGTGTAGCTGTTCTACAGATGTTGTAATTATTCTGCAACTTACAGATGTGACTGCTGCAAATTTGGCATGTGTGCAAGATGGAGAAATAAGCATCCATTTTCTAACTGGACTTACAATTTTGACGCCACATATGAAATTCAGTCCAATTCAATATGTTAAGCAGAATGTGTATTTGATATAGAATCCATTCCCACCCAAAGATTCCAATCAGAGAAGTCCTCTCATCCTGAATCAATATTCCAGCTGCTCAACTGAGTCCTGAATTGCATTTTATGTCCCCAAGACTGAGCTACAGCCAACAGTATAACTACTTCTGTCTGTGCTCTGTTATGGAGAAGCAGACACATTTTTCTATAAAGCATGGATAATCTAGGACCCCATTAGCCAGAACCCCACAAAGAGCCAGACTTGTTTTTTTTTTTCATTTTTAGAGGTCAAATGATTTCTTTAAATTTGATACTCATTTAGCAAGTACAATGTATAAAGAAGTGGATACATAGAGGAAATAATTCAATCTTCTTTCCCTATTTTAAATCTATTTCTGATTCCTTTCTTTTGGATAAAAAATGAGGCAGCAGAATGCAGGGCTTCCATAACCTAATTTGTCCTTAAAAGGAAAAGACTTAACTATTTCTGTAAAGTTGCCCAGTCTGCCTCCTCTCCCCTTCTCTTCCCAGCAAAGGGATTCATCAGAGATGGGAACCAGAAACAAGTTTAGTTGACACGGTCCAGATAAGTGGTACTAAGCCAAATCTGCTCTGAAATCTCTCCTCGTCCCTTGCTTTCCTTCTGACCCATTCTGTGGGAGGTTCCAAAGCCGCCAAGTCGTGAATTCCAAGTGACAGAGACTCCTGTGGCCACTTCACAACTCCGGGTGATGACAACGCGGGGGAGCAGAATCACGGCCACTAACTCACCGTTGTTATTTCTCCTAGTTTCTCTCCTTTTTTCCTGGTATTCACTCAATATCTCCATGCCAAGCAACATACACAGCTTGCTACAAGTACTGACTCTCTTGCCAACATCTGCTGTTATTGTTTAGTCATCTCCAACTCTTTATGACCCTAATTTGGGGGATTTCTTGATAAAAACACTGGAGTGAAGATATAATTTGAGATGAGTCCTAATAAAAATCCCTGACTGTAGGAACATTTCTTTCCCCAGCACATTTTACAGATGACAACATTGTGACTTGTCTAGGATTGTCCGGCCAATAAGTGTCTGAAGCTGGATTTGAACTCATGAAAATGAGTCTTCTGATTCCAAACCCCGTGCTCTATCTAAGTGGACAAGTGTCAGCTAGACTCTTTGCCACCCCCAAAGTATGAGGGTGTTAGAATTTGAACCCAGGTTTTCTTGGCTTTAATTCTATCTCATACATTTAGTGGCTGTATGTCCATGGACTTGGTCACTCTCTAAGAGCTTCCGTTTCTTTGTCTCTGAAATGGGGATAATAATATTAGTTCTACCTACTTCACAGGGTTGTTCTAGGGAAAATGCTTATAAATCTTAGAATATATCAATGTGAATTATTAGTATTATCATTATCAGTCCTGAACAGTTCTAAATACTCCTGCAGAACTCCAATTAATCATTCATCTGACCAGCTGCTCTCAGTACTAGAACATCCCAATTTAACAAATTCACTGTCAATTCCACTGACAGATATGAAGACTTAAAATCTTTTATTAAAAAAGAGTGTTTACCAAGTATAAATTATATAATCCAACTTTTTGGTAGTGGCAATGAACTTCTTCCCTGTCTAGTCCGTGTGTGTGTGTGTGTGTGTGTGAGTGAATGATTGGGTGTATGTGTGTTCATGTGAGTATATGGAAAAAGTGAGTTACATATATATGTGTGTATGTATATACATATGTATGTATGTATATGTGTGTGTGTGTGAATGAGTGTGTGTGTTTGTGAAAACTGAAGACAGACAGGTCACTGCATGTCTACAAAACTGACATTGTGTGAGACTAGAATCATAGGATTTGTGGCTGGAAGGAACCTTAAAGAACAGCTAATTGAATCCCTTTTCTCTTTGTACTGCAAACTCTGTATACTTACACTGAGATGGTACGTTAATCAGTAAATATTTATTGAGTCTTTACGTGAGCTTTTGGTGTTGGATGCCTTTCCTCGAGTAGCTTGCCATCTAGGCAGCGAGACGACCCACAGGATTTGCCAGGGAATGAAGGAAACTGGTTTTCAGAAACAGTCGTGATACTTCCTTACCTTCCCAGTCCTTTGCCACTGGCACAGCCCTTTTCCACAATCCATGCTCATTCAGCCTCCATGAGGTAGGCAAGGTTGCTTATGTGAGCAAATAGATTCTCAGAGGTTGTACATCTTGCCCAGAGTTAAACATCTGGTGCATCTGTTACAGTGGCAGTCAGAATTCACACCCGGGACTTCTGAATCCAGGTGGCAAGCTTTAAAAAAATACTACAGCTGTCTCCGAAACAGGGGAGCTGTCCCCAGCCTCAGCAAATCCTTTAGAAGTGACGGTAACTGACAGGAAGGAAACGTATACATACACACACAGCCCTTTTCTAGAAAATGTTCTATTATGTACAGTTATTTTATAAAATAAATTGTTTGTTTGATCGTGGATTAGAACAAGATCTTACAAAAATCCGAACCACTTCAGATGTCAGTGTCAACAATAAAGAGAATGAAATGTCAATTCTGGCTTGGCACAGTGGCACCTCAGGCCCTATTGTTCTGTGATGATTGCCTGGTTCAAAGCATATCACTGTAAACCTAGCCTTGGAAGGAGATAGAAAGGCTCCACCGAGCAGCAAGGCCCCTTCTTCAGCTTTTTGTATGTTGTCATCATGTGAGCCTTTTCCTTTCCTGGGTAAATCCAAAGAGAACTAGAAGGAAGTAAAAAATCTGCCAACGTGGGAGGGAGGAGAGCTGGGCTCTGCTGCTTGGTAGTTGTGCGATTGTGGACCTCTTTAGTGCTCTGGACTTTCATTCCCCTAACTATAAAATGAGGGGGTACAATTATATCAGTGTTTCCTAAGTCATTGGTTCAGAGCATTTTTTTTCTTTGTGAAAAAAATACATAAAATGTGATCAATAGTCTTTGGTTTCTCTCACCCACGCTGCTCCATACATTTGTGTGGAATTTGTGTGTTCAATCTGTGGTAGAGCCTTCTGAGCTCATATTGATCTGATCAATCATGATTGGACACATGCTGTACCTTGACCCAGATATATTATTTCTGTCCTCAGAGAGCAAAGGACAACAACCAACCAACCAACCAAGTTCATCCACATTTCCCAGTGTATACCTTCTCCCTGTAGCAAAGAATTAGCTTCTATTGGAAAGCATTTTTAAATCCACCAAATCTGACCAAGTCATGTTTCTGTAGCATTTCCACCCCTAGCCCTTACTTCTATAAAGAAGGGCAGCACAGTACCTCCTCCCATTTCTTTTTTAGAACCTAATTTGATTATTATTATTTCATGGCATTGCTATAGTCATTGCATATATTGTTTTCCTGGCTGAAATTACTACATTTGCATCAATTAATATAATTTTCATGTTTTTTAACATTTGTTTTCAATATATTTTACAGCACAAACCTCTTATAGAATGGAACAGAATTACTGTTACATCCACATGCTATAATTTGCTTAACCATCTCCTTTAGCCATTCTACTTTATTTCCTATTCTGTAAAACTCTTATTATTCACAGAACTTTTCTCACAATCACATATTAGAAAACCTGACTCGTTCTTCCACCTATCCCCCATTCCTTCCACCTCTAGCTCCTGATTCCTGTTCCCTGAATTGCTTCTGCCAAAAACAGACTGTGAAGAAAAAAATTAGAAAGAAATAGTCCACTGTTTTTCAATATAATTTGAATTAGAAAATCCTTTAATGCATGAGCATTGCATTTCTGAGGTTCCTTCAAACTCGAAAATTCTGTTTCTAAGTAACAGTTGGAGTGATAGCACGAGGTAGATGTTGAGTGAAACTTGATGAGGAGTGGTAGTTCTGCCCAATTTTAGGTAATATTAAAAAGAAACTTTTTTATTGGAGGGGACATTGGATTGGGGTGGGATTATGAACCAGAATTTCATAGGTATAGGAAATTCCCCTATTAAGAAAACTCTGTGAATCAATACAGAAAGGCAATTTGAGCAGCTTATAGGCTTGGAAAATTTCTCTGGTCACTGAGAAGTTAAATGATTTTCCCAGTATGTGTCAAGGGTATGGTTTGAATCCAGGTGTTTTTGACTTCAGGACTAGCTCTTTACCCTTGTCTAATATGCTAGCCATCTTATTAACTATACCACACTATCTCTTATGAACCTTAGTTCCACATTTTCTATTCTCACACCTTAGCTCTCATCCTACTACTTCATCTGTGGCTTTTCTGGATCGAATAAAACCATGTTGTCTCTCAAGAAAGAATACACTTAAATATAATATCTATACTTGACATTAAGGGAAATGTTGTGATTGATTTTTATGGTTGGATAGCAATATCTTAAATTCATATAGAACCTTTCTCCCAATGAATGAACAGTTCATTGCACTGAATTTCAAATTTAAAACATTGATAAAGTAAGCCTTTAAAGTGACTTACACAATAGCGCAAGGGAGGTGAGAATAAGGAAGCCGTAATACCTCACATTTATACAAAGTGCTTTCATATCCATTATCTCGTTTCATCCTCATAATAACCCTTTAAGGTAAGTAGTTTAAATATTATTATTTTCATTTAGTAGATGAGGAATACTAAGGCTCAGAAAGCCTTAGTGTCTTGTACATCCCAGCTGATCAATGGAAGAGTAAAGACTCGCATCTGATTCATTTCATTCTAAGTTTAAAATCAGTCATAGAAATCAGAACTAGAAAGAGAACATTAGAGATCTGTCTTCTTGCTTTTCCTTCTTTATTTTCTTATTTCCTTCCTTCTTTATGCCCTTCCTTCCTTATTCCCTCTCATCCTTCTATTGCCCTTTTTCCTTTTCTTCCTTCATTTCTTTCTCTCCCTTTCTTCCTCTTTTAAGTGACTATTTTCAGTTAATTTTTAACACATCAGGTGCAATAACCCCATTGCAGTTGCTCCTTCTAAGTCCTCATCAGAATTCTTTGTCCATTTAGGCTTACTTTTCTTCACATGAGCATAGAATACTCCATTATTCCAGCTGTGCTTTTGGGGGCCCAGTTTTATAAAGCTCTAACAAGATTTCTTTGTCTTTCCCATAATTAATTTTTTAAAAAATTAGGCTATCTAATATTAGAATGACAACTCTGCCCCTTAAGGAATTATTTATTGTAATTATTATAAATTAAATTTTATTCTTTTTCAATTAGCAAGCATTTATTTCTCTCCCTCCTATTCATTCACCCGCTCCCGCTGGGGGAAAAAAAAGAAAATATTTACAACAGATATGCATTGTCACCTGAAAATGCCAACATTGGCCGTGTCCAAAACCGTGTCTCGTTTTTTATATTTAATTCTGATATCCTCCAGTCAGGATGTGGTAACATTCTTCTTCATAGAACCTCTAGAATCATGGTTGGTCATTGTGCTGATCATAATTCTTAAGCCTTTTAAAATATTTTCCTTATTACAATGTTGTTTTTAAAGCATAAATTGTTAACCTAGTTCTGTTCAGTTCATTCTGTATCAATTCAGATAAGTTTTGCCAGTATTTTCTAAAACTGTCCCTTTATCTTTTCTTATAGTACATTATTATTCTGTTATAATTATATATGTAATATATATTACATATAATATATACGATATAAACATTTATATGTATAAATGATATAATAATTATTATATAAAAATAATAAAAATAAATATATAAATATATAATGCACCAAAATTTGTTCAATCATTTTTTAAATTGAAGGTATCTTCTTACTTATTTGCTACCATGAAAACATTCATGTGTGTATACATACATCAGTATATATACATATGGGTTTTTCTTGGACCCTTACACTGCCACTTCCATTAACTACTATTGTTTCAGGAACACTGTTAGGACAACCGTGGGAAGTTCAATTCTTCTGACCAATCAGTGTTCACAAGATCTTCTGATTAAGGGTACAAAGAGATTACAGAGACCACATCCCATACCCCAAACTATCCTTGCTTTTTAGCTAGCCCCTGACACCAGTGCATAAATGTGAATTGATCTGCTGTTTCATAAAATGACCTACAATGTGTAAGCATGTTTCCTTAGACAATTCCAGTGTGCTTCCTGTGGAACATCATTTGGTTTCAATGACTTGAGGAACTCTATCCTTTCCCAGTTTGACTCAGACTTAGTTTAATGCTACTGATTGATTCAATAGAGATGTTCTCATGGATAAGGTATTAGGGCTCTGTTCTTTTGTCAGTTATATCAACAGACAAATGGGTGATTGGCTGTTTTCTTCTATTGAACATTACCCTAATATATGGATGAAAAAACTGAGGCTAAGATTAGATCAGACTTCCTAAAAAGAGCAAAAACCAGATGAAATGTAAACTTAGGTTCCCAGTCTTTAGTGTAGTGCTCATTTTGCCAAGCTACATTTATTTCATTTTTCAGTAGGGAAAAAATGATACATAATTGACTATGAAAATGTCAAATTATATCAAATCTCACAATCCTTGTTTTACAGCAAGTGGAATTTCAGCCTATTTCATGAATCCATATTTAATATTCCTGAGGCTTGAACTAGGAATTTAGGGCAAACACTATGAGAGTTTCTGCTTGGCGCTTGGCTTATTAAGGCTGTCTTTGTTTGAAGAGTTTACGGAATTGTAAAAATAATAAATTAGGTTGCTAATACATGTCATAGAATTGGAGGCCTCCATTGGAATGGATTTTCAATTTGGATCTAATCCTGAAGGAAGTACCATGATGAATAAACTTCAGGTGAAGTGGAATATCGTGTTCTAGCAATGTTAGATAATATTAATCCCCAGATGAAGTAGGAGGGTACAGACCAACTTTTGAGAACATATAAAATATGTAGATCCCCAATAACAGATTCGGAAACACAGAAGGGACCTTGGGTGCCAGCTAGACATGAATAGGGATCCCCTCTAGAACAAATGGTCATCCATCTCTAGAGAAAGAACCCACTCTTTACATTCCATTTTGGAATAACTTCAGTTGTTAAAAAGTTTTGTTTTTTTTCATTACAACAAGCCTCAGTTTTCCTGTTTGCAGCTTCTACCTATGTTTTTCTTTCTATGTGTGGGGGCCAACCAGGTTATGGTCAATCCTCTTCCATGTGAAGCCCTTCAAAAACTTGAACACAGCCCTCACCTTCCCCACCAAATAGTCTCTTCCCCAAATTAAATATCCCCATTTGCTTAAAATCTCAGAAATTTGAGATTTGAAGGTGTGCCCAGAGAGAAAGGAATACACAGAAGAAGTGAAAAAGGCAGCATGACCATAATAGAAGAAAACAAGTTTACACTCTTGTGCCTTTGGCTTTTCTTACCACATCCCAGAAACGTTTCAGTTTGGAAATTCATCAGATCCCGTAATTCAGACACTGGAAGTACTCTCTGCCATGTAGCCCCTTTTTATGATTGGCTGCTCCCCCCTCCCAAACATTTAATTTCAGAAGGATGCTGAGACTAGCTGGAGATACACCTTTTCCAAATTGTGGTCCTGTTTCTCTACCTGGCTCCCATTAGATAGCTCCCAGCTTCCCCTGTAACCCTGACTTTTGGTTCCATTTTATGTTTTCTGTTCCCCATTAGAACACCAGCTCTTTGACAGCAGAGATTATCTTGCTTTCTGCTTGTATTTGTATTTCTGCTGCTTTATGCAAGGCATGGCATTGAGTAAGCTCTTAATAAATTTGGCTTAACTTGGTATGATTTAAGGCTCTTCACCATTTTTGTGACCCTCTTCTGGATGTTCTCCTGCTTCTCAATATCCTTCTTCAAATGAGGCACCTAGAACTGAGCCAAGTGTTTTTGATGTCATCTGACCCAAGCCAACAATAGCAGGATTATTATTTCTTTCATCCTTGTATCTCTCTTAATGCAGCCTAGCATTGTGCAATATTGCTTTCTTGGCAGTCACATCCACTGTTTAATCCCATTGACATTATGGTCCTCCCTGTGACATGGAGCCCTAAAAAATCCTGAGCACTCAGGAACCATTGTAAGATATAATTGGGATATGTTTAGTATGACAAGTAAAAAAAAAAACAGCACAACATTAATAATGGTGATTAGTGGTTTTCTAATTAATTAAACGATCTGCTGGAATCTATTTATACTTGAGTTTAAATAGTCAATTCTCTCCCTTGTCCTTCTGAAGGTAATTCCATGAAAGTGAACCCAACTTTACATTTCTTTCTGTTAAATTTGATTTCAGTAGGTTTGGCCTACCATGACTGAATTTCAACATTGTTTTAGATCTCAATATCGTTTGCTGTATTAGGTAGCTCCTTTAGCTTTTAGATTGATAACACCTCGCAGTTTGAAAAGCTTTTTCTATTACTTCTCTTTTGCCTTTCCTGTTTTTAGAGAGATATCAGGATGCTGAAGGGTGATGGACAAAGTTGTAGAGAAGGAAGCATTACGACTAAAAGATTATCATTGTAAGCATTATTTAGTCTTTGATCTCTATGGTTTTTTATTGAAATTTTTAGTTTGAATTTTGGTTTTCCTGGAACACAGTTCACATTTACAGCATGGATCTTGTGGAATTAATTGCCCCTCATAATGTTGTTTCACCTAATGTGTTTTTCTAGATCGTTTAACATTACCAGTGTTGTCTCATGGCCTCAGTTTATGCATCTGTAAAATGAGTTGATTTGACATAGATGGCCTTTAGGTTCCTTCCATCTCTAAATCTATGGAGCTAAGAACTATGGGCTAGCCTTTAAAATCCACTCTGATGACTCATCATCTTTTAAAGCTGATTTTAGATTCTTGAAGTCAGTGCCTGTAGAACATTGGTTTTGACAGGTCCTAGGTCAAGCAGAGAATGCTTCCAGCACCAGCAATGGAAACAACAATGTCAGTCTCCTTTATAACTGTTGTCTGAATAATGGCCAAGCTTTTCTAGCTGAGGAAAGGCTTGCCTCTGAAAGGCTGTTTATATAATTTTGGACTTCAACCTGGAAAAGATTTTGGGAATCATCTAGTCCAGTCCCTTCATTTTACAGATGTGTGAACTAAGACTCAAAGGGGCCAAAATACTACCAAGATCACACAGCCAGTAAGTAACCATGTTGGGTTTCCAAAAGCAGTGGTTTTACTACTCCACCACAACTGCCTACGTGATGACAGAGTTGGGACATGGCAATTCATATTTCCATCTACTAAAGCTTGGAGGAAATGATAATCTATCTTAGTGAAGGGAGGATGCAGATTGATGAAGTCACAGTTCCTGTTAAACATTAGAATTGAGGATACGATATACCTAATAGATAAAGGCATTAATTTCATTGGAGTATATCTGCCCCAGAAATAAGACCATAACTCTGTAAAATGAGGAGGTTGGGCCGGATCTCTAGGTTCTCTTCTTGTTCTTCTTGTCAGTCATTTTTCAGTTGTGTCCAACTCTTTGTGATCCCATCTGGATTTTTTTTTTACAAAGATACTGGAGTAGTTTGCCATTTCCTTTTCCAGCTCATTTTACAGATAAGGAAACCGAAGGGAATGGGGTTAAGTGACTTGTATAAAGTCTTTGGCTGGTAAGGCATCTGTCTTTGACTAATCTTCCACCAATCAAAATAATTGAAGTAGTGCCCTGTGACCATGAGTTTCACTTTCAATGGATGTGATTGAATCTGGAATCATCTTTAGCTTCATCCTGAAGATTACTTCCTACTCTTGCCCATCTAGTAAATCTTTTTCTTGGAGACTTTGAAGCTCAGAGAGAGAGAAGAAAAAGGGGACAATGGAGTCAGCTCTCAATATGTTCTCTGTCTTATCCTTGGCTTTAGCTCTGCACATTTAATCCTTTACATATTCTGGCTGGTGAGCAAATTAATTGGTTTTTAAATGTTTCTTATCAAGGAAGAAAAACAGGGCCAAAGGTGGCAGAACAACTCCAGGCAGACCTAGATGGGGACAAAAGGAAAAAAAAAATTCTGTGCTTGTTTATCATCTCAATTCATTTTGTTCTTTCTTGTTAAAGGCTGAGTATTTTGTATAATGTGCTGCTCAATGCTTTTTGTTTGATTGTTTTGTTGGTGATTATTAAGTTGAAGAAAACTCAAGGTATTATAGATGGAATTCCATGAATAGCATTTGGAATTATCAATTTAGAGTTGCAATAGACCTTAAAGGTCTAGTCCAGTTTTCTCATTTTACACAGAAGGAAACTGAGTCATGGAGAATTTAAGAAAATTTGTTCACGGCTATGCCGGTAGCAGACTTTGGAAGTTAATCTAGGTCCTTGGGCTCCAGGTTTAGAACTCCTCATTTCTACATACTTGTGGACTTGAGATCATTTCCTGACTTTGGACTAGATGACTTGCCAGATTTCTTGTAACAATGAGACTGTAGAAAAGTATAGATTCAGTAAATTTTAAATACCTATGATGAGATTAGTGCTGTCCAAGGTGCTGTTTGTACATACAAAAGAATAGGGTTTCAGTCCTTTTCAAAGAATTTACAATCTCATTATGAAGATAGGCTGTACAAATATATAGAAAACCAAACAACAACAACAACAACAACTAAGCAGTGCTAGACTGAATTACAAGAATACTAAAAGCAACTTTTGTTTCCTCAGTAGAGATAACCCGTATCAGGGCAGATTGAAATTAGTATATAAGAACATTAAAATTAGTACATCAGTGTAAGTCCTAGACACTTTCTTGGATTATATATATATTTCATGACCTGTGAAGAATTATCATAACCACCAGATGCAGAATATGGATTCCAGTTTTCTTGACTACAAGTCCATCACCCTTATCCACTGTGCTACATTGCTTCTATAGGTACAGGTTAAGTATATCAAGTGACAAATGAAATAAAATTACACAATTATGAGTTCACTCAATTCAACCCTCTTTCTCTATGTGGCAATAATTTGCCATCCAGTTGCTTCTTGAACACTCAAGTATTGAAGAATAATAAGGAAATCACTTACCCGGTTTGATTTTTTGGAAAATACTAATTGTTAGGATAATCATCCATGTCTTAAACCCAAATTAACTTTCCTTGTACTTCTGCTCACGTTTCAGATTTTGCCTTCTAGAAAGACTCAAAATTCTTCCAAGTCCTTTTAAATATAGCAGCCTTTCTTACATTTGAAGCTATCAATGGCTCTTCTCTTTCCTATCTCTTCTATTGATTAAATGTCCCCAGATCCTTTCTGATTCTTTTCTCTCTGGATATCTTCTGCATTGACAATCCCATTCTCTTCCATAGTTCCCACTGCTGGCCTGTATGAAGACCTCTTCAAAATCTCACCAGATGGACCCTGATTGCTTACTGGACATTTCCATCTGATTATCCTCCCAGCACTTCAAATTTAGCATGTATAATATTGAATTTATTATTTCTTTTTCTAACCCCACTTCTTTCTCATTTGACTATTTCTGTTTATGCCACCAGCATTCTTTTTTTTTCATGAGAGAAGTGTTATTGGCTTTGATTCTTCTTTCTCTCTTATCTTTCATATCCAATCAGCTACCTAGCTGTCAGTCATAACACTATAAAATCTTTTGTATCCTCCTTGATTCCCACTGTCCTCTCCAAAGTTACCAATGACCTCTTAAATACTATAGCTAATGGATTTTTTCCAATCCTCATTTTTTAAAACTTTGCAACAGTTGACACTGATGGTCACTGTGGCCCTCTGAAAACTTTCTTCTCTTTCTGGTTTTTTTGGTAGTATTACATTCTCCTGATTTTCCTCTTATGTCTAACCATTCCTTCTTCTTTTTATTAAGAATCTGTATCATGTTCCATAAATAGAGATGTTCTCCAAGGCTCTATCCTGGACCCTCTTGCCTCTTTTCACTCTCTCATTGGTTACCTCCTCAATCCCCATGGTTTCAATTATTTAAATCAGGTATTATCCAGCCTTAGTCTCTCTCCTGAGCTACAGTCCTATATCACCAGTTAGTTACTTTTTGTACATCACAGATATCCTAAAGGCATTTCAAACTAAGTATTTATAAGACAGAGCTCATTATTGTTCCCCCAAAGAACTCTTTGCTTTTCCTAATTTCCCTATTTCTGTACCATTATTTTTTTATTCATCCATGTTTGCAACCTTAGAATATTCCTTAAATCCTCACCCTCTCTGACCTCACATTTGAAATCAATTGCCAAGTCTTATTATTCTTTTAATTAATAAATATGTATCAAGCACCTATTAAATGGCGGCACTATGTTGAGTGCTGGACAATATCTCTTGCATCATCTCTTTCTCCCTACTCATATGGCAATCACTCTGGTTCAGACCCTCGTCACCTCTTATTTGGACTCTTGAAAGAAATCTTTTATTGATCTCCATTCCTTTAGTCTCTTCTCTCTCTAATTCATTCTTCATACAGCTGCCAAAACGAGATCCCTAAAGCACAGTTCTGACCATGTCACTAAGTCAATAAATTCCAGGTGCTTCATAGCAACTTTAGGATCAAATACAAATTTCTCTGCTTGCAATTCAAAGTCCTTTAAAACCTGACTCCACCCTAGCTTTCATTCACTCACACAGTGGTCTGTGTTAAAATCACCTTTGCATGTTCATAAGGATGGGATTCACTAGTCAGTCCCCCACCATTTACTCTTGCCTATTATCCTTAAATATGTATGTTTTCTTTCCCACTCCTCATCAGATGTAATTTCCTTGAGAGTGAGGACTTTGATTTTTGTCTTTATATCTCTTATGCCCTGCTGCAACTGCCTGGTATAAAGTAGATGTTTAATAAATTATTGTTGAGGGACGGTTATCCTCGAAACAGTCACTATGTTGTCCCAACTCTGTGTCCCATTTTTCTTCTTCCTCTCTTAAATTCCTCCTAATCCAAACGCTACCTCCTCTAGGGAACTGTCTTAATCCCTCAGATTACAATGACCATGTATTGGAGCACTATATAACTCTTTGTTTTGTAACTTTGCAATGTATTCTTCGGTTGTATGTTCTACCTATCAGGGTCAGATAACAGGCTGGAATCTCTTTGAAGGTGAGGACCTTATAATAAGAAATATATTTAAACATATTTGGTATTCAGTTGTTTCAATCCCATCCAAGTCTTCCTGACCCCATTTGGGATTTTCTTGGCAGAGATACTGGAATGGTTTGCCATTTCCTTCTCCAGCTCATTTTACATATGAGAGAACTAAGGCAAACAGGGTTAAGTGACTTGCCCAGGACCACACAGTTAGGAAGTGTTTGAACTTTATAAGATGAGTCCTCCTGAATCCAGCTCTGCTGTGCCATCTACCTGTCCCATGAAACCTTTATAGGATTTAAATAAGCAAAGAATAGAGGAACATACTCTTGGGAGGAGGCATTCAAAGTGTAGAGGACTTCATGAACAAAGGCTCAGAAGCTTGTATGAATGTAGTCTCTGGAGGAAATGAGGATACTCCCTATGTGCCAATAGTCTCAGGAGTAAAGGAAGATAAAGTTGGATAGGTTTTGATCAAGCAAAGTTAGGGGAGAGTCTGAGTGATGGGATAAAAAGTATGAATTTGACCTAATTTGCAAACACACACAAATCACCACCTAATTGTCATGGCATTCCCATTTTAAAAAGTAGGAGCTCAAGGGGCAGCTAGGTGGCACAATGGAGAGAGCACCAACCCTGAAGTCAGGAGGACCTGAGTCCAAATCTGGTCTCAGACACTTAATACTTTCTAGCTGTGTCACCCTGGGCAAGTCACCTAACCCCAATTGCCTCAACAACAACAACAACAACAAAAGTAGGACTTCACTACAGATTAAGAACGTTGAGTCTTTTGGGGATCTCAGTATATTATTTGATCCACTTGATCACATGATACTGTGAATGAGTTCTTTTGCTTTCCAAGATAGAACATTTCATTTTTTTTTACCAGACCTCACCAATTGCCCAATCAATGAAGAAATAAGTAATGTTTGGATACTCAGCATTGCATTAACTGATGCATTGGGGGAGATGTAGAAGTCATACTTGGCATCTGAAAAACTTACAATCTAGTTGGAGAGACAGAGTTCACTCACATCCATGAAACAAGAGCAAGCAACACAATATAGTACCAATTAAGTGCTCAAATGTGGGGGCTGGCAAGCCATTCACTTTTCACAAGCAGTTCATAAATCTATTGGCAAAACTACAAGTAAACAGTATACTGATTAAGGACTGAATAAATTAAATGTCTTGAGCAAGCGTGAATTATTTTCAAATGTATATAGATGTGCTATTAATACAACAGAAATTCCCTTAAAATGGTTGCTGAATTTGTAATAACTTTTTGTCATCATGAATTTTAATAACCAGTGGAGAGGAGCACTATAGTTACTTACTTATACATGAGCTTCTTTGCATTTTTTTCATCCTAAAAAAAGAGGTCTTCTCACTTCTAAAAATTTAGAACCATTGCCATTGGCTGCAAAACGAGGGGAGAGGACTAAGTGGTCTCTAAAGTCCTTTCCATTTCTAAATGCTATGAGGAGATCCTCTGATTGTAAGAGCTATAGAATTTTAAAGGAGAGACAGGAAAATTATGTATGATGAAAGCATCATGGAAGGAACCATAGTTGGACCATAAAGGATGGGAGATGTTGTGGAGAAGTGGAGAGGAGAAGGGAAAACATTGCAGGTACAGAATTTCAGTGTGAACCACTGTGTGATAGCAATCCCTTGTTCACCTACCGATTCTCGTTAAGCATCCTGAGGATACTGGCATTTCTGATCCTGAAAGCCTTATACAGTACCAGTAAGAAGATGTTATTTCTGATTAGATCTAGCAGCAGTCCGTCCCTGTAGGTACATGGGATTAATGAGAGCAAAATCCTAGTCACTTCACTATTCCAGGTTTTGATTAGCAGCTCCCTGCAGCTCCATGCTTACTTTGAATGTTGTGCTCAAATGGTTAAGTGAATACCAAATGGGACCCCAAGAAAGCGCAGGTTTTTCAATCTGGAGGTTTATAAAACAAGAAATCATTGGGGTTTCCAGTGGTCTCCACACCAAAACATAAATCAACCACAATTTGTTTGAAACCCTGCCTCTAGAAACTTGTGTGCCTTGACAAACCTCGCAGCAAATTTGGTCCAGGTCTTGGATTTGTAATGAAACCTGATACCCAGCTAGCCTTGGCTGGTTTGGGGTTTCCTTGCAAAATTTCCAAACGTGCCTAGTATAATACCTGCTCTAATCACATACTGACCAACACCACTGTGTTTAGCATTACTAGAAGTATGGGGTGGACTGCATCAAGTCCCTGCCCTTTATGGAAAGGAACTGATTAAGCTGGGCAAGTAGGGAATTTTATTTTTCTATATGCTTTGAAATAGTGTGACCATCACAGGGTTAGGGACAACGTATCCCTTTTTGTCTAGTGAATCTGGAGGACTCAGAATCACATTTGAAACAGAAAATTCATTCGACTTTGAAGTTGAGGAAATGTCTCATTTGCAACTCTTTTCTAGTCAGTTTCTAAACATATCATGAGTTTCAATGATCTCCCAGACTCTCTTTTTCTGTCTTTGTCTTTCTGTTTGTCTGTCTTCAACCCCATCTGTCTGCTGGCTGGCTCTCTCTCTCTCTCTCTCTCTCTCTCTCTCTCTCTCTCTCTCTCATACAGTTTCTTATTTTTCCTGATGTTAAGAATCTGTTAAATTCACACAGTGTGGAACTCTGGACTTGACGGTTCCAGCCAAGTTTAATCTGGACCCCCACCACCACCCCCTTTTCACCAGAAGGTGATTTCCCTTGTCTCCAGTAGGCAGTTGGGGCTTACTTCTAGTTCTAATACACTGCGATTGGGAGAAGATTTATATACTTGAAGAGCCCTAGGCAATGAAGGCCTGGTTCTCCATCAGGGTTGGGTATATTATTTTAGGATGCTCCAATAGATTATTTGCAATTTACTACTCGGCTAAAATTTCCCTGCTTCTTTAGTGAGCCATCCATTTCTGTGCTCTTAATACTCAGCTGCACGCGTTCACACATGTGTGTTGTTCTCCCTAGTAGAAAGGATATTATTCGGATTGGGGGTCTTGATGGTGGGCTGCGAAGCCCTTCCCCATGACCCCTACCTAACCCGACTGCACTGGGATTTTTTTTCCTGGGGAGGGAAAGAAAAGAAAAGAAAAGTGCAGTGATGTGACAAGCTGCTGCAACTACTGAAGGCAAATGAAATCCTTGGAGTGGCAAGCAATCCTCCCGGGATGGGTCCAAGGGGCCCAAAGGCGGGATGGCGGAGCCCTAAGCCCGTTGGTGCCCGACCGAACGTGGGGCTCCGGCAGCGGGGGAAGCGGGGCTGTGCCAAGGACGCTGCCCGCTGGGCTGCCGAGGGGGCTGGCTGGGCACAATTCGGCCAACCCTTAGACCCGTGTCAGACTGGCAGGAAAACGCTGTTTTGAACTAGGCTCCAGTGTGGACAGGAAATGACCTCTCCACAAATCCTGCTGCTTTCCAAGCCCAAAGCCAAGGCCGAGCAGGAGTGTCTCCCCAGTGTCCCTCTTCCCCCTCCCTCCCTCTCTCTCGGGCTGGCTCCCTCCCTCCCTCTCTCTCTCCCTCCTCCC